>OY540809.1:20030987-20516634 GCA_961205875.1 Sialis fuliginosa | reverse complement strand
GAAATGAAATTATACACTGTATTAAAATGTCAAGTATTTATAATGTTTCTTGAACAAATATTTTAAGATTCTGTACTTTATTTATTTCACGATATCTTAAATATTTTTATCTTTTTCGATTCAAAAATGCATATGAATTTTCTGTTATTTTGAAATAGGGCCAACTATTTCCTATAAATATCAACTTATAACATGACTTGATCATAAAATGTAAATGTTTTAAGATAATTTGCATTTTTTTTACAACTTCCCATCACTCTTGTATACTATGATGTACTTATGTACTAGATGTTGTCTGCCACCCTAAGGGTCATATTCGTTTTCAACAAATTCGACAATATTAAGACAAACACCATCGGTTATCTTTTTCTAGGGAGGAGCTTATAGAGTTACAGCATTTTAATGAAAAACACAAGTATACGTCCATTTCATTAATTAATTTTTTAACATATTTAAATACTAAAATTCGGAATATCAAATATTTATTGCCATAAAATTTACGTGTACAATTTTCAATAGATTACATAATAATTTAATTACACAAATATATATGAGTACTATAAACGAAGAGAGTACTTCTTTATCTAGCAAAAGGGTTTTAAAATATCTGTGTTTGTTTGGTACATGGAGAAAAGATTTAAATATTATATAATCAAATGGAGGAGTTGTTTGAATGAAAACTGGTCGACCACTTCTGCATGCGACTCTACTTAGCATTTATTTGATCCCCTTTTAAAATTATTTGCCACGCCACTGGCTAAGAGGTCGATAACGACAAAACACAGTTCTTGAATTAATTCTGGAAGGTCGTTAGAAGCGAAATTCTGTTCTATAATTAAGATTTTTTTCACCCAAATAAATTATGCAACGGTTATATTAAAATGTATCAGCACTTGTGATTTTTTTGCTGAATTTCTGTTTATTATATTTTCTACTTGAAAAGTTATAATGATTTGTTATGTATTTTTATTCATGATTTTTCATGAAAGAGAGGTTATTTTTAACTGGATTGAAATTTGAATGATATTTATTTAGAAGGGAATATTTTATTTACATTATAATTACAATGTAGTTATTTTCTTTTCTTATTTTTTCAGTATTTATAAGAGAAAAGTTTCATTTTTAACCGACAAAACATATTACTTCCTCGCATATAGAAGATACGAGAAGCTTTGTGATCGTTTTAAAATGAGAAAATGAGAGATTGTTCTCCGATTAAAAAATTTTAAATTGATTTTTCCGTTTCAGGTCAAGACAAACACTTTTCGTTCCGTGTCTGTCTGAGTGTCCTCCGAATCATTTTCACACGCATAACTCATGAACCACTGAACCGATATTAATGAAACTTGGTTGAATGGTTGGGTCTGGATTGAGGACGGTCCCATTTAAAATCACCAAAATCGTGTGTAAGGGGAAGTGGTGACATCTTAAGATATTTATTTTTTCAAGATATCTGAAGAACGACACGGATATGGATCTTGGCTTCTGGGTGTAAGCCGGATCGATTTGGTCGTGTTATAGTATCGTATTATATGTCCTCTGCAATGTGTGACGAAAGGTTGGCCGCTAACATGACCAAATCAACGCGGCTTACACTCAAAAGACAAGATTCATGTTAAAACAGATTTGTGGTAGATATTATTATTAATAAAATAGAATACATAAATAAGTGGCAAATAAGTTCAGGTATACATCATTCTATACAAATCTCAAAAGTACCAAAAAAATGATAAATTTCCTACAGCCCCAAAAAAACCTATAATTCACAAACGTTTCAGTATTATTCATGTATTTTCCGCATCTGCGTTTGCAAAGTGCACAAGCTAAATAAATAACAAATATCAATGAAATATATCATCCCGGGTTCTGTTTCTTTTCCCCGTTATCAATTTCTCCCATTTCTGCGCATGAGACGTGAACAGTTTACTGATATCCCACCCATAATACGCATCAGTTAAATTCTTGGAGTTCTTTCAATGCAAATTTTTAAGATTTTCAAGAAAAACAGTTTTTTCTACATTTCTTCATTACAACATTTTTTAAAGTTGATCGAAAATTGCCAGCTTATATAAAGGTAATTAAAATGTCTTTTTTTTTCTTAAAATAATATTTTGAAAAGAAAGAAGCCAGTCTTTTTTAAATTGCTATTAAAATAAGAATATGAAAATTAAATGGTATGGAGAACCATACATAATTAACATAAAACATTGTACAATGAGAATCTGACATTTTGAATTTAGTTGCATTTGTTTCCAAAGTAACGTGAATTAGAAAACTTATTTATATAATATTATCTCTATTATCTTTATTATCTCGTTTGTTTTTTAATGCGGTTTTCATTAATAGTTAGATAACTTTTTATTTTCATTTAACATCAAAAGACTAAAAAAATCTTTATCAAGTCGTGTTTTGTTTCCATGATGTTACAACATACAACTGTCAATTATATAAAAACCACAGAATAAAGATATAAAAACATAGTAGTCATAGAATAAAGAAAGATTCTATAATTTACAAGAATTTACGGTTTCAATATTTTATTTTATTTATGTCACTAATTGGATGATTTTGACACATGTTTACAATTAAATATTTGAAATATATTGTTTGAAAACTGAAATAAGTATAAAGAAACATTTAACTTCGAAGGAAGGTAAAATATCGAAATTGATTATGATTGCTACTAACTTATTTATTTATTTATTTATTTTCATTTTCATACAAATTCTAAGACACGACCTGGTGTTTCCTGGGTGTTTGAAAATATAATTTTAAACGATTTTCTCAACAACTACTGAACTGATTTTATTCCGGTTTTCACTAATGTAAAGGTTAGATTTAGGTGTATAATTTGTAAATACTTTGTGTAAATTCGAAAAGAAAAACAATTCGCAGTGCGTATTGGGTGGACATACCTACCCTAGCATGTTGAATATTTAAGATCACTATGATTTTGTGGATATTAACCCAAGCAATACCGGGTCCAATATGTTAGTTTAATATACAATTTTGAGTGTTTTTCACCATTTTTAATGGACGCTTTGTCATCTATAAATAAATTAGTGTCCGTTAGGTTATCTTGTTAGACGGTAAAAGGTACAAAATTTCTAGTATTTCCAAAACCCCTAATTCGATTAGCACCAAAATCAATAAGTCTGGACAAATAATTCGGTGCATTATCGTGAACGAAAGAAAATTCTACATCCAGACTCACACGCACATATGGAAAACAACTTTTCTATACGTTTTGAAGTTAATACAATCAGAATCTGCTTTTATCTCGGACACAATTTTTCGACGATATTAAAAGTGAATTAAAGATTTCATACTTTTGAAATATTTTTAAGAACAAAGTACGTATTTATCCAGAATTGAAAAATAAGTAATAAGGAAATGTTATAAATAAAAACCGTAAAATATATTTTTTTAAATTATCGAAACAAAAATTAAAAACGCTATTACTTTTTTAATAACAATAAAAACCACAACAAATATAATCTAAACGTATTATGAACACATCCGAACCGAATGAAAAGGTTATATTCCTAAAATTAATGACAATATTTAATTTCCGGCCGGACATAAGAGAAAGAGAAAACAGTTTTTATCTCATATGGATCTTACTTTTGTGTGACCTAATTCCAATGATCTGTTATCTAATTTAATTTAGAATAAACACTGCAGGAACGTGAATTAGGTAAATGTACAAATGAAACATTTTTGTAATTTCATTATTAAAGAGTAATGGCAAAAATGTGTATAAAGAAAAAAATATTAATCAAGGTTGTCATTTTATATTGAAATTGATTATATGGTATGTACAATAATATACATTGTATAATGTATATATGTGTATATGTGAATGTACCCTACATATAAGGTCATGTAGGCAAATAAGGCCCACCTTAATTAAAAATGCTATATTTCGAGTAATAAGTAATTTATGTTAAAAAGGCTATGTTAATGGTAAACTTTGGTTTATTATTAATCTAAAGAAGTATGAAAATCAACATTTCTTAAATGATTTTTTATTTTTAAGACATCTTAAAAAAGTAATTTTGGGCCTTATTAAACTATGGTGATATAATAAGGCCACTTAGCTAAATTAAACATTTTCAGATAATTCAAATTTTATATTGCATGGAAGCTATGTTTAAATCAACATTTGGTGTAATGTTTGCTTAATTACAGCTAATAAAGAGACAATTAATAATTTTATTTTAAAATTTATTTTTTATCCATAACGTGCCGAGTGCCGATGCTGCATCCGTAGTAGCTGCTAAACTCTCGCCAGACTACGTTATTTCTTCGTTGAAGATGATTTTTTTATAGAACTATTAGTAAATAAATCATAAGTTGAAATAAATAATAAAAAGCCCAATCTTAAATTTGGTGGGCCTTACTATTACTTTATTTTTTTTTTATAAAACAAAAACTTAAAAAAAACAATAGAAATCAACCTGCACCATAAACTTTAAGGATCGAACTATTACCTGAACAAATAAGAAACAGAAAATACATAACAAATTTTAACAAAAATTCAGATTATTTGTTGGTTATTTTTATAAAATTGAGCATTCGTCACCACCTTTCGCAACAAACTCAGAGGTACCGAAAAGTTAGCGCAGTGATATACTAGTCGGTGTGTAGTTAGCTTTGTATAAGCATTTTCTATATGTACATAAAAACCCAGCCCGATCCAACTATTGTAAATGTGTTTTTTTTACGTGGGCCTTATTATACCTTGGGCTTTATTTGCCGCAGGTACCTTACAGTGTGTCCCAGGATAGATGCAACAAGAGGTGTAATGAACAAAAAAAATCTAATTTCGGAATGACATTTGGGGATCGATATAAAACTAAGGTTTACCAATAATCAGTTAATTCGGTCATCTACAGGATGTTTTATAAACAAAGTTGTAAAAATAACCAAGAATAAACTACCTATATTTTTCAAAATAGGAAAAAAATCCACTAACGTAAGAAAGTTTCTTTAGAATGCAATATAACGAATTTCAGTGCGTTTAAAAAATAATAACATTTTCATTAAATTAAGTAGATATATTTTATTGTGAAGTGAAAAGTAGGATATGGATACAACAATAGAAACACTTTATTTAGTTGTTATTGACTATCTGTCAAACGTGGCGTTGTCTCATCTTGTCAATCTCATCATCTTTAATTTGTCGTCAATGTTGAAGAAGCTCAAAACCAAAGTATTCAAAAAAATAAGAGAAAAAAATTATATTGTACTTGTACAATGTTACGGAACTGGTGGAGAAAGTTCATAAAGAGAAGCTGTAAGGCAATTTTATTTATAAAATTTTTAGTACTAAGTTTGACATTTATAACATCCCGGGAAAAAATTTCAGATCTGAAGTGATCTCGGTTGATCTTCATTTTGGGACAAATCAGATCTTTGTAAATAAATAAACTTTTGTCTACCTTAAATAACAATTACACATATACTACCTATATAGAAACCTTGTTTATAATTTAATCAATTAAAAAATAATTGTACAGAAACGTATTGAATGATATTTGAGGCCCGTGTATTAAATTAATAAATAAATTCACAACTCACCCCCTGTCACAGATGAAGGGTTGTAATTGGTCTCATTCGATCCAGCGGGAAAAATACTTCGGGATACTAAGGGTGTGGGGGGCAAAACAACCCTCTATCTAGCACAGGAGTCGAGATATTTACGATTTTCTATAATGAATACCATAAGTAGCGAAACAGAGAAAAATTCAGCTAGTATCCCGAAGTATTTTTC
This sequence comes from Sialis fuliginosa, assembly GCA_961205875.1. NCBI lineage: Eukaryota > Metazoa > Arthropoda > Insecta > Megaloptera > Sialidae > Sialis > Sialis fuliginosa. Next base: position 20,510,858 of record OY540809.1, on the reverse strand, counting down.
CCGCTGGATCGAATGAGACCAATTACAACCCTTCATCTGTGACAGGGAGTGAGTTGTGAATTAATTAATTAATTTAATACACGGGCCTCAAATATCATTCAATACGTTTCTGTACAATTTTTTTTAGTTGATTAAATTATAAACAAGGTTTCTATATACTATATGTGTATTAATTTGTTATTTAAGGTAGACAAAAGTTTATTTATCTACAAAGAGCTGATTTGTTCCAAAATGAAGATCAACCGAGATCACTTCAGATCTGAAATTTTTTCCCGGGATGTTATAATTTTGAAACCTAGTTAATTTTGTGGTGATAATTATTGTTTTTGTTTTTTGTTTTTATTGTTTCGTTCAAAATAAAATGCAATTTATTTAATTTGTTTCATTTCAATTGTGCTATATTCTAAAGAAAAACATCTGCTAAGAACTTCCCCGTGCTAAATTCACATTCACTAATTAATTATCGAACAATTTTAATAAATACTGATAAAGTATTGAAATAAACTATTTATTGGTTAGGCATTTAATTTTTATACAGTTTTATTAAAAAACATTAAATCGAATTTTTTTAAGAGGTTTGTAATAAATATGATATAATAAAAATGTATACTACCTTAAATTCAATTGAAAAACTCACCTGAAAAAGAAAAATATGAATTAATATATAAATTGAATATTTTATGAAAAACATATTCTAAAAATAAATAAGTAGTAAAAATATATATAATTTTAATAAATTTCATGAATGTTATTTTTTGCAGTAATAAAGTAAATAAACAAAACATCTATATAATTAATGTAGGTAAATGTATTTTTTTCGTATGAAAATAATTCTATTTAGTATGAATTCCAATCAGATAAAAAGGGAAAATGGAATAGCAATGAATTAGTCTGTATGAATACACCTTCTTCCTCATACTCCCACCATCTGTACCGCAGCATCTTTGCTAATGGAATTTTGTTTTCCCTATTGTCAGTTGTAATTGGTTAAATTAAATGAAAAGATTTAATTAAAACCGCAAAACGTAAGAGTACTGTCAAATGATATACAAATATATATTATTTCGTATTTAAACATTATTATATATTATGTATAGTCTTTGTGACTTGAAATAATTAATATAGATATCGTTAAAATGTATTTAAGATTTTATTTTTAATTCTTGCAGAATATTTTAAACTATATAGTTTGGTTGTCATAGGCGTTCCTTTTATAAGTTTTAGATGGGCATTTTAATATTTGACCGGTTACCGTGATCGATGAAACGCTCGGAATTGTTCGGGTAAACTCGTTTTTGTTGTAAAGTTAACTGAGTTTGTAGTCATCGATAACAATAAAAGAGTGCGACTCAGGGATAGACAACGCGTGCGAGTGCAACACGAGAGTTATCGAAGGTGTATCATATATTAACTATATACCTATATACTTGTGAGAAAGAAACAGTAAATTAAGATCATGTATGAAATTAAGATAGACAGTATAACACATTTGTGAAAAACAGTAGATAGCGAAAGTTACAATAAAACTTCGAATATTTGAAAGACAATTACGCAAATTTAAATAAAACGATGTGAAAATCAGAAGAGCGTCCAGTTTAAAAGGCGTAGTATCTTTTGATTCGCCACCAGAGATATCGGGGTTATAAAAATAGTATTTAAAATATTTGAGGTTAATTTTTCATAGTTGTTTTCAATAACGCCAAAGAAGTATAACATCTAACGCGTGTACATAAGTTCTTTATTGCTTACCCGCATAAATGTCTTTTCTATTCGTTAGTGATAAACAATTCGAAATCAGACATCGTCCACGTTTTTTTACAAAAAAGTTTGCCGTCGTGGATTTTTATGCTGTACAAATTGGACTCTTATCTTAGTTCAATAGAACATTTTAACCAAGCGTACGATCTTAATGGTCCATAGACCCCTAATTTCTTTTAATCAAATAGTCTGTGTCACTTTCAGTCCCAAGGAATACATCAGTGAAAGTTGATGTAAAATCGGTCCAGTGATTTTAGAGATCATCGTTTTTGCTTACAAGCTTTTGAAGTGCAACTTTTTTAGTGAGCTAGTGAATTTGAATGACCTCGACATGTTTTAAAATACAACAAGTTTTCAAGATGAAATGCTAACAATAAGGAGAGTGTGCATATGCGTGAGAGTGATGAGTAGATGTATAAGAGAAAGATGGATGAATGCGTTTAAGTCAGTTTAAGTCGGTGTCAAACTACGTGTTATGTATACGGTTTATGCGTCAAAATAATACGTTTGATTAGTAATTTTAAATGTTTAACTTTGTTTATTTATTTTGCATGGTTAATGAAAACAAAAGAAGTTTCATTTCAACCGTGAAATGATTAGGTCTAGTCAGAGGCTTGAAAAAATAGGCATTAAAAAAGATTTTTTTTAACTATAATATATAATATTTTTATTTTACATATAATACCAAAAACTATATTTTAAGCAAAATTCCAGGAAAACTTCAAATCAAAATATGATTTTTGGACCAAGTTATCTGCTTGGTTATTGAACGATCTCTTACAAATAGTACCTTGTGGCTTGCGGTGAGCATTAGTACTTCTTAGTGGTTTATTTAAAATCAATAAAATAAAATAAAATAATTAGTTTAATACTTTATCAAGTGCTTAATCGAAGCTTTTTTCAAACTAAATAAAATTGCGGCCCCTGAAAGTTTATTTACGATTTTTAAGAAAAAAGCGCTCGTTTATTGTTTATAAAAAAATCCTTCGATTAATAACTAGTTTTTTATGCTTAGAATATGCTATATAAATTTTATTTAAATCCTCCGAGTGGTTTTTAACCCTTTGAACGAGTCGATATAGCGAAATAATTATTCCTAACATAAAAATGTGCTCATTTCACTAGAAAAATCAAAATGTTCTATTTTTTTTACTTACATTTTCTTTTCATGATGCAATTTTGCATACAATAAAAAGATAAAAGTCAATTTCCACGAGTCGTGTACTATAGTCGATTTTCTCGCGGAAGGAAAAAAATACAATTGAGTTTAGTCGATTTACGCGTCCAAAGGGTTAAAATATATTGGTCACCGTCTTTGAAAATGTAGTTTTGAGAAAAATGCATTTAACGTTTCATACTGAAATTATAATAAGTATAGATTCAAACTTATATTGAATCACTAGTCAAACGAAGTTCAAAGACCTGAAGATGGCCGATAGGATTTGATCGAAACGTCGTCTAGAAGATAACGTAGAACGCGGAGCTACCCGAAATTTTTCACCAGCATCAAATATATATTTTTATTTATACAAATTCAATTTATTTATTTACTTACATATTTCTTAAAACTATCCATTGGATCAATTAGAAATTTTCACAAAATATTTTCAAAATATTATACTTCAAGATGAAAAATTTTTTTTTACAAATCTGACTAGACTTAACCCCTTAAATTCAACAATAAAGCCACTTAATTATATTATCAAGCTTTCCTTTTTAAAGTAGGTATACACCATTTTGATATCTGTTGCAATAAATGTTTATACAAAAATCTATTCCAAACATTTCAAACCGACCAAAAACATTTAATAATTAATTAAACAAATAAAATATATCGATCAAAATTAAACCAAAGAGTAAATACAACAAGATCAAAGATCTATGCAATATAAAGAATCCTTTTTAATAATAAATAATCACGTAGGTTCACTCTTGTTTTCCAAATAATCTTTTGATGTGGTGCGTACACTTATCAATGAAAAGATTATACAGTTGATAAGTTTGGGTTTGTTTTTACAACCCACCACTTACTCAAAAGGGGTTAATACATACTCTACTTTAATCTCTTTGTTTACTCTGCGAGTGTAAAGCATTTTAAACGCACAATAAAGTAATGTTACGAACGTCAAGTCTGTATACGTAACTTCATTTGATGTTTATCAGATTCTTTTCAAAAAGATTATCTTGTATATTGGTTGTTGTTATTTAAAATTATAGTATGTTTAGGTTCAGACACTAAATTCAGATAGATTTTAGTGTGTAGGTCTTTATATACATTAATTATAATTTGCATATATACAGAATGATTACAAATGTATACAATGAATGCGAAATATACGTTATACAACCATATGCCTAAATATACAAAAAATATTTTTTTTTTATATTTAGTAACTAATTAGAGAAATATAAGCGTATTTTATTGAAAATAACTGTTTGTTTATAAATATATTAATATATCATTTTTAAATATTTTTCTCTCAATCTTAAACAGACTAGTGCAATTACAATAATCACGAATTCTATAGGAAAAATAAAAATATCCTGTTGAGAGTTGAGACAGATTTGTTCATAAGGTAATAAAGATTAGATTAGATTAGATAAAGGGGGGTAGGAGCGAAGCTCCTGCACTTAGGCCGCTAGGGCCCATTGTGCCCCCTTGAGGTTACTAAGACTTCACTCTTTGAACAGGTCCGTCGCTTCCGCGAAGGATAGAATCCTGTTCATCAAGGTAATAAAGAACATTCATGCATATAACAAGCATTTTTGTTTAAACAATATATTTAATTTACAATGATCAAAGTGTCAAGAATAACATTTTTACCTGCTTTTTTATAAATTACAAAATTTCCTATCAAAAAGTCAGGGAGGAATATGCATCACTTTTTTATTTAGTTTTGGCGTGAGGGACATCCGAATGCCGCATCAAATCGCAATTTTTATGCGGGCACCTTGAAAAAAATAAATGGTGCCCGACGCCCAACCGGTACTCTAGAATGTGCTCTTAGCTACAAAAAACGTTGGAGACCGCTGCATTACACTATCTGGATAGTTAATAATTTATATACCTACAAATTGAACATAAATTATAGAATTTAACGTTGTCTACAAATGTTATTTTGAACAATTTATTTAATTATATCATTACTAGAGAATGGAAAAATAGTTGTTATTTTCAATGAAATAGTTACTATGTAGTTGAATTTTTTTTTCGGAAAATAGTTTTTTTACAATTGAATAATAATGAGTGCAAACGAAGCAGTAAAAAGTGTCGCAAATAGTTTTAAAATAGTTGGAAAGGTAGTTGCAAATAGTTGATTTCAAATTGTGTTCAATCAAACCAGTTTTCTGAAAACGGTGGAACCCTTATTGTTTTGCTCTGTCTGTCCATCCATATAAATTTTTTACCGATTAAAATGAAATTTGGTATGCGGACGTAGATTGATAACTCAAAAACGGAAATGATGAGATTTTTGAAAACAAAAATTCTTTGGACTCCCTTCCCATAGACTGAACAGTTTTTTTTTGTTCACTTATCCCCATTGAGTGGAGTGTGATTAGATAGGTCTCCTAAAATGCAACAAAATATGTTTCAGGACCTTTTGATTTTAACCCTTCAGTCGCGATATATTTGATTTTCAATGTGGTTATCAGAGCGTCCCCCCTTCTAATTTCTAAACTATCGATTCAAAAAATCTGAAAAAATCCAGAATGTAACTTTTAATTAGTACTTTCACTGAAAACTATAACGAATACTGTCAAACATTTTTTTCTCATTTACCCCATTGAGTGGGTATTAGAAAAAATTCTGATAAATTTCTGAATGTCGTTTTTACTTTCAATGAAAATTATAACTAACACTATAGCAAAAATAGTTGATGAAACATTTTGAAATAACTCTTTTTTATAAATCGTAGTGAGAATGACTACGGAACCCTATCATGTGCGTGCTTAACACTCACTTGGTCATTTTATTTTTAATTAGTGGAACAGGTCGACTCACATAAGTAGATATTATAAAGAATTGCTGAAAATGGATTAGGAGAAAGTCAAAATGGATATCTCCATCAAAATCCCGATTTAGAAAATATAAAATTTAAATTTTTCGAACGATTTAAAAAAAATAACCAAAAATATCAAAGATTAGTTCTAGTATACACAAAAAAGTAAAAACAAGCAAACACTTGTTCACAATTAGTAAGTATAAGAGGAAAAAGGCAAGGAAAATTTAGTGAGCATTTTCTTTCATAATGCAAGGACATGTAAAGTTTTAAAAACTTGGCAAAATGAGTCGTTAAAAAGTTTTTATTCAACAAAAAGCTTACAACAACTTATGACAAACAATTCATAAATAATTTTTGCATCGCAAAGGTAAAAATATGTTAGTTATATAATTTAGAATAATAAATGTGGATTCAGCTTAATAAAAAAAGAGATAATAATATACTTTTATAGGTATTTTACTTGAAAATTAGTTAATAAAGAAAATTTATTTCATCGTTAAAAATTCACAGTTTTAATTTTCTTTTCATTATTACATTTTGCATGAAATATAGCGTGGTTTAAAAAATTGTGTTGCAATTTATCAAATTAGTTGATAATTTTGTAAAAATGTCGTTAATAAAAATTGCTTTATTTGTACAAATTTGTTAATTTAATTAAATTATTTTGCTTATGATTCGAGACTTACAAAACATCCTGTACTATTAATAATGTTAATGAAAAGTGTAAAGTTAAGTAAACACAGAAACCACATTTATAGCTCTATATATTTTCTTTCAGTTAGTTAATATGATAATATCTGTAATGAAATAACGCTTGACTAGATATTAGAAGAGGCCTTTAATTCAATGTAAACTATAGAGGCCCGTAAAACGATACCTCTGCCTCTATACACGCACACACTTATACCACAATGTCTGACCGCTGTTACACCAGTGGTCTACAAAAGGTAAAGTACTTAATAAATTGAAATTATCGATTTGGAAATTAATTACGTATCTACCTAATTTATTTTAATATTTAAAAATTGAAATTATTGGTTTAAAATTAAACAAGATTTGTGTTCGATTTAAGGTACTGGCACCAATCTTTGCCACTTTAAGAGTAAGGTATACTATTTTTGGGATTGATGAGCTTCTTTTTTGTAATTTCGATGAACTCATGTTACTAATAAAATAAGTGCCTCTTTATTAAATCAATTTAATTACTAAAATCCGCAATTATAGTTTTATTTTTTCTCCAGTAATGGACACTCAGTGATGGACATTTGCTAATGATTACAATATGATAAGTACTACGACACAAAGGTTATAAAATAAAGAAATTGTAAAATTTGCAGATGCTATAGTAATATAATAATTAATAAATAGAGTACACTAATAAATGTCCACCATTTTGACACCCATTGGCAGATTGTCATCAAATTAAGCTGTTTTACAGTTAAGTGTCTATATATTATGATTCAGTAATGACAGTAAATATTTAAATATCGACACATATTTCTAATTTAGTATATTTACTTAAACAAGTGTCCAAAACTGGGGTATGATCCAATATTGGTGCCAGTACCTTAATCATCATTATCGTGCCATAGATTAAAGTCAATTATAAAATAAAATATGCTGTCAAAAAGTGACATAAATATAATTTTTTCTTGGTATATGTATGTAGCATAGTTGTGGTTAGCTTCCCACCGTTGGTATTCTACCTATTGGCTACTCATATATTCTGTTGTGTACACTGATTGGGTACCGCTGATTGAACGGTGGTCTCTGAGGAATACTCGAAACAGTTTCATGGCTTACTGCTGTTTGATTCCGTTAATTGAGTTAGGTAACGTTTGTCAATTATATTATATTCAGGCTAAGTGGGCTATGCTTGCTTTGGTCGAGACCATTGGGAAACGGAAAAACACAAAATATTTTCAACATGTTTGATTTGTGAATATAAGTGAACGGTTAACTTGATTATTTAATATTCGTTACGTTTAATTAAAAGTGCACGCGTTTTTCTCAAATAAACATTTCAAATTATGGCATGTAAGTCATTCAGAAGGCAAACTAAGTAAGTCTAATTTCACAGTTAAGAAGATCAGTATTTCACAAATACAGTACGACCTATCGATATAGCAAATATATCGTTCTAAAATATCATAAATTTAAAAAAAATCATGTAGTTTGTAAAAGTTATATTCAGGCAAAATTGTAATTAACAACAACACATGAGTATAAAGATCATGTAAATTAACAAATTTATTTACTTTTAATATAGACAATAATTGGAAAACCTACCGTATTATAAAATCTAGTATCGATTTTATCAGGTCGTTACTTCGAGTTTCTACTGTATACACATCAGATAAAACATTTTTTAAAATTTTTTTGCTTTAATTTGTAAAATATGCAACCCTATTCAATGACGAACTAAAAGGGGATGGGAGTGCAAGGGGGTATCAAAATGAGGTAAAAAAGCTTGATGAGGATTAAAAAGTGATATGAGGACTAAAAAAAAGTCTTCAGTAGGAGGGCGCAAAAGTAATTCTTAGGGGGTGCCAAAATTGAATTGACAACGGGAAAACGGTCATTTGTATATATATATTTCTTTGGCGTAGTGACATCTAGCATACAAATACAAAACTAAAAACCTGTTTAACCGACTATCATAACAGAAATCTGTAATGTTTACACCTAACCTAACTGCATGGTGTTAAATTGTTTTTTTTATTTCCGTTACATTACTAAAATTTCATCGAGAACACGCTAAAAAAAAGTACCTACGTTTGCTTTTCAGAAAGAAAATAAGTAACTCAAATTACTTATTTTAATAAATTTTTAAAACACGATATTAAAAAAACTTCTGCCAAGTAGATGCACAGTACCTACTGTCTAGTGCTAAATTCATCAAAATTAGTTAATTATTGAACAATTTAAATAAAAATCGATAAAGTATTGAGATGAACTGCCTGCCATTGGATACCCATTTAATTTTCTTACAATGTTATTAAAAAATATCAATTCGATATTTTTCTTAATACGCTCCTGGTAATTTTTCGTATATTTTAAAATTTTTTGACAATTTCAATCTAAATAAAAAATTTTCTGCTGTGCAAACGTCAAAATTACTTTTTATGTCAACGTAAATAGCGGTTGTAAAAAACAAATGACAATCTTTTAAAGCAAATTGAAATAAATCTTTTAAGGGAATATTTTACAAAACACGTTGTGTGACCTATACTATATAAAATTCAATGCTCTACAAAAATATTCTATAAAATTTTCACGTAACATATCTTTCTTGAGATATCTTGAAAAAAAATTTTTTGAGGTGTCACCCCTCCTCCTTACACACGATTTTGATGAATTTCAAATGGGACCGTCCTCAAGCCAGACTCAACCAACCAATCAAGTTTCATTAATATCGGTTGAGTGGTTCATGAGTTATGGGGACAAACGGACGGACAGACAAACACGGAACGAAAAGTGTTTGTCTTGACTTAAAACGAAAAAATCAAGTGAAAATTTTGAAATCGGAGAACAATTTTTTTTCTCATTTTTAAACAATCACAAAGCTTCTCGTATCTTCAATATGGCTATATGGCGAGGAAGCAATATAGCAAACTGAGTTGATTTCTGATTTTCTGAACTAAACATTCAAATTGAACTTTTTGTGTTAAATATTAAAGAAACAGAGCAAATAATATGTCTCCATTTTAAGGGCTGAATATCGACGTGCATTTTAAACGGCACACATTGTTATGCATCGGCGAACAATATTATCGAGGAAATCGTTCACATTTCTGTAACCAATTTTCTTGCTTTATGACCTTTGTGTGAATTATATCCTCCTCTATGGAATACGGAAATTTAAATTATGTTTCTGATTCGGAGATGTAAATTACGATTTCCATACCTTTTAAATTATTCGGAAGAATTTTCCCGCTCTATAAACTTCAATTTCTGAATTAGAGGTAAAACATTCATCATTATCATATTTTAAACACGTTTCTTCTGGAGTTATACGATTCTATATTTGAACAGTTCTGAGGCAAAACATACGAACTTTATTTATTATTAGGTACTAGCTGTGCCCGCGGTATCGCTCGCGTGGACTACGGAATTATTGTTTAGGATTTAAAAAAATATAGATGAATTAAGTACATACACGAGCAGTTATTATTGTAATAATAACTATCAAAAATGGTAAGGGTATAAAATAAACAAACGAGGGTCGCAGCTGAAGGCTGAGATCCGAGTACGTTTGAGGTTAGGGTCAATTGTACATGCAAATTGTAATATTATTGAAAAGGTAATTATGATAAATGATTATTACCGCCAAATTCAAGAGTTATTTACTTATCAGTATTTAAAAATATTTTACGAAAATTGGATAAGACAAAAGTTATTATTAAAAAAATAATTTAAGATGTTATCAATCGGTATCTAATTAGGGGTTGGGGCGTGTAGCTTCCAATGGACAAGGCCCCTAGTATTTAAAATATTAATCAATCTTTTGGTTAATAAATAACTACAAAAAATGATTTATCTTTAATATGACTTTACATTATTCGCGAATAAAACCGAATATAAATTTCCTCTTCGAGGAAAATCATCAAAATTTCAAAACTACTATTGTATTCTCATAAAGATAGATTATCCAAACTTCTCTAAAGACAATATACTTTAACCAGAGCTTTAATGTCTTTCTAGCAAAGTCCCCCTTCCTATGTATTGTATATAGTTATATACATACATATAATATATTAAGATAGAACAAGGTCCCTTACTTAATTCTTGTAGATAGTGATTAATACTTTAGAAAAGTATCTCTGTATAGTGTACCAGCTATTAATTAGAGTCCTGATAGGATGTAGTGTATTGTTGAATAATTAATGAACAGGGAATATAGGACGTAGGATGTAGAAGATGCTTCAATGAAAAATATTTTCGAGATAATGATGAAAAGTTTTAAATCATCGTGGGTGGTTTAATTTATTATCATATTATATTGATTATTAAGTTGAATTTAATGCAAATAAGTTATTGAATATAACGTAATTGAGTTGTAATGGTGTGAGTTTGAATTTGAACGGTTTTAAATAAATACTTGTAACTCTAAATTTATATTTCTAAGAAATTTTCGAAATTCGTATGTAATCATTAGCGATGTGTCCATCACTGGGTGTTCATTACTGGTTTTACTTTATATAAGTTGATTTAATAAAGAGGTACTTGTTTTATTAGTAATACTAAATATGCTCGCGGCTTCACTCGCGTGGACTATGGAATTATTGTTTAGGATTTAAAAAAATATAGTTGAATTAAGTTATTATTGTAATAATAACTAATCACCTAAATTACTTTTTGTTCTATTAAAATTTAAGTTAATTATTGATAAAAAAATAAACAATTGGCGATGAAAAGTCTACGGCTGAACAAAGGAAGTCCGAATGCCGGCCAAGCGCATGCGAATCTTTCTCTCTGCCCTGCTCCGACGCGGCACTTCTTTAGTTTGCGCGTTAATAATAATATTTTACTATATATAACTTATTTAAAGTTATTTCCTAAACTATACGACCAAATTGGATACTGTAAGATCAAATTATATCTACATTAAATACTTATGACGATGAAATCATTTATTTCGGTAAGGATTAATGTTTTGCAGGTCATAAGTCCACGTAAACAAAATCCAAACATTTTTAATTTTTTGGCCTGAAAACATATCCATGAATTAAAAAAACTCGTAAATCGGATAATAGGTTCTCCAGTTATAAGCGCACTAACGGACAGACAGACGTCGAGCTTTATATATATTAAGGATGAATTCATGATAATTAGAAAAAAGAAACCCATTTGTCCTAAAAAAACATTATCCTTTGTGCTTAAAGCGGCCAAGACTGGTGCCACTACCTTATCGACATACAAGATTCGACTAACACCCAGAATCAAGTACTTAATATCAAAAACAGTAATTCAACAATGTGATAAGATAGTTTGACTTCGAAATGGCTAAAAAGAAGAGTCGAGATCAAGAAGCTTCTGTGTAGCAAAGTTACAAATGTGTGTGTAATTATATAAATGCTAATCGGCGGATCAGCGAGGTCTATGTGTGTGTATGTAAATACATTATTATAATATCATAGTTCAAGATGGTTTCCTGCCTTTTGGGCTGATGTATTGTGTAATATGTTAATGCGGTGGGGAGACAAAGGCCATGGGGGAAAACTTGTGGGTATAATTCATGTCAGAAAGAGGTAATACGTATACAGTGTTATTTTCTTGTTGTTAGTATATAGTTTTACCAAAATATCTGTTTGAGTACAGGGTGCGTAAGGTGTTTGAGGACATCCTTTTTTCTTGGTTTTACTGCATTCTAATAAATTTTGATTGTCAGATTACAAATTGAAAATAAATGGTAGACAAGAAATGATGTAATAGTGGCTTTAAAAGAGAATTTGGAAATATCGCGGTTTCTGAAAGTCGGTAGATCATTCATTTATAAAATTCGTAAGGAGTTGGAGAACAAAGATGGTTATGTAATGATCCTTCTGATATTCTAACAGTTATGCACACATAATTTCCTGCGACTGATATGGTTTTAGGGGTTGTCAAGGCCTTAAAATTAATGCCGCTGCCTATATTGACGTTCTTGAAACGGTTGATAAATCCTGGATTGACTCTGTGCGAAATGGAAGATCTTATGTTTTTCAGTAAGATTCTGCACCAGCACATAAGGCTCTAGTAACACAGGAATGGATGGCTGAAAATTTTCACGATCACATAACACCTAATATTTGGCCTCCTAACTCTTCGGACCTCAATCCCTTGGATTATTACGTGTGGAGTGTTTTTGAGAGAGATGTCAATGTACACTAAAAGTTCCTTGAAAGCTGCTATATTCAGAATAATGTCTGCTATGAATCAAAATCATTTAATTCAAGCCTGTCGACGATTTAGATCTCGTATAGAGGCAGTTATTGATGTTGTCGGTGTATTTATTAAATGATTTTACCAAGAAATATAATGTCTTCAATCCTTAAAATTTTTAAGCAATAAAGTTAATTTAATTTGTAGTATTTTTTAATTTTTTGGCGAGAAGAAATCTGTCCTCAAATACCTTACGCATCCAGTATTTATTTAGGCGCACCGCGACATATTTTTGCTGGGCATTGAAAAATCTGATTCGTCATGTTCGGAAATGTAACGCTCTTCGGGTAAACTCGGAAGACATTAAACTGTCTTGACAAATACATAACGCTCTCACTCTCTCAATGGCTCACTACTGTATACTTGTCTCTGTCAGACTCGGTCGGTGCTTTATATTTTTGGTAGCGTGCATGCCACGTTTACACGAATTATTATACGTTTACATTATAGCAATATATTTTTTATATAATTTATGTTTATGTTAATGGTTTTTTAAAGTAATTATTAATTTGTTTTCGTACTATTAGAAATGTTATTTACTCATATATGTATATGTTCTCTGGCCAGGTTATAGGATATATTTTGTTACATTAGGTAGAATAAGGAATAAGCAATGACGGTAACAGTAACTCAAGTCGGAAAAAATCGTAAATATCTCGGTTCCTATGCTAGATAAGGGGTTCTTTTCTCTTTTAAAACTCCCACCCCCATGGTATTTTTCCCGCCAGATCTAATGAAACTAATTACAACCCTCCATACGTGACAGGAGATGCAAAGTTAATAAAATATATTTCAAATAAATTAAATAAAAAATTGTGTAATTAAATTTTGATAAGTGTTTGGGTTAATTAAGTTAATTTTTCGTAGTTGTTTTTCAATAACACATAAGTACACACACACACACACACATTTTTTTTAACAAAAAAGTCAGATAAACCGAACTAAAATTACTAAATCTAAATCTTCAAAACTTAATGGAATATAATGTTTTGCAAGTATCGTTAAGAGTCCTTCATATGTTAATAATATAATTTAAGATCCGCACACTAAAAACTATAGTTTCAAATTATATTATATTATATTATGTAAATTCAAGTAGGATGATAACTAAAAACAAATTAATGTTTTGGAAGAAGAAAGATGTATGTTTTTTGTACTAAATAAAGTGGTCGTTACATACGTACATATATTTATCTATCCTTAAATCAGCAATGCTGAACTTTTATTTACCAAAGCATCTTTATATTTTTTTTAAGGTTAAGTGACCAAAAAGAAAATTGTTTCGATATCGACAACTTCTATGATTCTTTTTTTGGGAATATAATGTTTTTCCAATTTATGATATATGTTATGTTTTTTTTTTCTGAAAAATCTACAGAAATTTGACTTTTTCTCTGTCCACTGAAGAAGTTAATTATGATCTGTATAAGTTTCTAATAAAAATTTCATTTAACAATATTTGTTTTAAAAAAAAAATTATATAGGTAACATAATACAACATAACTAAACACGATGCCACTTTTGAGAACCGCTGGATTGAATTGTTACATAGAATAAAAAGCCTATTGAATTTTACGTACAGGAAAATGGGGAAATATAGAAAGGGATTGCTTTGAATTAAATTATAAAATATATTTGTAGTAAATTTGTATAGTCAATAACTGTTTATATTGTTTGCTATGAAACGTATTGATAAGCTGTTACATTTAGACAAAAAACTTCAATAAGTGTTGTTAAACTAACCCGGAAATTGTACAGAATGTACTCTCTGTAAAAGAAAAAAATATGTACGTGAATAAATGAGTATCGTGTATAATACCAGTGGCGCAACTCATATTTTTATTTTCTTAAAGGTAAGAAAAGTGTGTAAGGAAATAAGGTAGTAGCACCAGTCTTGGCAAGGACCCCAGTAATGGCAAATTTTTAATTAACTGAACTGAATTAGAAATGTGTGTTGTTATTTGATTACTACCATTTCTGAACATTAATCTATATACATTTAACTGTCTACAGCGTGATTTAATGGCAATCTATTAGCCGATTGCCAAAATGGTGGACATTTAAACTAATTATTAGTATAATTTAGCAACTGCTTTACAATGTTTCAAGTTTGACGATTCTTTATTTTATATCTTTTGTGTCGTAGTACTTATCATTTTTTAATTATTAATAAGTGTCCATCACTAGGTGCTCATTACTGATTTTACTTTATCCATTACTGGAGAAAAGACATAAGCAAAATAAAAGGCTATAATTTAAAAAACAAACTATATTTGCGGACTTTGGTAACTAAATTGATTAAGAGTTACTTGTTTTATTAGTAACATGAGTTCATGAAAATTACAATAAACAAGCTCATTAATCCAAAAAAAAAAACGAAAACTTGCTCTTATAACGGCCATAACTGGTGCCTTTACATTAATATTAGATAAAAAAAACTTTTGGCGACATAAAGCTCTGGTGCTATAAATTACATTAACTTCGTAATAGTCTTTTGCTCGGTAAGGTACTGGCACCAGTCTCGGACAATACCTCAGTGTTGGATACTTGTTTAATTATATTTACAAAATAATCCAAATTATAAATATTTGTTGATATTTCATTACTGAATCATAATCTATAGACACTTAACTGTTAAACGGCCAATGGGTGTCAAAATGGTGAAGATTTAAACTAATTATAAGTGTATATTTCTTGATTATTAATTAATATAATATTATCATAGCATCTGCTTTACATTGTTTTAAATTTTACGATTCTTTATTTTATAACTTTTGTGTCGTAGTACAAGTGTTCATCAGTGGGTATCCATTACTGGAAAATATATACAAAATAAAAAAATGTAATTTATTTAATAAAGAGGTAGTTGTTTTATTAGTAACATGAATTCATGAGAATTACAAAAAAGCCCATCAATCCTAAATAACAGCATACCTTTAATGTAAAGCATTAAAGCTTCCAAGACTGGTGCCAGTACCTTATTATAAAGAATTTGCTCTCGATCAAAAGTTAAGCTAACGCAATCTACGGGGTATTAAATATATGTAAATGACAACCACTGACAGTTCGAATTCCTTAAGTAAAATAGTAGGTACTCATTTAGGATTCTTAATAATTTCGAACACTGGACCAAACAAATTCCAATTCCCCCATACACGTAAAAACAATAAAACCTCCCTTAAAATTGGTAGCTACCCCGTCTCTGCGGGTCACATGTGTTTTCCCAAATCTGTGCTACAAATAAAGCAATATGGTAGAAGTAGTTCGCATTCCGACCGTGCCTGGCCCCGGTGTCGCTAGTGTTCACGGGTTTGATTTCAACCTCGTCAGACGAAACCCATTGCAAGTCTCGACACTAAATTAGTTTTCGATTTTCTTCGCCATTTTAAACGTATTATTTATACAACACATGTTGCTATACCAGTGGTCCGAAAACATCATCTAGCTCAGGTCTAAGATTTAGAAATAACTCATAAAGACTTAACATACAACTGTTGATTATTAATCGTAATTTCGATTATCTAATTTTGATGATTCAGAAAGGATTAATGTCAATTATTATTTATTAATATTTTTTCAATGGAAAATTAAGACAAATCGATATCAAACTGAGTACACATAAATAGTATAGTCTGGTCTTTCAATTTATTTACATGATTTATTGAAGAAATTAAAAATCCTAAAAATATTTAAATATATAATTTGTTTGGGGACCACTGTTCTATACGGTTGCTCTGTGCCAATCTTGAATGTATATACACTCAATTCTCCCCTTTTATATTTATGTAGGCACTTTTAAAAATATTGTCATAACAAATATTGAATTTTATTTCGTATATTGATTTTTTAATAAAGAACAAAAGTTTTCTCTTGGATATTTGTTTGACAAGTATGGTTTTAAATTATACAAGTCTTGGTAAATGATACTCTTTTATTAGAAAAGTGTTTTCCAATATAAATACAGAAATTTGATTTGATATAAAAAAATGTACACGCGTTATCGGCATGATTGAAAAACAATTACGAAAAATTAACATCAAATAAAATATTTGTTTCAAATATTAAAATCTTATATAGTTTCTGAAAAAATATATTTGAAACCAGAAATTAATATTTTTAATAATAGTCACTTCAAAAACCATTAACATAAATATAATATCTAAGAAAATCCTAAATGTAATGCTAATGTAAATTTAACATGAAATAATAACCCGTGTAAAATATCAAAAATATAACGCACTTCGAGTGAATCTAACAGAAACAAGCATACGGTAGTATAAGCACTAAGAGACTGAGAGCGTTATGTATTTGCGAAGACAGTTTTATCCCTCTAGTTCGATTCTTCCGAGTTAACTCGAGCCTGACGGATTTGACTTATTCACTGCCCAGAAGAAAATATGTACGCGGTGCGCCTAAAGAAATATAACATCAAAAATAAAATTTCTGTATCGTTCAGATAAAAAAAGGAGGTTTTATACAAATGAGGTTTCAAAAAAATGATTTTTTTTGCATTTTTCTAATCTAGAACGTGTCAGGAATATAGGTACCCTTGAAAGGGTTCAACGAAATACTCATTAGTTCGGGATGTCCGAGAGCGTCAAAACTTGTTTTACCAAGAACTTTTCATTAATTTATGAACATTTAAATACGATTTCCCAAAAGTTGTGTATTTGCAACTGGATGATATCTAAAAAAATAATTGATCGATTAACATGAAATATTTATCAAAATTATTATAAAACGTACCGCTATCGTCTGACACGAACTTTTTTTTAGAAAATTTTCATTTTTCCGATTTTCACAGCATTTTTGACACTAATTTTTTTTTAAATGTCGACTATTTTGCGAATTTTATAATTTTGGAAAAACATCGATAGCCAAGAGAATATCAAATAAAAGTCATTTTCGATTTTTTGTTTCAGATGACTTGCATGAGTTGAGTCGTGTCAACCGTTTGATATGAAATTTTCCAAAGAGGTGCTTTCAAACCACGAATAATAAAAAATTGAAAAAAATCCTGTTAAAAGTATAAGAATAAACATGTTAAACCCAGAAAACCGCAAATAATTCGCATCGTTGGTTTCCTTACGACTCATCCTCATAAAACAGAACCAAAAACGGCCTAATTTGTAGAAGACCTCCTTATTCAGTCAACATTTCATTAAACATTAAAGTAAAAACCCTTTGAAGATATCCATTGCTATGTTTATTGATAATCAAATGTTTAAAACATCATGAATTAAAAAAATTCTAACTGACGTTCATAAAATCTCTTCAAATTAATTGGAAATACCAATTATCTATGTGTGTGTATGTGTTTATGTACGTAAGGGGGTGTTTGTATCCCGAAATAACCCCGTTTGGTCTTTCTAGTGGGCGATCATGCGTGTTATTCATCGAACGGTATTTTCCACGTGAGCATAGCGTACAAAGTTAGCTGGATAGATCAAGGCCGCAATGTTAAACATTTCATAGGAAAATGCCACTTAGTTACCTATGTTCCATGGGCAAACCAACCAACTACAATTTTATATCGATTTTTATAATTTTGGTGGCAAATTGTTAGTATTCGCGAGAAGTCTATTTTCAAGTAATTAAAAAACGATACAATTTTATAAAATATCATATTGGTTCATTAAAAACATCTAAAATTTTGATATTTGCAATTTTTGAGAGTTTTATGTATTATTTTTAACTCCTATAGGAACAACTTGAAAAAAATTGTAAAGAGTAAAAAGTGCTTTGAGAATAATTAATCAAAGAATTTTTCGTACATTTTTTATTTTTATAAAAAAGAAATGCCAAACCAAAAAACTAAAAATACATATGCCACAAAAAATTCTAGGCACTTTTTACTCACATTTAAATTTTTTCATAAAATTGATCATTTAGAATAGTGATTCTTAAGTTTTTTGATGTCGCGACTCCCCTGCAACTCAATTCGATAACCCACGGTCCTCTTAATTTTTTTTTGAACCCAGGCTAGTTAAAATAAAATTATTTGTTTCATGTTCACTCTTGGTACTATCTAGCAGTAAAGAAAGTATTAAGGATTCGCACCAACAGTTTAAAATGCTTGATTAAAAAAAAATAACACGTGAAATCAATACGGCCTGTAAAAATATAATCATTTTAACATTTGAGTATTTTTTAAACTTATTTAACGATTATATATTTATTTGTTATATTTACGGTTCTTCGCGGCCCCCTTGTGGCCCATCATTTTAAGAAGCCCTGTTTTAGGATCTTTAGGAGATAAAAATATTAATTAACCCTTTAATGCACATACTCGCCTTAAAGCGGTCGGTTTTTTTAGTCATACAAATTGCACAACACTGCCTTTAGTAGAATTAGGTATTTTGGCTACATGAGAAGTAAGTTTCGTTATTGTAGCTTTAGTAGCTCAGCCACAAAGTTGAGTGCAAAGAGAATTTTGTTAAAAATAGTGAAATTAAAATACACAAACTATTGGGTTTCAAAAGAGGATTAAAATAAATATAAAATTATCAAAATTTAGAAATTGTTCCAAATCAACCAAAGAATACATATGAAACTTAAAAAAATTGCTTCATTTTTTTTTATTAATTGAAAATTGACTATACAAAATTTAACTATTTCTGTCCTTTTGGCCCCCTATAATGAATTTAAAAAAAAATGCCCATCGGCATTCGAAAGCTCTTCCTCTAAGCTGCAATTTAAGCCCAAACATATTTTGTGTACGTATAAAAATGAAATATATTTCTTATACACCGTTTATAAATATTAAGTTGAATTACATCTACACTAAAAATGGGTTTAATCAAATGTTAAATATCTAAGAACCATTCATCTTATACTTCTCAAACTCATATAGATATTATGTAATAAGTTTATAAAATTAATATAAAAACAATTTAGGTCATATTCTACATATCCTAGGGGTACATCTATCACACAAAGTTTTCTACATATATACGGTAACTATTCTTCAGTTAATTTATGAAGTTTTCCTCAAAACATGGCGGATATTGTTATATTTATACACAGCTTCTGTTCCCAATATGTCTTGATGATGGATTATTCTAATAAGATGCATTGCTTGTACTTCAGCGTGACAGTGGCGTCTGTTAAAAGGGGGAGAGGGGAAAGTTATCTCTTTGATTATTAGACGTAAGTAATCATCTCAAGAAAATAAGTGGAAATCATAAGTTATGTACAATTTATATATTTATTGTTGTTTTTGGATTAACACTGACGAATTTCCGATACATTATTGCTTTCATAAATGTAGTACAAAATTATTTATTTTTTTGATTAGAAAAAAGATATGTTTATAACAAACAACAGACAAAAACTATGGTTATGACTTATCAAATACAAATTCCCTAACCATAAAAATTGTAAGAGTTTAGACTTGTTAGTCCTTAAGACACTATGATAGCATTGCTATTGAAACACGTCTAAACTCTTACAATTTTAATGGTTATGGGATTTGTATTTGATAAAAAGATATGTTCCTTTTAGGTAACAAAGGAAAGAATAAAAAATCTTATAAGATACGTGGCACCAGTCGTGGATCATACCACAGTGTTGTTTAATTAAATATATTAAATTAGAAATATTTGTTGATTTTTGATTACTGCCAATCATAATCTATAGACACTTAACTGTAAAACAGCTTAATTTGATGACAATCGGCCAATGGGTGTTCAAATTATGGACATTTAAATGAATGTTATCTATTTATTAACTATTATATTATCATAGCATCTGTTTTACATTGTTACGATTCATTATTTTATAACTTTTGTGTCGTAGTACTTATCATTTTGTAATCACTAACAATTGTGTAGGTGCTCATTACTGGTTTTATTTTATCCATTACTGGAGAAAAAACATAAAAAAAAACACGAAAATAAAAGGCTATAATTTAAAACGATTGTATATTTTGGTCTTAAAGCGGCCAAGACTGGTGCCAATACTTTATCAAAACGTTAAAAAAATCGCTATGATGTGAATAAGTCGAGTACTAAGTACTAAGTATGAGTACTAATACGATACATTTTATTAAATGTACAATGTTTGGCGAAATGTAGAAGTGGTCGTCCAGTTTTCATTGAAATTCGCTTATCGCAAACTTATACCAAACACAGACATATCTTTTGAAACTCATTTGCTAGATAAAGAAGTACTCTTCGTTTATAGTACTCATATAGAAATGGACGAATATTTGTGTTTTTATTTAAAATGATGTAACTATATAAGCTCCGCCCTAGAAAAAGATCACCGATGATGATTTGTGAATCTGTTGTAAGCGATTCTGACTTTAAAGGCGGCAGACGAATTTCGAAGTCCATAGTACACAGTAAATATAATATATAGTATAGTTTAAAATTTCACAAAAAATATGCATATAGATACATAATATCATAACCTCATTTACATATATCAAATTTCAATTAATTATATTTGTAGCAAAATTTATCTGAACTCATTTCAATAAATATCATTAGAATACAATACAATATTCATATTTAATGTTATGTTTTATTTGTATTAAATTCTCTCAATTCGCTATTACAAATAATTATTCTATTGGGAAGAATATTATTCAAACTAATTAAAATTCAGTGACCCAACAATATGTGCACTACAAATATTTACGTTAGTAGACGACTTCTGAAGCCCATAGTACATGTATGGTATTACTTAAAATAAAAACAAGAATAGATAAAATTTGGATCCTTTTTTGCACCGTCACTGCGTGGTACATATTTTATTTTAAGATTCACGTTATATTTTTATAATATAAAAAGCGTTTGAGGAAACCATAATGTATATTTAATCTCTTTGATACAATGCATTCGTAAAATGTAAATGTACATTTATATAACGTACGTATGTACATTCCATTACATAAACAACCTTATAAAATATGTATGTTGGTGTAACTCTTTGAATCAGCCAAAAGCATTCTTAAAAACATGACAGTGTTTTTATCTTGACCTTTTTATGTTTTACTTTCTACATATTCGCTATATGTTTTATTTTTATTTTACAAATTTGTCAAAAAAGAGACAGTTGTCGAAAACGCTGCTATTTACGTTTTATGATTTTATTTTTACGTTAAAAAAACACATGAAGAAACAAATTTATATACTAGCTGTTACCCGCGGCTTCGTCCGCGTGGAATATATACAGGTTAAATAATACAGATTTATGTTATGATAGTCGATAAAATAAGTTTTTAGTTTCGAATTTGCACGTTAGATGTCACTAAACTAACATAACCTATCGCGCGTACAAAAATACACACATTCAATTTTTTATCTAATCAATTTTTGGGATGCAAAGTAGTCTATCTCTCTGCCAAATTTCATCAACATCGGTTTAGCAGTTAAACCGTGATAAGGTAACAAACAGACACACTTTCGCATTTATAATATTAGTATGGATGTTTATATGACTCAGTTTTCTATAGAGATTAAATTTAAATAAAACACATTTTCTCGAATGTTTTATAAATAATTTAACTTATTGTTAGTCATTTGTGCTTCTAAAAAAATTGCAGCTTTATAAAGCCAGCTCTGATTAGTTTATATTCAAAGTATAGTTTTTAATATATTTTTTGATAAAATGTTTTTCTTCAGTGAGAAAACATCTATATGGAAATTATTTTCTTATGAAACTTAATTTTTTTCATGTCAAAAGTTATGATTTGAATTAAAGAGAAAAAATCGTATATTTCAAATACCGTTACATAAATTTTCAATTGGCAACGTATTCAATTTAAGGAAAATTGGAAAAAGATTTTTCCAATATACCTAATTCCGTTTTACTACCTACATATTGCAAAAGATTAAATTTTAATAACTTAAATATATTTTATATTTCTTTGAGAATTTATGTATATTCTTAAATGCTAGCTTAGTTCTCATATATATTTTTTATATTTAGAAACTACAAAAGTAATGGAGACGTTTGGTCAATCTGACCCAACGACATCTATGAAGAGCTCTATTAACAAAACGAAATTAGTTCTTTACTTATATGCCAGTCTACCTTCAAACTAAATCATGTTGAACAGCTGACATTCATTAGTTTGAGTTTATCATAGAAATGTGGTATGTTATTCCTCCTTAAACTTGTTGATGGGTCAACCTGACCTTTTTTTTATCAGATCCGAATAATATTGAATTAATTCAATATTCAACCCTTTCGCTACTTTTGTTTAAATCATGCAGATATATTTTGTCAATATTGTTGTGATTAAGATAATGTTACGTTTTCATAATTTTTATGTTTTTATTATTATTATTATCTTAAAAATAAAAATAAAAATTGGGGTATATTATGTGATTTATATTAAACTAAGGATCTTATAATACACGGAGAAAAATGGAGTCGATTTTTTTATTAATTAAATTTCAAATTTGTATAAAAATAATATCACTTTTAACATGAGTAACTTTTACAAACTCCATTGTTATTTTTAAAATACGCAATTTTTACTATTTTTTTACATGATTTATTTAACTAATTATTCTTAAGTTGAATTATCTGTTGTACTATACAAAAATTATTTCATTTCAATGATTAGTACAGTTTTCTATCTTAACTTAAATTTTTATTACAGACAATACAATAAATACCACGATTGTGAAGAATTAATTATATTAATAGTATATTTTTTACTGGTATGACAAATTAAACTATACCAATAATAAAGATTTCGATCCTGCACGCAAAATTTCTATTCATATTGTAATTTTAGTAATACGTGGCCAAGCAATGTATAGAAATAAATGCAAGTTAACTCTCGTCAGTACTTTGTTTTCAGTTTGCTTTTATACGTAGAAGATAGTATTTATATATGATATGTATTTAGTTAAATCAAAGTAGTGAGGAGATAGATTGGTGTGCGCGTGTGTGTGTGTGTGTGTGTGTATGTGACAGAGATGTGTCCATTGCTGAATAATGATGGGTGGATTTGTCTAAAGAAATGTTTTTTTATATACAAAACAACGTTTAATTTTTACGATGCAGCATAGTAAATTTTTTTTGTTATGAAATATTTTTCTCTGTGCATGTTAATAATAAATTAATTTTATGTAATTAAAGAGTGTTTAAAATAGCTCCTAATGTCTACATAAATGATAATCAAAAATTGACACTGGTTATACTCATTTATTTACCGAGATTGAAGACATTGTTTACACCTAGAAATCAAGAGTAAATATATTTTGTGACAACATTTATGAGAACATCTACATTAAAATATAATTTGATGCGGTGAAATCTGTTTGTGGAGAACGTCGGTAGGTGGCAGCACGGTTTCTTTCCGATCTCTTTTTATATAGACGAGATATTTTAATATTCAATTTACGATTTGAGGGGATGTGTTTGTAATTTGATTTGGGTTTGAGAAGTGAGGTTTTATTATATAGTTTCAAGATTTAGACGTGAGTTTTTAAGTCGGTATTTCAGATATGGAGAACGAGTTTTGAATATAATTAAATTTTTTTATCCAATTGGGTTCGGAATATTTTTACTGGAAAGTTTATTCTTCTTTTTTCGAAGTATGTTTAAAGATACTATTGAAAATGATTTATTCAAACTTTATAGTTTTTGATTCCTCGCAATATCGAACATACGAGAAGCTTTGTGATCGTTTTAAAATTAGGAAACAAATTAATGAAAAAATAAAATTGTTCTCAGATTTAAATTGATCTTTCCGTTTTAGGTCAAGACAAACACTTTTCGTTCTGTAATTGTCTGTGTGTCTGTGGAGTAAATCCTTGTCACACGCATAACTCATGAATCACTGAACCGATATTAATGAAACTTACAATTAGTTGGATGATCCCATTTCAAAATCATCAAAATCGTGTGTAAGGGGAAGAGGTGACATATTAAATGTCATTTTGACGTTTTTATAAATTTGGATTTAGATTGAAATTAAAAATATACGAAAAAATAATCAGGTGCATCTTAAGAAAAATGATATTTTTTAGTAATATTCTATAAAAATTAAATAGTTAACCAATTTCAGGTAATTTATCTAAACACTATCGGTTTTTATTTAAATTGTTCAATAATTTACTACATTTGGTGAATTTAGCACGAGGAAGTACTGTGCATTTACTTGGCAGATATTTATAGTTTAATATTTATTTTCTAATAGGTAATATAACCAATAAAAAATAAAAATTAAATATATAATAAGTAACTAGTTTTTATCGCAAGTATTTGTAAATTGGTGAATACTCATGCGACTGACTGCTCTTAACATACATATCTCTAATACGCAATCCACTCACGTTACAGCTCTGTTTGTTTTGTCACTGTATAACAATGAAAATTCCACTATAATAATATCGGTTCACTGATAAACCACCAATTCTTCGTATCCATTTTCCATTTAATGTTACGACTCAACTACTTGATAAATATCAATCCTAAACTAATGTAATTTTTTTAAACTTTCAGTGAAAGTTCCATCAAAATATGTTCAGTAGTTTTTGAGTTTACTCGGAATAAACAGACATAAAAATTATAAAAACTCTTTTATGATGGTATACATTATTGAAGTAAAACTTTTTTAGCGTGACAAGTGAATCGGAATGACCTTGACAGATTTTAATATTCAACACGTTCTAAAGATGAAACGCTACGGAGAGTGCAATGTGCATGTGGTTGAATAGAGATGAATAACGCATGCGTACAAGTCACTTTGCGTCGGTTATGCGTGAGAGATAAATGAGTACATGTATAAGAGAAAGATGGATGAATGTTTACGTTGGTGTCAAGCTAAGTTTGACAGATTTTGTGTTAAAATATGTTTGATTGTTATTAATTTACTAATCGTTTACTTTATTCATTTAATTAGCATGGTTAATGAAAACAAAGAAGTTTCACTTCAACCGCGCGCTTATGAGGGTGAGGCACACACCACTTTTTTTTAATCGATACATTATATTAAAATTTTTAAATGAAAATAGAAAAACTATACTCTTTTTCATTTAAGAATGCAGTGGTTGCCGTGGGTTTTGACGGTAAAATGTACGATTCGTACCGTCAAAACCCCGACAACCACTGCATTTTTAAATGAAATAGAGTACCTATAGTTTCAACTGTATACTCGAATTTAATTAATATGTTCTAGTATTTTCCAGTATCAAAAACATAATTCTATTTATCCATTAACGAGTATAGAAGCCAAGCATTCAACGAGATGAAAGTAAGCGAACTTAACAGAAAACAAGACCTACAACAACGAACTGCATCCTGGGCGATGATTAATTTGCATGCATTTAAACGCAAATCACTGAAAACTACTTAAAACTCGACTGCATTGTAGGATCTCACTTTAAGATGATGTGCTCTTACAAAACATCTCTATTACTACTCGAATTTATTCTTTTTTTTCTTCTCACAGTTTTCCAATTATTTTTATTGAATTGAATTAATGTGAACTCGAGATTTTCCGACTTAAAACAATTGGAGTTGTATGTCTGTTTTATTTCGCTTTTTCGCAATTTATTTTTATTGAAATTATTTTTATTAGTAAATTAAGTTGTACAAATTAAAAAAAAAACATTTGGTTCATCATCATATACATTATACCGTTAAGTTATTAGAATATTTAATAATTTATTGTAGACATGTATATTTACGAATCACTTAATAAAAATTTTATTATGGCAATGAGGGGTACATAACATATACTCAGAACTGAGAACTTCTATATTAGGGTATGTTACAAACCATTTATATGTACTGTACATGTACATATATATTGCGTTAACAGCCCCCCCTCCCCACCCCAATTCAAAATACACTACAGAATAGTGATCTAGTATTTTTCCAATTACAATACATGAACAACTGATTTTAAACCTGATTTATAAACCCATATATTAGGGGTAAACATAGCCCTGATTTCAATCACACGACAAACTAATATTCCAATACTTTTTCAAGTATATGACATAAACATCTGATTATTAACTCAGCATACATATAGATATTTTAGGGGTATACATACCCTCAATTAAAAAAAAAGCACTAAAAACCAATTTTTCAATACGTTTTCAAATACATGGCATAAACATCATTATTATCTCAGTATACATATACATTATTATACATATTACATATGTTAGGGGTATACACAGAGCCGGCCTTACCAAGTCCGGCGCTCTGGGCGAGATTTATTTTTCCGCTCTCTCTCCTTCTAAATAAATGTTCAAAAATCACCGAAGATGTCAATTAAAATTGATAAATTAACAAATAAGTTTGGCGCGATCCTTCAGACTCCAACTTTTTTTTTAAATATAGCTTCTATCATTAACTTTAAGACTATCAAATGCTCTAAGACCGTCGACTATTGTTAACAAATTAAAATTGATAAATTAACAAATAAGTTAATAATTAATACCTCACAATCAGTATATCATCTCACTTTTTTTAACGACTCTGATGAAAAAAATTCATAAAAGTTAATTTATACTAGACTACATTATGAATAAAATAAGCTCAGTTTGAACTCTCTCTCCTTGCGTCATATGTATATGTGAGCATTCTATAGGTCATAATTTAATAGATCAAAACTAAAATGATTGATTGACCATATCTCTTTAAGGGCGGGGTAAGGTTTTAAAAAATTTTTATTTTGAATTTTTTTTTTTTTTTTAACTGAATGCATAATATTTCAAGAATATTGTGTCTAAATTTCAAGTCGATTGGAGCAAAATTGACGATGTTATGAGTATTTTTATATCTGGCGGATTTTTATACCTACCCGAGCGCGCTATTGTTTTTTTTAGTGTTCAAAACTTTAAAGCGTTTTCGCCACAACTCACTTTTTCAAAGTCGGTGCCCATCATAACGTCAAAACTACTGCACCGATCCTTTTGAAATTTTGAACACTATTTCTGTACATAATTTACGAGGTAACGTTGGAGAGTTTTTTTCAAAATTGTTAATAATTTTTATTTTACAATAACAAATTAGCCGATTTTTTCGCAAAAAATTGCGTTTTTCGCTTCAAAGTGTTCCAAAAAAGTGAAAAAATTAAATTTCGAAAAACCCTCCCAGCGTTACCTGGGGAAAACTATTATCTAACGAATGAACTTTGATTTTTTGATTTCGGATGATCCAGCACAAAGTTATGAGGGGCACCGTAATTCTACTTTTTTCCGAGAGACGTCCGAATAATTGCTGCCATTGCCGTATTTTTTAATATTTCTTCGTGAAAATTTTATACAACATTCTTCGAATGTCATTCTTTAATATACCATTGGTTTTAATAAAGAGATTTTAACTGTGTCGTCACAAAAAATTCACAAAAACATGCCTTTTTTTGTACGAATTAACCTTACCCCGCCCTTAACAAATAAATACATTTTTAATTTATTTTCTATGAAATTTTATATAGAACAAAAATTACCTACATTTTTGATAGATTTCGCGATAGGGTTGCAGTTAAAACGCAAAACGTGAAAAATCGTACATATGTGTGTCTTTTGTAGCTCTGGGGATTGGCCTACCAGTGGTTGTACTTTTTTCATAAAAATTAATTATTTTTACAAGAATTTGAAGAAAATATTTAAGAAAAATAGATAGTTTGAAATAATAAACTTCAACCCTTGCTCTAAAATACCTTATACAAAGTTTTCTGGGTTGCTGAACAAGGATTTGTTAAACAGCTACCAAATAATTAATTTTTCATAGATTTTAAAAAAAGTTAACATTGTTTATATTTAGCAATATTTTTTTGCTAAATCGAGTTTAACAGATCGACAAAAATTTAAAGATTAAAAAAAAAGTTTACTCAAAAATTACAGCCTGTACATTGATTTGAACCAAAAAAGTCACTTGTGCGCCGCCCCACCTGGCCTGGCGCCCCGGACGGTCACCCTGGTTCGTCCCCCCCCCCTAAATCTGGCGCTGGGTATACATTCCCCCAGTTCGAAAATCATTACCAACTAATATTCCAATACTTTTCCAATTATATTACATAGTAGGTTTTTAACTCAGTATACATATACATATGTTAGGGGTATACATCCCCCGATTCAAAAATCACTACAAATAGTATCCCAATACTTTACATTACATTACATAAAAAAATTGTTTTTATCTCAGTATACATATTCATAACTTAGGAGTACCTACACACCCCAAATTCCAAGAACAGTACAAACTATGTAGTTATCTAATACTTTTCCAGTTACATAACAAATGCGCACGTACATATTTTATAATAGCTTATTCTTATAACGCGTCAAAAGTTAACAAGAAATTGCGGTACTGTGTATGCTTCTGTCGGAGACAGCTGCATTAGAATATCTCGAGTTATTTAGGATTCTGTCCGTCCCAGCTACAGTTTTATACACTGAATGTTACAGAAACGTTATAATTTCATATTGTTTTGTTGTTTGGTGTCAAGTCAGACTACTTGTTTTGTATATTATTTGTACATAGAATATTTAAACAGTGGAACCAGAAAATTAACATATTTTTAGGAACTTAAATCTTACATAGTTATATTTATAATATTTTTCATTTTAAAAACCGATTATATTTGTCGGATTTGTAGGAACCGATACCTTTTACGATGGTTGCAGTTTACGATACTCTCAAAAGAATTTTTTAATTTTGTATTATACTAGCTGTACCCGCGGCTTCGCTCGCGTTGACTACGGAATTATTGTTTAGGATTTTTGAATATAGTTGAATTAAGTACAAATACGATTAATTATTATTGTAAGAATAACTAATCAACACCTAAATTACCTAACAAAAAGTTCAGGGCTCTATATGTTATCCTGGCGGCAAACTTTTCCGACTTAATTTACTATTATTGTCACTACTTATTCCTTATGTTACCTAACGTAACAAAATATACCCTATAACCTGACCAGAGAACGTCTCTATGAATTAAAAAAAAACACGTATATCGGATAAGTAGTTCTCGAGTGATAAGCGCAATAACGGGCAGACAGACAGAGGGACGTTAAGCTTTAAGTGACATTATACCGTTCAAATGCAAAATAAAAATTCTGCTTTATCGATTATGATAACAGAAATCTGTATTATCTACACTTAACCTAATTCCATGGTGTTAAATTGTTTCCGTTGAATGCTGCGCGCATTGTTGCATTTATTTTCCCTTGCATTACTAAAATTTCACCGAGAACGCGCCTAAAGACTTCTTCGTTCAGTTTTTTTTTTAAGTTATACTTATAACTTAAAAAAAACTGAATTCAACTTCTTAATAAAGTTTTTAAAATAAAATATGACAACTTATTTGGTTTTATCAACTCATTTTATTCAGATTTACAATGACATTTAAATATTTACTTTAATAAAAACACAATTTAATTTCATAATCTGCATTGATTTTAGTCTGTATTTTCTTCAATATTTGAAAATATACAAAAAAACCTGACCTACTTTTATATTCTTAATTAAACTTGCATCAAGGTGAAAAACGGAGAACTTTTTTTTATATAATATTTGTATAAGAAAGTGGTTTCTAATGTCAATACAAATATAAAAAATCTAACTACAATTGCTGTCAGCTGAAGAAGAATTATTTTGGAGGAATGACGGAAATATCAACAGTGGCGTCCCATTTTTTTTTAAATTTGGTAGGAATCGTTCCTTTTTGTTATAATTTCTTATCTCTATATATAAAAATGAATGTTCGTTTGTATAAGGCTTATAAACTCAATAATTACTGAACCGATTTCAATGCGATTTTCACCAATAGTTAGATAATTTCTCTGTGCAGTAGCATGGTTATTAATATTTTATGAAAACCTAAGATTTAACATCAAAAGACTAAAAAAAATTGTGTTTGGTTTCCATGATGTCACAGCATACAACTGTCATTTATATAAAAACACAGTAGTTATTGAATAAAAAATATCTAATTTGATTATTTACCTATTTTTTTTATTATTTTGTATATTAATTCTAAGATTTTATGTTTCTTGAGAGTTTGAAAATATAATTTTACACGATTTTCTCAATAACTACCGAAAGGAATTTATTTCGGTTTTCATTAATAAATAGGTTAATTTCATGAAGTCAGAAAAAACAATTCGCGGTGGGCATGTGGGGTGGGTATGTTGGGTGAGCATGTTGAATATTTTAGGTTACTATGATTTTATGGACATTAACCCAGCTATCAACGGATCCAATGCGCTAGTTTTTTAAATAAATTTACGAATTAAATATTTTGTCTTGATTTTTGTCTTTGAGTAAGATAATGGTTCATTTAATTCGTTCTCCAATTATGTCCTTAATAAGACGCTTATGGCGTGTACAAAAGCTGTTTAATAGAGTATCGGATTTTAATTATTATTTTTTATTTTTGGTATTTGTAGTAAGGTCATGGATCATTTAATTTGTTTTCCAATTACGTCCTTGATTAGACGCTTATGGCGTGTATAAAAGCTGTTCTTTTTATCTCAAGAAAAATGCACCAAAGTGGATTTTAAACAGTTAACGAATTTTTAATGTTTCTCTCATAAATCTGGGATATTTATTGTTCCAGATGACACGCAAATGTTCACGCTGCTTCCAAAGGAAACGCTGCCTTTAAAAGTAATTCAATTTTAATTAGCTTTTTACTTACAAAAGAAAACTTTGTGCCCCATTTGCACTAAGATATTTAATATTTATAATTATTCAAAAGAAAACTTAATATGTTAATATCTGCGTAAAAACAGAGCGTTATTGCAGTAAGTCTATAAATTCGGAATCTTGGAAAGTTTTTTGTGTATACATCAATGTTCGTTTTTTATACAATTTCGTAGTAAATAAACTATACTTACTTGTTCTAGTATTCTATATTTCTCATAAACGTTGTTTTAAACTACCAACTGAAAATTAAGACCATCTCAATCCGCAAGTATTGTGTACTAGCTGTTAGCCGCGACTTCGTTCACGTGGAAGAAGAAGAAGAAAGTTAGGTAATATAGATTTCTGTTATGTCGATAAAACAGGTCGCGCGTACAAATGTCACATATCCATTCTTTTATCTAATATTTTTTTGAAATACAAAGTAGCCTATGTCCTTCCTCAGGGTGCAAGCTATCTCCATGCCAAATTTCATCAAGATCGGTTTATCGGTTTAACCGTGAAAATGTAACAAATAGACAGAAAGACAGACACACTTTCACATTTATAATATTATCTACTATGTAAGGTGTCATATATAATATACGGTAAGTTAAGTAGATCTGATTTGATTTAAACTTTGAATCAATAAAGAATAACATATTATATTCGTTTTAAAACACAAAAAATTACATTTAACTCTCCGTTAGGCGGGCGGATTTCTTGCGTAAGCCGCTCTTTTAAACAGTGAATTTAATTCGCTATAACTCACGATATCGCACTAAAACACTTCAACTAACTAACTAAAAATGTACAAAGGAAGTGATTTTAACAGCTACTCAAAAGGGCGTGTGTGTAAATAGGATATAAGTATTAGTTGTAGCAGTTTTTAAAAGAGTAGTTCATGTATGTAATCCACGCGCTTAACGGAGGGTTAATCATGAGAAAAATTTCTGGATGAAAACCAAGTCTTTTTAAATAACTCTGTAATCTCTGCAAATCTGATAAACCATTTTAAATATCAACTTAAGTATCATCATTTCCAAACTGTCAAAAATATTTTAAAATAAAAATCAAAGATTAACAACATCAACATTTAATATGTTGTCATTTTCTGAAACTGTATGTCAAAATGTCAGGAGCGATCTCAAGCGGCTGACAAGTAGCAGATTTTGGTGGGGGGTGGGGGGTGTAGGGGGATATCCGGGTGTCAATTAGCTACCCTAAATACACAACCCTCAGCGTTTCTGTGGAGAAAGAAACACTGATAAAAATCAATACAAAATATACCTATAAAAAAATTTTACGTTGAGAACGTGTTTTTTTATTTTGGTGATTTTTAAATAAGGTACTGGCACCAGTCTTGGATATGACCTCAGCAATGGCTATTTTTAAATTAAATGTACTGTATTAGAAATATTTGTTAATATTTGATGACTACCTTTTCTGAATATTAATCTACATACATATACTGTCTTACTGCGTGATTTGATGACAATCAGCCTATAGATGTCAACATAGTGGAAATTTAAGCTAATTATTAGTATAATTTATTTATTTATTATTATATTATCAAAGAAAATGCTTTGCATAGTTTCAAATTTGACGATTATAACTTTAATGTCGTAGGTTTTATCATTTTGTAATCATTAGCGTGTCCATCACTGCGTGCTCATTACTGGTTTTACTTTATCCATTACTGAAGAAAAAACAAACAAAATAAAAGGCTATAATTTATATGCAATGCAAAATGCAAATTGGCTAACGCTATCTGCTAGGTATGAATGTAGCGAATGAAATCGTATATATCATAACCTTGACGCATGTGCGATAAGTACAATCAGCGACTTAAAACAAGTGCTGCTAAGTGTACATAGCATTTACATTATTATCCATTTATTACCACTGCTTTAAAATATCGAGCAATTTTATAACAATTTGACACCTAGCTAAGTTAATTTGCATTTGCACTCAAGCAAATTCTTTATAATACCATGCATCATTCTTATTCTTTGGTAGTACATAAAATTAAATTATTTTCCTTTACATACGAATGCAGTTTGTTCTAGTCATTCAGAAAATACTATTTAGTCGTTACATTCTTTTATTGTTTTATATTTCTTATTTCTGAACGTTCAATTGAAATTCTCTACATTTGTACTCGTACATATGTATAATTGTATATAAATTGGATAATTTTGTTGTTTAATATACCTTTATCTGTAGATAATATTTTTTTAAATTTTTATGTTCGTAATCAATATTTGATTTATTACATTCTATAATACAAATATGCAATAGAGTAGAGTCGCGTGCAGAAGTGGTCGACCAGTTTTCATTCAAATTCGCTTATTACAAATTTAGTAGGCTCTTCCTATTTAATTATTATATTATATTATTTAAATCATTTCACCATGTACCAAAACAAAGACAGATATTTTGAAACTCATTTGCTTGATAAAGAAATACTCTTCGTTTATAGTACTCATTTATATTTGTGCGATTAAATTATTATTATTTTTTTTTATTAAAATGTAAATGTCTTTGGACCCGACTGGTTCCTTTAGACAGCCATTGTGTGGTTAACTAACATTGTTTTTTTTTTTTTTTTTTTTTTATATTACTATCCCTAAACACATGGACACTGAGATGGAAAGGATTAGCTTTGGGTCGATCAAAGCATTTAGGTATAAGACGAACATGAAGACCATGAATCATAGGTAACGTATTGGGGCGACACATTAGGAGTGTTAACATATATGAATATTAATGATAATATATTAGTTACATCGTTAGGTTGTTCTGTTTTAGAAACTTGATTACTTCTTTTAGGTTTTTTTCTTTGGCTAAAATTGTATTTATGTTGAGTGGAAGAGGGGTGTTATTTTTTTCGATTTTTCGGATCATTTCTTCTCTGTAGTTGGGGTATTTTTGACATTCTAATATCGTGTGATTAACATCCCCCTGAGATTGATTGTCACAATAACACAATGGCGAATCTTTACAATCAATTTTGTACAGATGAGCTGGGGTGCTGCAATGGTTCAATCGAATTCTGCATAGAGTGGATACCCATTTTCTTTCTAATTTGATTTTTTGAAACCATGGCTTAGACTGGAGTGTTTTTTGTTTCAATGAATATTGATGACCCTTTTCTTGGCTGGTACATAGGAACCATGTTTGCCATTTTGTTCGAGCCCTGACTGTTGCAAGTTTACTGTAGTCTTGGAGGGGAATTTCTAATTCTGTTGGTGCTCCCTCTGTTGTTGCAGATCTGGCGAGTCTATCGGCTTCTTCGTTCTCCTCATTGTTGCAATGACTCTTTGTCCATACGAAGTGTATGGTTTTGTTTTTCTCCATGGCTTGCGTTGATAGATGGATTATCTCTAGGATTATGTAATTGGTAGTGGTTTTATGGTTGTTCTTTATTTTTTCTAGGACGCTTCTTGAGTCTGATATGATTATGATGTTATTATTTTTTAGTTTCATGGAATGTTTGATTGCTTCACGTATGGCTACCGCTTCTGCTGTATAGATGGATGCTTCTGAAGGTAGCTTGTACATTCTCGATATATTTAATTGTGGGATATAGAATGCGCATCCACATAATTTAGAATCTTCCTTCTTTGATCCGTCTGTGTATATGAACATTCCATCGGGCCAGAGTGAATTTATTTCGTCTTTAAATATTCGATAGTTGAGTTCTTCATTGTATTCACTGGGGTACAGATTTATATGGACTGATGTCTCTTGTACAGTGGTTATAATTGGGTATTCAAAACTTGGAAACTTGTTGAATTGAATGATGTTATTTAGTAAGGGACGTGTTTCTTCTATGCTTGTTAATATGTCATGTTTGTTCTTTTTCTTCGAATGTTTATATAACTTTGGTGAGTTCTTTATGTTCATTAATTTTTCTTCTATTTTTGGTTTCATGGATGTTGTTTTTATTAAATAACGATCCGTTAGCATCTATCTTCTTATTCGAAGTGGCATTTCGTTGGTCTCTACTTGTAGCGAGTGTATTGGACTATTTTTCATTGCTCCGATGCATAGCCGAAGAGCTTTGCTTTGAAGTACATCTAGTTTCTTTAATATGTTTTGCGCTGAGGTTCCGTAGAAAATAGCTCCATAATCTATTCTACTTCTTATCAGATTTCGGTACATCATTAGCAAGGTTGATGGGTCTGCACCCCACCATGTTTTAGTGACAGACCTCATTACATTGAGCAATTTTTCGGAGTTATCTATAATATTTTGAACGTGTGGTTTCCATGTTAGCTTTTGGTCTAGGTGGAATCCTAAATATCTTATTTGTTTTTGTATTGGGATACTAATGTTGGCGAAGTCATATCTGTCTGGTATCTGTGTTTTACGTTTTCTGGTGAAAATCGTTACTGTCGACTTAGTTGGCGAAATTTCTAACCCATGATTTTTCAACCATGTGTTTAATTTTTCCATCGCTATTTCTAGTACTTTTTTACATTTTGATAAGTTGCTGTTCGTTGCGTATATCGTTAGGTCGTCCGCGTATTGTAGTACTTTGATGTTCGGTGAGAAAATTCTGTCTATATCTAATGTGTATAATATGTAGTAGATCGGGCTAAGAATTGCACCTTGGGGGACCCCTTTATAAACGTTTCGTGGGCCATACTCTTTCCCGTCAACCCGTAGAAATACTTGTCTGTACTCAATTAACTTTTGAATGCTTTTTACAAAGGTTTTTGGAATTCCGATTCTTATCATTTTTTCGAGGAGAATTGGTATTATTACGTTGTCGTATGCTGATTGAATGTCGAGAAAAATGGCTGTCAGGTATTTATTGTTGTTAAATTATTATGTAATCTATTGAAAATTGTATAGGTAAATTTTGTGGCAATAAATATTTGATATTCCGAATTTTAGTATTTAAATATGTTAAACTTGATATAAAATTAATTAAAGAAATTGACGTATATTTGTGTTTTTATTTAAAATGATGCAACTACATAAGCTCCGCTTAAGAAAAAGATAACCGATGATGTTTATCTTTATATTTTTGAATCTGCTGTGAGCGATTCTGACCTTTAGGGTGGTAGACGACTTCTGAAACCCATAGTACATACATAATTACATAGTGTGTATAGTTTAAAATTTCATTAAAAAAATTGTTTAATATCATAACCTCATTTACATATATCAAACTGCAATAAATTATTTTTGTAGCAAAATTTATTTGTACTCATTTCAATAAATATCATTAGAATACAATACAATATTCATAATTAATGTTGTTTTATTTGTATTAAATTCTCTCAATTCGCTATTACATTATTCTATTGACTATTTTATTGGAAAGAATATTATTCAAACTAATTAAAATTCAATGACCTAGCAATATGTGCACTACAAATATAATTATCCATCGAAAATCACATATTTAATGAATAAAATTAAACTATATTTGCTATTATCGTTGCTTTCAGAAGCCAAAACAACTAATTATTTATACAATATTGTAATCCATCTATTTTTATATAATTTGTATCTGTCTATTCTGATTTATATAATTTTAAAACAGCTAAGTCGGTTTTGATGAAACTTTGACTGTAAGAAAACCTAGATTAGGTTAAATATCCTTAAGAACTATGCAGTTACAGGTGCGGGTTATTAACTTTTTTTTATAAAATATGGCAGATATTTTTTATAAACATATATCCTGAATAAATAAGTAACAATCAAACAAAACGAATATAAAAATGAATACCTAGAATACGAAAGTTTTGTAATAAAATCACAATCTCTGTAGCCATAAATTTAAACTTTTTAATACGATTTCTTTTAAAAATATAACCCGTCTAATAGAATAAAAAAAATGATCGTCGATTGGGAACTATAGTCTTAGAAATATCGAGAAATAAACATATCGACTTCTTTTTGTTCATGCACAAAGTTTAAATGGGGTTGTCGAAATACTGTGTAAGATAGAACTGGTAAAAAAGTTTTTGGTGCAAAGAAGAACTACTATATTCTGTTTTGTCCGACCCGCATCGATTTCTTACCAAACAAAAGTTGTTTCACACGGTTCAGTATTTATTTATTTACATATATTCCATTTTAGAAGAAACATGTTTAAATAAGTCTTAAATTGATATCTTGTTTAATTTCTCAACACATAAAAATCATTTCACACGGCCAAACATTTCATCATATCATATTTTTATTTGCATTTTATATTTAAACAATATAATTTTAGCTATTTACATGAATAATAGTGAAATTCTAGAAAAAATATAAAAGAATAGTTATTATATCGTTATAATTCATACTTATATTATAATTCTGAATGTATCTCTGTCTTTTCCCGACTAATCCACTGAGCCGATATTGGGAAAAATTGGCAGAAAGATAACTTACATCCTAAAGAAGGATATATACTTCTTTGTATCCCGAAAAAGGTATTAGATAAAAATGAGTGTGTGATATTTGTATACGTGCATTTGGTTATACTTTTTTGGTGTAGACATCTAGCGTGCAAATGTGAAACTAAAAACCTGTTTTATCGACTATCATAACAGAAATCTGTATTAGCTAACCTAAATTCCATGCGAACGAAGTCGCGGGTAGCAGCTAGTATTTTATAAAAATAATCTAATTCAATAAAATACAATAGATAAATGTGACCGTATATAACGACCCCAAAAGCTTTCCTCGGATGCTGAGGAAATAAATTCTACGTGCGTAGTAACATTATCACTCGTGGTAAATTCTCTAGTTTAGATTTGAATGCACCCACTTGCTCCCAGACTGATTTATTTAAAAACAGGAAAAGCGTTTCCTGAAAACTCGCGTATTTCCCGACCGCAAATTGTTCGTTTTGTGTTAATACAAAACTCGGAGCTTTCTTATTAACGTTTAGTAATAAATTTCACTTAATATCCTCACAGATTTTAATCAAAGTAAAGTACTGCGAAACGTTGGTCAAAACAATTATCAAATCAAACAATATTTTTACCATTTTTTGTCAAAAATCAAAATACGGATTTCAAAAACAGTTAATTTTTGCGTCATCGGATGCTCTAAATACGTAGGTATCACATCCCACCATGACGGTACCTCTACTGTTCAGCTTAAACGAATTCCATGGTCTTTTAACAGTGAAGATACCATTCAAATCGGTTCAGTAATTTTCGAGATCAATCAAGCAGTATAATAATTATCAAATTGATTTTAATTCCTATAAAACAGTTAAAAAATTTATTAACATTGTACAAACAGTTCCCCAATAATTAGGATAAAAATTATTATGACATTCTTTTTTACACTTCGTAGGAGTCCCTATTTAAAAAAATTGAGAAACTCTGACCTATAGGACATACTCAAGATGTTGTTGTTTTAAATTCATGATTTAAAAAAAAGTACGACACTTAACAGGAATATATTTAAAAGTAACAGGATGTGAAATATTACATGAATGTTCATAACGGAACGGTAACGACTTTGAAGTTAACATTTTATGAACAATTTCACATTGTAGTGGCTACCAAACCGAGGCAACACTTTATATTGCATTCGACTCTGTAATAAACATTTGTATGGAAAGAAAAAAACAACTCTTTGACGTTGTGGACAAAATATAGTTTTTTTTATAATTTCTATCTTTTTTTTTAATGGTACCTATATGCTCTACAAAAAAACAGAATTAAAACAAGATGGTTATACGTTTTACCAGTACATATCTTTATATCTTTATTATATACATTACTAGCACTACTTTCAAAACCACCACTCCCGTAGTATTTATCTCACTGGATCAAATGAAACTAATTACGACCCTTCATTTTTATTCATAAAACAAAATCGTAAATATTTTGACTCTTAGTTAAAAATTGCAAAAATCCATCCTCCTGTTGACCACCGCCATTAGGGGTTGAATGTAGAAATTTTTATTTTAATACCTAGAAGACTATTTATTCACGAATTTACCTTTATAACTTAAGCAGCTATGCAGATAAAATATGGAAACGAAATATTTTTTGCTTTCGTCATAAGTTGTATTAGACATACAAATTAGGTAGACCGTTTATGGTAATATACAAAATATTAATTGCCACTTTTCAAGTTAAAAAGCGTAATTAAAGACTTCGATATAGCCATGCACATAATATAATCTATTTACTCCGTAGAAGTTGTTAAAGTATTCAGACAAGTTTTTGCTAGATTTTCTTATGAAAACCAACACATGCAATTTAACCCTTTGGTGCTACTAAGGTCTTTTCAAACTTATGTTTGTCAATCGATTACTCGACAGTATTAATGTTATAATGGATAATATATAGTAAGTAAAAGATATAAATAAAAAAAAATTATATTGTCAAAAAATATCATTTCAAAATAAAACTTATAATTGAATGCTTAAAAAAATCTTTCTCTGGATCAATTTTTATCGTATCATAAATTTTTTTTTTAATTGTTGCACCCTTTCAAATTAAGGGGTTAAAACACCCCATAATATTGGAGTATATTTTTTTTTTAATTATTCCAAAACGGTAAGAGATATTTAAAAAAAAATAACAGTACTCTACTATTTCTATCATTTGGTACCCCCAAAATTATAATTGTTTAAACAATTAGAAAAAGTGTACTAAGGTAGTTACAAAAAATCTGCTTGAAAAGTTTGATTATCGATTAATTAATGTAAAAGGTTTTTAGACCAGTGCAATTGTAAAAATCACTCAAATTAATTCTTATGTGTACATGAATAACATTTTTTTACTTATTTCGACTTACGTAGCTAGAACTAAGCAATATACGAAAAAATGCCTCAGGACCTTTTTTGTAGATCACAAAACTCAGCGAAAGCATATGTCTACTAACTTTTCAGTTTGAGCTTGAGAGATACCCGAGTGCCTGGATCAAAATAACGCGTTCTTCGCGCGACTCGAGAAATAGACCGAGTATAAACAATTGAAAAGACTTTAAATATTAACTTTAATTAATACAAGTGATTACATGGGAATTTTCATAACGTTACTGGTATATTTTTAGAGACATATAAAACAAATAATTTTAATGAAAACTGAATATTAAATATTAAATTATAAGAAAAAAATACTCTGAGAGTAATTGCACTTTATCATTATATTAACTCGGGAATAAATCCCCGCTTCTTATAGAAACAAAATCTCTCGAGGTACAATTTAGAGCAGATAAAGTGGCCATTTACCTATGTGGTATTTTTCACATTATTGTTTGAAAAGTAAGTACGTCATAAAATTGTTACATAATGGGAAAACTCTTCAACTGTTAGAGTTATGTGCATCTCCTGCAGCTACAGGACTTCTGTGTGGTTTTTATAAGTCGGCAAATATATTCGAAACTAGTTTTTTTTTATTATTTAAGTACGTAAGTTAACTAAGTATTTCGTCATAATTCATCCTTTATTTTAACTTTATTTTTAAAGTATATTTTAGTTAAATCACATTTTCTTGTCGTATATTAAAGACGAGATTTATGTAAGACTTATCTCATAAAAATTAAATTATCTCGTATCGATCTTGTCTGGTACAACAAAACAAAATATATATATTTTTTTCATGTAAATAAAAACAATATATCGAATTATACATATTTAGATTACAATTTATTATTTAAGTATATAAAAAAATACAGTGTCGTTTATGCTTAAATCGTCGATACTGGGAAAACGATACGTTAGAGCAAAAATGAACAGAAACAATTTTACAGACAATAAAATTTCCAATAAGAATGTTACTTCCGGTATATATCTAAAACTAATAGTTCAGGAATGAGAGTCATTTAAAACTACAAAACCAATATTTCGTTTTTGTTGCAATATGCCTCGGTCATCTATAAAATGTAATATCGATACTTAACAGTAAATAAAAATTTCCAAAAAATCATAGTTTAACTAGACACTATTGGGCAGCTACTTACAAATTCAAAATTATTTTTAATATTAAATATGATATATTACAATCCATTTTATTTTTATATTAAATGGAGTAAAATGCTATCTTTTTTTAATATTAATTTAATTTTACCAAAGATGTCATTTTGTATTAAAATTTATTTAAACACTGATAAATATGCACCAATTTGTTTGAAAAAGTATACTCTCGAGTTACCAGAATCTGACCATGGACTTCAAAGATACTCCAAAAAAATAAAACCCTAAAAATGCTCAAAAGTACATAATAACACAGCTACACAAAAAAGTGCGGAACCAACCTCACTTGGAAAAATTCAACCTAACCCCAAAATTCAAGCTCGAATAAAAAAAACTGGCAAGCAGAAAATTCTAAAAATTTGTATTTCGACTAAGCTCGACCAATACTACAATATTATATAAGTCGCTTTTTTGGTACACCCCCCCTTTTTTGGAAAAATTCAACCATAGTCTAAAATTGAAACTCAAATTTAAAAAAAACTGGTAAGCAGAAAATTAAAAAAATTTGTTTTTCGACTATGCTCGACCAATACTAGACAAGCCAATAAAAGAACTTTTTAAGAAAGAAAAAATAAATCTTCTTTAAAAACTTTTAAATTTAATATTTATATTTTCTTAAAAAGTTTTTTTATTTTTGTCTGAACCACTTTTTGAGATCGTTTTGAAACCGGACGTTTTTAATCATATGTAACATACGACACAATAATATCTGAATGTGAATAAATAGCGGTTTAAACGTACACATAAATATTAAGTATTATCATTCAAATGCAGTGTACAATATCGTTTTTAATGGACACATTTTATTTTCAAATGTCATTACATGGCATTACATAATTACACTGGTTTAATTAAAAAAAAACACGCACGCAAAATCCAGTAGATGTTGTAAACTCTTGATATAATAATCAAAACCGTGATTAAAAAAAGCCACAACATATCTAAGCCTAGATTAATAAATTTCATCACACGCTTCCATTTCAATTACGGCTTTTTATTGTCATTTTGACGGAAAAATGTATTCATAAACGCAAAGAAAGCTGGGATTAATTTAGGTTGGTTTTGCCTTTGTCGAATTTTGTACAATGTTATATTTTAGTATTTTTTTCCAGATACTCGAAATATGCAGCGATCAATATTAGTTTCATGTTCTTTGATTTTTATTATTAAAGATACTCGGGAAAAATATATATGTCCAAACATAAAAAAACACCAGATATGGGCATTTATAATCTATATATCCTTAATGTATATAAAATAAAGTCCGCGATACTATATATATATAACTTTTATATTTAAACCACAATGACTGCTTTTGTTACAAACAAAATTAAAAATCTTTGGGTTCTGTTTACGTGGACTTATAAATTATGATCTGCAAAACATGAATCTTTATCGAAATAAATGATTTCATCGTCATAAGTACTTAATGTAGATATAATTTGCCCTTTACAGCATCCAATTTGGTCTTTTGGTTTAAGAAATAACTTTAAGTAAGTTATATACGGTAAAATATTATTAATAACGCGCGAATTGAAGAACACGTGCCGCGTCGGAGTATCTCGGCCGCCATTCGGACTGTTGTCTTTTGATCGTCAATTGTTTATTTTATTTTCAATAATTAACTTTTGAATTTAAACAGAACAAAAATTATTAGTACTTTTTGTTCTGATTTGTTTTTGTTAAGTAATTTCGGTATTGATTAGTTATTATTACAATAAAAACTAATCATGTTTATACTTAATGCAATTATATTTTTCAAAAATCCTAAACAATAATTCCGTAGTCCACGCGAGCGAAGCCGCGGGTACAGCTAGTCATATAAAAATATGAATAATTAATTATAGTCATATTTTATATAATTCCATATCATGACCATAGATGATCACAAATATATGATCATATATTAAAATGGCTATATGATTTGTTGAAATAAAATACTATATGTGTTTGGTTATAGCAACGGGGTTCGTTAGATGTATAATTATTTTATCATGCAATGATTTATTCACAACGACTGCAATACACTCGCTCCTCACTTCATTAATATTAACTGCACAAGTGTTACTGGAAAAAGGAACGTTACTTTGGTTTTGCATGCTTCTCGCAAGTTTCTTTTAAATATACATATATTGTATGGATGTACGTACAAATAAGAGATATGTTTTTAAAATCGTCAAATATCGCTACTGAAGTACATATAAGTATTATGTATGTCATTTATTTTTTAATATCAATTCTATTTTCTTTTTAAAGTCATTTTATATAAAAATGGAATTGTCTAGAGATAGATAGGTATTCTATACGGATCATATATGAGGAGCAGCAGAACAAAACCGGATAAATCCATTTTTGTAAATTTTACAGAAGAAGTCAAAATGTAACTAGCCTATTTTCATGTACTTTTTTAAACTTTTGAGTATGGTTATAGGTAGGTACAGTGAAGATTTTTTAATACCCAAAATTTTTAACTAGCGTCTTTGCATAATACAAGTTGGAAGATGGATAACTTTAAAAAATTAGATATTCGATTTTATTCCACTATAAATTGGATTTATTAAAATTTGAACCACAGAGACATCAAAACCTGTAATAGCAAGAAGTTGTAAGTGAAAGAAAACAATAATAATTAAACTTATTAATCAATAAGGGATATTTTGTCAAATAAATTTTAACGTAATAATTGCACACAAACTTTTATTAGTGGATTTGTTAACGTTTGTTCCGAGAAACGTTTTTAAAGTAATTTTTAAAGGGGTTTTAGCAATATTTGATCCGTAATCTTTGGTCAGTCGATCCGGTGATGGTTGACAATGCCGAAACGAAAAAAAATTCATTTCGGTTCAAAGTGGATTTATCCGATTTTGTTCCGCTGCTCCTCACATAGTTCACATTGGTGTACTCTATATTGAAAATTATACATTTTACAAAGATTAGATACGAGGCTTAATTTGCTAAAAGTAGGTACTAATGTTTTAATTTGAATGGAAGGAAATATATGCATATTAATTTTTCTCTTTCTCGTTACTCCTTCCCCCTCTT
Source organism: Sialis fuliginosa (assembly GCA_961205875.1). NCBI lineage: Eukaryota > Metazoa > Arthropoda > Insecta > Megaloptera > Sialidae > Sialis > Sialis fuliginosa. The sequence continues at coordinate 20,466,569 of OY540809.1, read as the reverse complement.
TCTCTCTCTTGGTAGTCAATAGAAAATTGTAATAATAATTTAGTGTTGAAGAAAATATTTTCTCGTATATATTTTTCTATTAAATTACAAATTGACAAAATATTTGGAAATATTTTTATTAAAGGTATCTGTATCTTGTATAAAAAACACACGACGTACAGTTTCGCGTGAATTTAAAGTTTTCTTATATTCGAAGAAATCTCACCTTCAAAATCCCTGAATTCAGAGCAGCGGTGGATATTTCCACCACCGGAATTCGTTCACTCCGGAATCCGGGTATGCAAATGTGGGTAAATCTCAATAAGCCACATATACACATTTATACACACACACACACACACATTGAAAAAGTTATTTTTTCGAACAGGAAAAATTTTAAACATATTTTGTGGTTTTGAAAGTTTATTTTGTTATTAATTATGTCGTGTTTATTTATTCTTTACTTAAACCGAATTTAAGTATCAATTAATTAATAAAATTTCAATTTTTCATAATAATATCACTTGAAATACAAAAAATACTAATATTATATTATGCGAAAGTATCTCTGTCTCTCTGTCTGTTTGTTACCTTTTCACGTTATACCGCTGAACCGATCTTGATGAAATTTGGCAGAGAGATAGCTTGCATCCTGAGGAAGGACATAGGCTACTTTGTATTCCGAAAATTCATTAGATACAAAATAGGTGTGTAACATTTGTACGCACGTGCAAATGCGAAACTAAACACTTGTTTTTATCTACTATCATAACAGAAAACTGTATTACCTAACCTTCTTCTTCTTCTTCATGGGTTTTATGTTTTGATTTTTTAAATGAAAAAGTATTTTTAAAGACAATTTATTTCATTTTTCTGCTTTTGTATATTCGTTGCTTCGACACAATCAATCGAATATTCAGTTTAACCCTTTCTGTACATCCCAATATTCTCCTCTAGAAAAAAACACCTCGACATTATTTTTCCTTGTAAAACTAGAATACACTGATTAAAAATCACTTCAATTCACACGAAAATGCGACAATTGTTTACAAACATAAATGATCAAAGTTGCTATGAACAGGGAGGCGTGGCAACAATGGAGAGATAAAGAGAAAGACAAAAAGAGACAGGGAGTGCATAAATGTGTAACTGGGTGCTAATTACACAGTACAAAAGGGCGCACGCACTCTGTGATGTCTCCATTGTTAGCCGAGACAGTAATTACGACCCTGGTGAATAGATTGTGTGCCCCCATCTCCGTAAACTAAGAGTTACCCATAACCCCGTGTCTCTTTAAGTAATTGTTTTAGATTATGATGTTCTTGGAAATATTTGTATATAAGATATGTATAGTAAGATGCTGAAAAATAAACAGACGGAAAATAACTATTGAACATAGGAAAATACATGATATTTTAGGTGCAAAATTTTTTGAATCTTCTATCAATACTATAGAAACCTAGTCAATATCTACATTTATTTATTTATTTAAAATTTGATCTTAAAAGTTCTTGTAAAAATATCAAGGAATGTTTTTTTGGCAATTTGTAAAATATTTAAAATAACTTCTTTTCGTGTTTATGGCCAGACCTTGTTACGAAATTTCAAAGTGATAGTTTTATAACGTGCTTCAAATTTACTTTACAAGTTTCTGAAATATAATCTGACCCATTTTATATATTAATAACTGATTCGCCCTGGCTTCGCAAGGGAGTTAATATTTCCCCCAATGTCACGTATGGAGGATTGTAATTAGTTTCATTAGATCTGGCGGGAAAAGTATCACGCGGGAAAAACAATTCCCTAAAGATATTTAAGATTTTCTCCGACTTGATTTACTATTATCCTCACTGCTTATTACTTATGTTACCTAACATAACAAAATATATACTAAAACCTGACCAGGTAACATCTACGAATTAAAAAAAAAACACGTAAATCGAATAAGTGATTCTCGAGTGAAAAGCGCCCTAACGGACAGATAGACAAACAGAGAGACGTTGCGTTTTATAATATGTAGATCCGTAGAATCTTATCTACTTGGAATCCAATATAGAGTCGATTTCACTTTTTTCAAACGTCAATAATAAAGAAACTCCTGAGTGACTGACTCATCAACGCCCAGCCCAAACTCATTGACTTATACACGAGAAATTGTATGATTGTTTTCCTTTTAAAATGTAAGCATCCATCTCAAAACAGAAGGGATTTATCGCTAACTAGTACATACCGCACTCATTTCCGATTGTTTTTTATTTCTATTTCATGAAATTTACACAAAATATCCACAAATTATACACCTAAACCTTCCTCGTAAAAACTTTATACATCATTGAAAACCAAAATAAAATCTGTTCAATAGTTACTGAGCAAATCGTGCATAGACAGACAAACAGTTGTATACTTTGTATAGATAAATAATGTTTACAAATAAATATAGTAAACATTATAAATAAACCAGGTTTTTCTTTCTTAAATTATAACCCGAAAACTCTGACAAATTACATTATTTATGTAATTATTAATAAACTTTAACCATGCAAACATAACATACAAAAATAAAACACAATCGATCAATCTTTCATTAATGAAAAACGTTTAAAACCTCAAAATTCAAATGGGATAGTATATATTTGACATGCACCAAACATTCACATCAAACTAAACCGCATATGTATACAATGTGTGTGTGTGTGTGTGTGTGTATGTGTGTATGTGTATGTGTGTGTATGTATGTATGTGTGTACGTAAATATGTACGAAAGTGTGGACTAGAAATACCAATGTTTGTGCGCGCGTGTTTATGTAGGTATGTATATTTATCTGCGGAGACCCTAACTAAACTTTCTGTGAACAAAACTCTAATAAACATAATACATATATACTACATTATTCACTATTTTACGTATTATTTGTTAGAAACATAATTTATACATATTACAATAAAATTATACTGCCCTGATCATCCAAGGTTAATTTAATTTCTATCTGATTCAGACAACGTTTCATCGCATATTGCTGTGCACAAAATGATTAGAAAATATACTTAAAAATATTTTTATAAAAAATCAACCTTTTTTCAATAGAAAAGCATAATTTTTTCATACATATACACGGAGAAAAATGGAGCCTATTTTTTATTAAAAATTACAGTTACCGATTAAAAATTTCAATTTTGTATCAAAAAATACTATCAGTTTTAACATGTACTGTCAATTTAGTAACTTTTACAATCTCCATTGTAATTTTTATAATACGCAATTTTTAATATATTCGTAAATATTATTTACATGATTTATTCAACTAATTATTCTTAAGTTGAATTATTTGTTAAGTGCAATACAAATTATTTCATTTCAATTGTTAGTACATTTTTTTATTCGATACTTAAATTTTTATTAAAATACAATACAATAAATACTACGGTTGTGTAAAATTAATTATATTAATGTCCGGTATCATAAAGGACCTAACAAATTTGTTAGCTAACAAACACTTTCAACTGAGGTATCAAACATATATGACAGTTCTTTTGGAGTTTGTTGATGACTTTGACAAGTTTCGCGCACGCGTTGAAGGTAAATACAAACGGTATTAAAACAGTGGTGATGTTATGAAAATTATTTTGTACGGTCAAAGATGCCAACTGTGTTACAATTAATTGAAGTGTCACTGCTCTAAATTCCATAACTAATCCATAGATACTAGTACAGTATTAATACCCCATATGAATGTAATTGCTAGCTAACAAATTTTGTTAGGTCCTTTATAATACCGGGCATAATAGTACTTATATTTTTTTTGGTATAACATATTAAATTTCACCAATAATAAAGATTTTGATCCTGCACGCAAAAATTACTATTCATATTGTAATTTTAGTAACACGTTGCCCATAGCAGTGTATAGAAATAAACGCAAGTTAACTTTCGTCAGTACTGTGTTTTCAGTTTGCTTTTATAAATACAAGATTTTAGAAGAGTCAAACAAACGGTAAGTTATAATACATTTAAAATGTATGTTCAAGTATACAAATCTGTATTTAGTTACAGATGTAGTGCAACTATATACAGAAAGCAGTGAGGAGTGAGGGTGTGGCGTGTGTGTGAGAGAGAGAGCTGTGTCCATAGTGTCCATTGCTGAATAAAGATGGGTAGATTTGTCTCAACAAATGGTTTTTTATATACAATACAACGTTTAATTTTTACGATGCAGCATAGTAAAATTTCAGCAGATCGTTTACAACGTATATTATCATTAATATTGAGTTATTATTATGAAATATTTTTCTCCGTGTATGATTTCTTATTATTTACTTTAACTTTTTTTATAAATACGTTTAAAACAAATGTAAAATCTATAAAAATATTATGATGATGCCTAATTTTTAAAAACTATTTTATGATGATTTTACGTGTCTCCTATTTCCAAAAAATACTTATTTCTGCAGAAAATAAAGGTTTAATCACAAAAATTGACTCTTTTAAAACTAATTTGAATTTGACGCCAAAACACTCGCACGTCACACCTATGTAAAGGCTCCTTGTCAACAATAATAAATCCTTGTTCCATCATTAAAGTTTCTCAGTTTTAGTTTTGGTAACACAAAACTGAGCAAATTGATAAATTAAAACCATAAAATAATTTATAAACAGTGCAGATATTTAATAAAACAAAAATGATGTTTACTTAGCCGTGACGTCATCCACTCTGACTGGTGTTTTATCTAACATGGCGGATGCTGTATTTTGTGTTTTTATTTTAACAAAAATCATATTAATCTCACTTTTAATATAAAAGTAAATACATTTTTTAGAATCTTTTTAAGGTATTTCTCGGAAAAATTAAAAGATTCAAAAGTAAGCTCAAATTTTGTAAAAAAAACTAAAAAAAGGTTATTAGAAGCTCCATTCAAAATCTTAAAATGATTGACCATCTGTGAGCGAATATCGTCGAAATAAAAACAAAAATTTAACATTGCGAGTATAGGGATTACGATATTTTAAGCGGATTTCCAATGAAAAAGTAAATAATTTTATGCGAAGGAAGATCAAGTTTATGAAATTTTGAGAAAAACTAAATTAATATATTTGGAGTTAATATAAAAAATCTTAAATATTTTCACCACCCCGTTTTTAAGTTATAAGTAAAATAAAAACTTATTTTCTGATAAAAAATATGACGGTACAAGCTATGACAACGCCGCAAAATATTGACAATTGCCACGGTATTTAAAAATCGTACGTGCTGAATATATTGTTCTTTTAATTTCAAGGAATAATAAAAATAATAAAAACTATTTCTTAATTATAAACTTATAATATATAACAAATTCAGCTGCAAATAATAGTACACGTTATCACATCAAAACATTAAATAATATGTAGCTGTTATCGGGAATACAAAAGTCGCGCATGCGCAATATATGCTCAACGTTGCCAAATTTTAATTTAATTTAAAGCACGGTTATCTTGATTTTATACTACACTTTTGTTTCCTTTTCTAACATATAGCGTACCTTGTTTCATTATTTAAAATCATAATTTCAGTGATACTTTGTTACTGGCATATTAATCGTCATGCATCTGAAGAGCTTGCATAGTATGTATCAACAATATTAACACTCAAATATCAATTAGATAATCGAAATCCAATTGATTACACACACACACACACACCCATGTAGTCACATGTACCGCACGTCACAGCCCACATTATCCCGGCTATTTGTAGTAATGGTTGCACATGAAAAATAAACAAGATGTTACTGTCCTTTCATGAATCTGATTGTTGTTCGCAGTCACTCGTTTGTGTGTGTGTTTGTGTGTACATAGAGGGCGAAAAAGGATCAATATATATATATGTATATAAAAAGACTAATATTCGTATTTGTTACTAGTAGGTTAAAAAAGGACTCAATTTTATTAGACCATATTTTCTTAAATAAATAGATATAAGATATTGGCACCAGGATGTTGGACTCTTGTTTAATTAAATGTACTGAATTATAATCTAGATATTTAACTGTACAATGAGTTAATTTGATGGGGATCAAAATGGAGGACATTTAAATCAATTATTAGTATAATCAAATTTATTAATATATTATTATATCATCTGCTTTACATTGTTTCAATTTTTACGATTCATTATTTTATAACTTTTGTGTCGTAGTACTTATGATTTTGTAATCATTAGCAAGTGTCCATCACTGCGTGCTCATTACCTATTGTCTATTAATGGAGGAAAACATAAACAAAATAAAAGGCTATAAATTAAAAAAATAAACAAAAAATGATTTAATAAAGAGGTGTTTGTTTTATTAGTAAAATGAGTTCATGTGAATTACAAAAAAGAAGCTCACCAATCCCAAAAAACAGTATATCTTTCTTTTAAAGCGGCCAAGACTGATACCGGTACCTTATTGTTTTTAATGGGAAAAATTGGTAAAAATAAATACTGGATTTATGGTATATTTATTCGATTTGTACAAAATGTATCTCCAACTTGCGTCACATTTTCTTTACTGCTGATTTGAGAATGATAATGATGTGTTACATATCCTATGTTCATCAGAATATCATAAGTAACGCATTGGTGATAGAGTCATCCAAATCGCTTCAGTAATTTCAGAGATAGACATTAACAAATAAACTAATGTCCGGTATTATAAAGAAGCTTTCGAAATTTGCTAGTTTGCAAACACTCTCGGGGTATTAATTCTGTACTTGTATCGGTGGATTAGCTATGGAATTTAGAGCAGTAATACTTGAACTAATTGTAACACAGTTGACGACTTTGACCGTAAAAAATAATTTTCATAATATCACCACTGTTTTAATACCGTTGGTGTTTATATAACACGCGTGCGCGAAAATTGTCAAACATTTCATGAAACTTAAAGAGAACTTTCAGATACGTTTGAAACCTCATTTGGAAGTGCTTGCAAACTAGCAAGTTTTGCTAGCTCGTTTATAATACCGGACATAAGAATATTTGTTGAGATTAAATATCAAAATATCGTTAATTGTTTTATTTGTAGACACCCTGTATACATACATATGTATATATTCGGATACACGAGATTTCATTTGTTTGTGTTGTTTTATGTAGCAATGTTTTTGTTTTCGTTGCGTTGGCAGAATTGATTATATTGTTGCGGTCGTGTGTGCTGTGATAATAATATGTAATAATATAGTTGGCCGCGCTTTTCATCATCTATTCGTATCAACATTTTGTAACAGTTTAGTTTTTTATTGTTCATTATTAAACGTATGAAGTTTTTTCATGCATAATGCTGCTGACTCGGCTATTTATTTAGCAGTTGTTTTTAATACACATGGTGGTATACAACTTTTAAACTAGGCCTCACATAAACTTTAAAATAGTTGTTACATAGTTAATTATTACATATTGAAATTTCAAATCAATTTGATTAGTTTAGTAGTTACAGTGACTATGCCCGGTCTCACCGCTCAAACTTATTTCTGTTCCTTAGATAAGTGTTCCTTAGTCTTAAGTTGAACCTAAATTTTACGTCAATCTCACAGGTCTGTTTTATCATATAGTTAGCCAAGTGTTACTTAAAGAACAAAATTCTGGGGAATTTTGATTTTTGGTATATGTTATAATTTGTTTGTATCTGAGGTAATTATACTTTGGTTTATGTAACAGAATAAAGATAATCGTTTATGTCAATATAATTTTGAATATAAATTGTGAATGTGTCTATTTTTCAAACGAGCTAGCAAAGCTAACACTGAAGGCTTTGTTAAACGAAACAGTTTTAAAAAGGTTAATTTTGACATATCATGAAAATTGTTATAAACTACATATTATGCTTATGATATGTGAATCATTGACATCAATAATTTTATCAAAAAAGTTTACAATATTCATTTTTGTGAACAGTTTTAAAAGTATCACTTTGACTAGGACTTAAATTTAGGTGATACTTAACGACTTAAGCATCACTTTAAGCGGTGAGATCGGCCATAGTAAACTATAACAAAAACATCGGTATCTATAATTATAAACGGTATAATGTCAGTTCATACACATGAAATGTTCACCCACTTCCAGAACAGTTAGGAAGCTGAAATTTTGCATGCACATGAGTAACGTACATGCCCACATCAACCTCTGAAAAGTGGGGGTTTCAGGGAGAAAATTTTAATGGATCGAATTTCCGCAAAATTACTTCTGCCTATGGTTAAATATTATACAAATTTATACACTGGTGGTTTCAGGGTCACTGAGTACAAATCAGCTGTTAACATTTTAAAATTCATAACAAGGTTCGTAAATATTAGAAATATAACTGAAACATTAAAAATATATTACAAAAAAGGTTACTGAGGATTTGAAGTAGAGAATATATATTTACATAATAAATATTGGAACAGAGATTTTGACACGCTGATTTCAAATCTGTTGATTAAAATTAAATCCGATAACCCGTTCAAAAGTTACAGCCACTTTTCTCCAAAATTTTGAAAAAACTAAAACTTTGAGAAGGTATGTCTCGAGAACGATTTGAGATACAGACCTGTCGTTTGAAAATTTCACAATTTCAACCCTCGTGCTAGCTGCACTGAGTGTCGAACTATACTTATTGTAAATTTACACTAACGCGCAAAATGATCGCTGCGCGTTTAGCCCCCATCCACCCGTACGACATTTCCGCAGGGGATGACTCAGTATTAAATGGGTACGGACCAATACGCCGGTTAGAATGATACCAAAATCATCCCAATCGGACTTTTAGTTTCTGAGTTATTCAATGGTTTTAGATCACCCTGAAAACATCTGACTGTCGTGAAACACTAGACGTTATTCACGTCAAAAAATAAAGCTATTGCATATAAATATTTTATAGATTCTCCGTGCAAAGACCGGGTAAATTATCTAGTATATATAATAATCTATAATATATATTTTAATATTTAAAACACATCCGTCCCTGCTGAAGCCCGAACCCAATAAAAAAAATTACGCAAATCAGAGAACAATTATTTACAATACGCACGCATTGCAGTATGTGTATATATAACAGGCCGGGAAGAACGACTTGTTTGTGAGAGTGGAGTAGCAGCAGATAGTGGCAGGGGGGCGTACTGCGACTGGCGGGCGCCGCGACGCTACTTCACCAGATAGAGGCCGGCGCGCGGTCAGGACCGGTCTCGGGGAGTGGGGAATATAGGAAAGAGGGGTACCAGACGGAAAATAGTAGTGGATAAACAGTCAGTTTAGGGAAGTATTATATGAGCAATCTTAAAAATATAGTATAAATTTAAAAACAATTGAATATAACTTTTTTCTAATTATTATTGCATAACAAGAAAAAGAAAAGTAATAATAATAATTATTATAATTTTTTTTATTATTAATAATATCTATAATTTGGCTGTAGATTTATTATTTAATACTGTCTGTCTGTTTTTTTCGAATTTCGAAATGAATTGATACTGAAAATGGCAGCTGTCAGTCAATGTCAGTGGATTTTATTTTTTTATTAATTTAAAATAATAAAAAACAATAATTTTATTTTAATTTAGGAGTATAATATAATATATACATAAAGGGTGACCAGATTTCAGGTTTTCCCTCGGAGTCTTCGGATATGTATACTGTTTTTCCGGGCTCCGGGTTCTGTAATAATGATGACAACGGGAAAAATAGCAGGGGCACAAAAGTGACGATTAGGGGGTGGAAATTTTTAGGTGTCAACAAAAATAAATAAAAAAAGATCTTCATTTAAGTACATCTTAAAATTTACAAAAACTAAAATCTGCTCACCCTATATACAAACGAGGTTTGCAGCCAAAGGCTGAGACCCGAGTATATTTGAGTATCTAAATATGACGCTATTAGGGGTTGGGACGTGAAGCGCCCAGCGATAAAGTCCATAGTTATATGATATTAATACACGGCAGGCTTGTATTAAGGATATTTACAATTTAAATTTTCTAATAAAATATACATACCTATTTATGAGTATATTAAAATGAAAAGAAAATTGTGATGTTGCTATAATTATAACAACAATTTATCTATACAAATAAATAAAGAGAGAAAGTTTGTGTGTGTTTGGTCGAAGTAATCTCTAAAACTACTGGACAGATTTTGATGAAACTTGCATTCAGTACTGTAGGATACATATCATAACGCCATCACTCAAAACAGCTGAGTGATGATTTTTTTTTTAATTTCCGAGTTACACCTGGTTCTTATCAGCTAATATTGAATAATTAGATAAGTACGTATTAGAAAAAATTGATAGTTGAATCAATTTTTTTAATAAAAACGTAATTGAGTTTAAAATATACAAATTTACTGAAATAAATATATTTCTCGTAAATTGTTGATTTTTATTAATATGTCACGTACAAAACATATTATTTAAAAAAAAGTCCTATTAATATTAAATCATTATTTGTGTGCCTTTTGTAATGTATAATAATGTTTGGTGCATCCACAGAAAATATTTTTTTTAAAACGGAAGTGACAATGTGCCTGTATCCAGCCCTGTCCTGGGTTTAGGATACATCATGACTTTTGGTACTTTTTATATGCGCCCAATACTGACGTTTTCGATTTCGTTTGAGATGTTTCCCCTCACTGTTATTTGTTTGTTGAACAGTTACATACTGTTGTGATGCACGTTATATATGTTGGTATTATTTTTATTTTTCTTACCCAGGATTCTTGCAAATGGGATAATAAATAGGATTCTTAACTGCACCGAGTGTTTTATGTTATTTCGTATATTATTTATTTGTGTTTTAAAAATAAAAACGATATTTTATTCATCCTCTTCTTCTTTCTACCCGTTTTACGTACACCCCTCCCCCTAAAAAATCGAAATTAAATCTCTCGTTTACGTAGGTAAATAGTCTATCTGTAAAAAAAATTTAACCAGCAAAAACAATAATAACATGTATTTACTAATATAAAAATTAAAATATCAAAAAAGTGGTTGAAGATAAACTTTTTTATTTCTATTAACCATGCGAATTAAATAAATAAAGCTAAACGTTTTAAATTAATAATCAAACGTATTATTTTGATGCATACAAAACACGACATCTACGCATGCATCCATCTTTCTCTCATACATCTAATCATCGCTCTCTCACGCATAACCGATGTAAACTGATTTGTATGCATGCGCTATTCATCCATCTTTCTCTTATACATACACTCATCGCTCTGTCATATTTTAAAACGTGTCGAGGTCATTCCAATTCACTAGTTCGCTAAAGAAGTTTCACTTCAAAAAGAGTTGTTTTTTAGACAATTAGGGGTAAATTACTTTTTGGATTTATCTAACACCCTCTCGATCAAGTAAGTCCTTTATACTGAGGTTCTACTTTCATTCTATTTGGTTCAATAGAATTTATTGCTTTGGTTTTTGCATCTATGTAAAAATAAAATACAATCAAAATCTTCAATTAAAAGAGAAGAAAAATCCAATTCATTTAGCAGCGATTCACAAAGTTTAATGTTGGAGATACAATCCCAGCAAGACAAATGACTTTGAACGCGAGATTTAGAATCTCGAGAGTAGTTTGTTTGTTTGGGGATCTGTTTTATTGCTCAGTTTTGTACCTGAGCATAATTATTTCGTTCTCAAAGTTTTAACAACAATGAAAACAAACCATGTCTAGTTAGCTCTAATTAAAAGTAACATGATGCTTAGAGAATTATGTTTTTTATTTTAGATTTAATTAATGCCGAATTAGGCTTAACTTTAGAAAGATTTTTAGCCGATTTCAAAAAAAGGGAAGGTTCTAAATTCGACAATATATATTTTTTTATGTATGATCGAGCATAACCCCGATAAATACGCATTGATTTGGACGATTTTTGTTTGTTTGAAAGAGTATACTCCCGAGGTGGTCCCTCATAAATTTTATCAGAATCTGACCATGGACTTCGAGATACGTCACTCAAACGGGAAAAATAAAAAACTAAAAACACTGAAAAGTATGTACTGATACCTTATAATTAACTTTAAGAGTTTTTAAAGTCGGAGTCAAATCTGTAAAAAGCTTTATATATATGAAAGAAAAAAGGAAAAAACAAAAACTATAAAATTTAATTGTACGTTATATACTTTTCCGTATTTTTAGTTATTTTTTTTAAGTCGGTTTTATTGCTTCCTCAACATATCGAAGATACTGGAAGCATTGTGATCGTTTTAAAATGAGAAAATTTTTTTTTTACTTGATCTTTCCGTTTCAGGTCAAGATAAACACTTTTTGTGACATCCAAAAATATTTATTTTTTCAAGATATCTCAAGAACTCTTTTTTAGTAGATCATTCAATTTCCTATAATATAGGTCTACATTGTTTGTTGTAAAATATTCCCTTACAAAGATTTATCTCTATTTACTTTGATGTTTACATTGCAGAAAAAACCGATTTAGATTGAAATTGTTAAAAAATTAATAATATACAAAAAAATAACCATGCGCGTATTAAGAAAAATTTCGAATGAATATTTTTAAATAAAAATGTATAAAAATTAAATGATTAACCAATAGCAGGCAGTTCATCTGAATACTTTATCGGTATTTATTAAAATTGTTCGATAATAAACTACCTTTGGTGAATTTAGTACGAAGAAGCACTGTGCATTTACTTGGCAGATGTTTTTTTAAGAGTTAAATAAATATTTTAAATAAATAATTGTAGTGTTAGTCGTGTTGGCTTCTGAACAAGCTAATATTTATTATTATAAGTCGCGCGATCTTGGTTTATGTTTCTTATAAAACCAAATTACTGTTTCTTCTTGAATGGCACAAGGCAGATTCCAATTATAAAGCAAATGGGAATATATTAATTTCGTGTCACAAGAAAAATAAAACTTTTATCGTTTTCTTTCATTTGATAAATTTATTCTGCAAATTAGTATCGAAGTTTTGGTTCGATTTCTCCCGTGGGATGTTCTGGGATTGCTTGAAATATACGACGTGTATTAAAAATTACAAGATGTAGCAAAACTGCGATCTATCTATCAGTAAAAGATTTATCTGATTAATTTGTTATGGAATATATTTATTGTTGAATGTTTATAACAAGATTTGTTTGTTTTAGAGTTAAACCTTTATAAATTTAAATTTAATTGAAACCCTTGAAATAAATACATTTATTTCAAATAAAAGAAATTTAATTTTTTATTAATTTTTTTTAATAATCGGATATCTTGAAAATGGTTCGTTCCCAAATGAATTTTTTTTTTTAATCTGTATGAATGTAGCTATCGTTGAGTGTAACCGTTTTTTTTTTAAATTGATTTTTGATAAAAAAAATAATTTTTTTTTTATATATTTTTTTTTATTTAACGGCTACACTTAAGCTTAGTTAAAATAAAAATCAGAGTATTTGAGTTTTTTCTTGGACAATTCATTTCGAGAAAAGCGCTACTGAAAGATTTATGTATCAAAAATTATAATTTTTACTTATTGTATCTTCGAAAATTTTACTTCCTCACCGTATCGAAGATACGAGAATCTTTATGATCGTTTTAAAATGAGAAAAAAAATGTTCTCCGATTTCAAAATTTTAACTTGATTTTTCCGTTTCAGGTCAAGTCAAACACTTTTCGTTCCGTGTCTGTCAATCTGTGTGTGTGTATGTGACTGTGTTGTGAAACGTCTGTCGAGTGAATCCTTTTTTTTTTTAAATGTCATTTTGATGATTGTATAGCAGAAAAATTCAAATTTAGATTGAAATTGTCAAAAATTAAAAAATATGAAAAAAAAATTAAATGGTTGACCAATTGATGAGAATACTTTATCAGTGTTCATTAAAATTGTTCAATAAATAATTAACTACTATTTTAGTGAATTTAGGACGAGGAAGCACTGTGCATTTACTTGGCAGATCATTTAATACTTTGACTTAAAAATTTTATGTTATTTTTGAATGCAACTATGAAAATATTATTTTTTAAATTCTATTTTTTTGTCCATCACAGTGGTGTCTCCCCTTAAATTATAGATAATAACATTCTCTACAACTTGTATACAAAAAAATCTATTATCATAATAATAATAAAAAAATTTAAGTTGACAAAAATCCATTTCTGATTTAGTAAAATTCTTCAAAAATAGAATATGCTTATCTACTTTATACAATACCTTTTACTTTAGAAGTCACCGAAATAATCCTACTCAATTCAAAGACACCAAATTCTGTTATATTGTTATTAATAACACCAATAAAGTCAAACAAACAAACATTAATTTATTTTCCATCGACAAGATAAATGATCTTTTCACGAACACAAAATCACGTATTTATATTTTTACAATAAAAATATAATCAAAGTACAATTTTCATTGTAAAATGAGCAATATACTCGTATTTCTATCAATGTTTACTTTTGTATATATATATTTGTCATCTAGTTATTTAGCATATCAATGTAATCAGACCAATTCTCATGACATGTTTGTTACACCGCTGCTATGCTAAAAAAACCTATATATTATTTTTTCTTTTGATGTCAAACGTCTATTGTAACTGCGTTATTACGTTTTAAATTATAAAAAATTGTATCCATCAGAAATGTAGGTAGCGTATTCAATTTTAATATTGATTAACTTTTTAAATTTGAATGCAATACCTATAATAAAATAACAACAGAATGATTGTCAAATATGCATTCAATTGATAATGTGACTAATAATTATGTTAAGGGGGTATTCTAGTCTAGAAATTAAAAAAAAATGTTTTTTTTCATTTTCTGAAAATATAGACTTAAAAACATATCCTAAAAAGGAAATTTTAAAATTTTCAAAATTTCGCAAATTGTAGCGATTTGAATAGGATTAAGTATCGAACAATATTTACTCTAAACTTTAAACGCGTTTTTCTCGAAACTGATTTTTTCAAAGTGGCTGACAGAATATCTCAAGTTCTATTTGACCGATTGACTTGAAATTTGATGTGTACCTTCAATATATGTTACTTTATGGTCCCTACCTCGGAAATTGCTTAACTGTTATTATTACTTTTTTTTATAAAAAACTTCTTAAAAATTTTCAGACAGTCACCATTTTATGTTTTTTCGTTCTTTTTGGTACCCTGCTATAATGACATCTATCCTAAATAATTTTATTTTATTTATGTTTCAGAAATACGAGAGCTTTGGAATCATGAAAACGCAACTTTTTTTAATGGCTTTATATAGAACTTAATAACTTTTTTAATTTACATTTTTTTAATACAAATTTTTTTTATAAGTTCTTGAAATATTAATAAATAAAACAGTAAAAAACGTATAGTAATATTTTTTATATTTTTTTATTCAACCATAAAAAATGCCCGAAATTTATTCTCCTAGACTAGAATACTCCCTTAAGAAAAAAAATTTCTGTTTAAACTTTTATTTTTATTAATTTATTTTTGTCTTTAAGCTCCTCTTGAACTTATTAGACAGTTTATATACTTTATTGTTATTTTTTATTTATTTATTATTGTTATTATTTTTTTTTTTCTTTTTTATGTTTGGTTTCATTAAACTTTTTAGAATTCATAAATAATTAGATGCACAGTAATTTGGTTTTTACCGTTTTTACTCAAGTTCAGTAAATACACTTTAGTAAGTATACTTTACAAACCTTGGTTTTTACTTACTATGTATGCAACTATCTGTCAAAAACTCCAAGATAACTGTCATATAAGTTTGATACCCCGTGTTATAAATAATCATTGTTTTTCAATTCCTCTATAACGGTTACGTCAAAAATATCAAAGTACATATTATTAAAGAAAATTAATACAATTATATCATATCATTCAGTTTTTTGTGTCTCCTGTAAAATTAGAAAAATGCGCTTACGCTAATTTGTCTTGTAAGAGACGATATTGGTTAACCGTTTTTATAACGTCTGAATGTTTTTACAAAAAAACATGTTAAAATCTGATTATTCGATAAAATAATATAATATTCGTGAAATAGAGACATTATATCGAACTATTTAAAGCAGCAAAAACAATTTATTGCGTCACAAAACTTTTACCAAAACAAATTACGTTGTGAATTTCAATTTCGGAAACATTTGATAAGATCTCGGCAATTACGTTTTTAGTTAAGCTATTTTGAAAAACAATACGTAGTTTAAATTGCAAATAACTTCATTATTTAAACTAAATGTTATGGTAATATAATTTATTAGGTACCTATAACTGTGTAAGTACACGAATTTATAATATAATAAAATATAGACATAGTGACTTTACAACTATCATAGTTTATAATAGATTTTAGACTTCTGGTTGTAAACCATGTACGTTTTAAATATTTCGTAGTTTATTTTTTTAATTGATGAAAATTTTGTAATTGATTATCCAGATTTTAAATGTCTCTAAATTCTAGAAGGTCAACATTTGCACGCGCATTTTGTTGCATTACTAAAATTTCACCCTAAACGCATAACTTCAAGAACTTGTCTAAAAAAGTATATTTTCAAAAATACAATAATTGAGATTTTGATTAAAAAAGTAGTGTGTGCCTCACTCACATAACATAAAAAAAATTGGATTATTATGATGTAAAAATAAACTTATTCTGCATTTTTTAATAATACTGTAGCCTTAGATCTATTTTATTCAAAAACATTTCCGCCTCCGAGAATAACGTCTCCGAATAGACTGTACTGTACTTATCTAACAGTTTTGTTTATGATATAATGCATCATATGTATACATATATATGAATAGTAGGTATTCTTTTATCTATACAAAATACCATCTTTTCTATTGCGAATTTGTCTAAATGCTGTTTGAAAATACATTTATAAGTAATTTGACACAAGAAATGTAATTTTATTCCATCGAAAAGAACGTATGATATACACACAATTTAAAACAATCGATCTTTTGGAGCTGTTAAAATTACAGGATTGTAAGGACTATTTTTTCTACTATTTAAGAAATACCATATGAAATAATGTAATATATAAGATAATAATTTATGTATAAATCATGCTTACTTCCATGTTCTGAAAGAAATGGAAGTACTAAGTGTAATACCATCGAAAAATCGTGTCCGAGATCATGGCAGTTTCTGATTGTACTAACTTAAAAACTTAAAGAAAAGTTAATTTCCGCATGGCGGCTGTGCATGTGTCTGTGGGGATGTAGAATTTTCTTTCGTTCACGATAACTACTGTAAAAATGCACCGATCTGAATTAATTTTGGGGAAAATGTTTGTCTCAGTGAGTACTCCAGACCTATTGATTATATTACTTTAATTATTTAATTATTATTATTAATAAAAAGATAACTTTTTGAAAATTCCAGTTCTGGTCGGGATTTTATGAATTCCGGAAATCTCATTCCATTTCCGGTACACCCCTATTCAAAATCTTCTAAAAATTGTAAGATTTTGTGAATCACTTGTACAGAAAATTCTCCCCTTGGATTTTAATTTAAAATATATACGGGTAGTACTTCTACAACATCGTTATGGAATATTGAACCAATGACAGACGCTTAGCTCATAAAATCTCCTAAATTTATAGGAGCTGCTGAGTTTCTGTTTTATATCTATATTTTATAACTGATTTATAGCAACAATCTTTTACATAGAATCGATATTTTGTCGATATAGAAATTTATGGATGTTTTATAAAACAGTATCAAAAGAACAGACGTACTATGCATATAGCGGTTTTATTATTTTATTAAATTAAACGATTTTATGTCATATGGAAATTATTGCCATATTTTCTTACAAGTTTAGATATTATAAAAAACATCCACTTAATAAAACATTTATAGTTTCAATATTGATTTTATTTTTAATAACATGAAGTCCTTATAGCAGTGGTCTTCAAACTGTGTTCCACGGAACCTCTCTAGGAGTTCCGCGGATCAAAATAAAATTAGAACAAAAAATTATAATGCACTCACACTAACTAGTTGACTAGTGTTTATTAACTAAAAAATATAAAGATTCATTTAGTTATATACTAGTATCGCCTATGGTCGAAGTTCAACCAATATTTTATCTGTCTTAACGGCAACGTACACACGATTTTTTTGTGCAAATCTACCTAATTTAACCAGCTTTTACAACAACCAAATAAAAACAATGAAATTGAACATGAATTGAAATCTCTATACGCATTCTCTACGCTTGACAGAAACCCAAAACTATTTACTTTTTTCGCTTGTTGACGCTAGGATTATTGCTATGCTGTTGAACGATGCGAGTGGATGTATGTTAACTTTGTTTTGTGTACATCTATGACCCAGTACCTTTCGAATGATATAAGTTAATTCATTCACCTCCTTTTATAATAAATACTAAAAAAACGTACGACAATTTTCGATGTTAACATATTAATACATAGATTTGAAAATTAATGCATTCCAATAAGATACTAGGTGCGTAAAATAGCTATGTGTGAGTTTTCTGCTTTTATATTGAATATTATTTTAAGATATATTTTTTAAGGGTGGGAAGGGGTTTACCGAAAAAACTTATAGTTCTAAGGGTTCCGTGAATTGACAAAGTTTGAAGACCACTGCTATATAGGGATTCTAAAACCGATTTTTTTTCAATTACCTACCGGTAATTCGATTTACCGAAAAATTACCGATAGTTTTATTTTCTTTAGAATTTCAAAATTTAGGTTAAAATAGGGTAGATACTATAATAATGCCAGAACATTATTTGCATTTCTAAGATAAAATCTTATTTTCAGGTTTTCCATTATACCTAAAATACAGTGTTTGTATTTTATTTTAAAATCAATAATTAACAATGTGAAAAAATTACGTGAAGATAGCATTCAAACTGTCAAAGGTATTGTAAAAAATATATTATAATATCTCTCTTATTACATTTTTATACATTTACATAAGTAAAAGATAAAAATAATATAATTTATTGAAAAATTCCATCGTCTGGAATGTATTTAAATAAATCATCATTTATTTTACAAAAAGAAAAACAGCTAGGAGTCATTTTGTATGACAAGAGCCAAGACAAACACATTTGTTAGAGTAGATTATAACAAATGGCGTGAATAATAGCAAATGACATGAAAATAATGCATTTTGTCATTGGTTTTACTCAATATCAATACTTCTTTCATTTTACTAAATTAGTCAATTATTAGTCATCATTTATGTAAACCCAATTAGTTCCTATTTTACAGGGTTCCCCAGCTTTACTGATGTCAAATAAATGAGTAAATTTAAGGATTTATTTCTGAAAAAAAAATCGTCTATACATTATGTACATTATGGAGGTTCCATAAAATTATTTCAGTTAAAATCTATATCCTTTTTCACTAATTACGAGTTTTATTCGTTTTGAGAAAATTCCAAACGAGGCACAGATCATATCTTATGGTATTTAATCCCAAATCTTAATGAAAAGTTTTTTAAATTCATCAATTTTCAAGCGTTTCAGCTTCCTCAGTTTTCCTAACATGTAGTCCCATGTAAAATAGTCCAAGGGATTTAAATCTAGCAGTAGGCTATTCAAATGGTTCGGTAAAATCAGGGACATTCTTTTTTAACCACTCAATTGCACAGAATATAGATACTCCTCAATTGTCTTTTTTTGCCTTATGTGCAGGAACTGAGTCTTGCTGAAAGCAATAATAGTTTTCGCAATAATAGTCCTTGGAATAGGGTAGAAAATGCTTGTTTAAAACTGTCTCGATATAGTAATTTTGGTTAACTTTTACCCCTGACTCCATAAAGTGTAACGGTAATTTGCATTTTTTTGATAATGCTCCCCAAACCATTACACGAGAGACGTTCTGGAAACGTTAAACAGCTTATTACATTTAGGAACAACAGCAAGAGATACAGAATACACTCTATCATTCTGTTGATTGAAAGCGTCCAGTAAAAGGAACATTTTCTCATCAGAAAATAATATTTCTAATTGAGCGTGCCGAGAGGGTAACATTTTACATTTTGTTATTCTAGCTTTCATTATGATTAGACACTATTGCAATTATGTTATGTAATAAAACTTTCACACAATGTAAATAATATAATAATGAACACTTCGAACACACACACACTGTACAAAATATCTAGAAAAACTCACGAGAACCAATTTTAAACGAATCTAAAAGTTGAACCCAGTAATGCTGTTGAACGCTGTATATTTAATATTTATACTTAAACTTAACCTGTACCCGAATCGAACCGTTATAATTTAACATCAGAATCTTTTTTTGAAGTAATACTTCTTTAGACGCATTCAGGGTGAAATTTACGTAATGCAACGAAATTCTCACGCTCGTGTAGATAATACAGATTTCTACAAGTCTTGAGGCTTCCGCGGTGGTCTTGATATGGATCTTGGCTTCTGGGTGTAAGCCGCGTCGGTTTGGTCGTGTTATCGGCCAACGTTTCGTCACACATTGCAGTAGACATCTTCAGGGCTCTTCTAAAAGTGCATACACCCAGAAGCCAAGATCCAATACAGATTTCTGTTATAATAGTTGGTAAAACAGTTGTTTTTTTAAGTTATTAGTTTTGCAATTGTTCTTTAGAAGTCACTACTAGTCTCATCTTGACAAATAAATATAACTTCTAACTCGTATATAAGTACATAAGTACACACATCCACTTTTTTAATGACCCATTTATTATTAAAAAGTTTAAAAAAAATATTTTTTATATTTTTCATTCATCTTTATAGAAATCAACTATAATTCAGTAAATGATTCTTCAGATAATAAATTATTTTTTAATGAGGTGAATGAACACAAATAAAGTTTATTTTGTCAGGATTTCAGGATTAATGCCAGCAAAGATTGACACAGAAAATGTAATTTGTATAATTAACAATTGGTATTTTTTTGGTATAATTGTTAAGTTCAGGATATTTTTCTTCGTAACTTTCAAAATGCAACCGATCTTTTTTTTATATGGAATAGAGTAACATTATTTCAATAAGTAAATTATAATAATTATTTTTAATAAACAGTGATTTTGATTATTATTTATATACAAAAACATTCTTAGATGATAAAGCAATCCTTTTCATCAATTCATTAACCCCAATCCACTATTAAAACTTTCTATATGAACCCTACTTCCCAAATATGAAATTACACACAACAATATAACTAAAACACTTTCCTGTTATAAAAACAAACGGAAAAAGGCAAAACAATACAAAATTGATATACAATATATATATTATATAATGTCACTTACCACAAAAAGAAGAAGAAGGTAGATCATATTGCACATTTTTGTTGGTTGGTTCGATTATCTACAGATGGTGCGAATGTAACTCGCTGTTCTTCTTTCTATTCTCCATTTGAATAGATCTAAAAAGAGAAGGAAAAAAACATTATTGTCGTATTAAGGGAAATAGATTTTAAAAATGATACATATATTTCTTTAACACATTGACTATCATATAACCATATAAAGTGCCTCAGATATGTTATTAATTTTTATTACTATTGCTTCCTCGACATATCAAAAATATGACAAGCTTTGCGATCGTTTTTCAATGAGAAAAAAAATGTTATCTGATTTCAAAATTTTCACTTGATTTTTCCATTTTAGGTCAAGACAAACACTTTTTTCCCTGTATGTTTATCTGTCTGTGTGTCTGTCTCCTGAATCCTTATCACACACATAACTCATTAACTACCGAACCGTTATTAATGAAACTTGGTTGGTGAGTTGGGTCTAGCTAGAGAACGGTATAGTAATAATAATTAATTCTTTAATAAAATATGCTATTTATATTATCCTTAATATACATATGTAAAGCTCAACGTCTCTCTGTCTGTCTGTCTTTCTGTCTGTCTCGAGAACCACTTATCAGAATTACGTGGTTTCTTTTTTAATTAATAAGTACATTCTCTGGCCAGGTTATAGGCTATATTTTGTTACGTGAGGTAACATAACAACTAAGCAGTGACGATAATAGTAAATCAAGTCGGAAAAAAATTGCCGTCGGTGCGCTATTTTGCAATAAACCGTTCAATATTGAACAAAATAATGTATTAAAGAACTGTGTAGAATCAAAAGATCTACAATAAAGTAATTGACACCATATGTGTAACTTTTATATTTATAAGCCACAATTTCTGCTTTTATTTTACAAAGAAATTAAAAATATTTGAGTTTTGTTTACGTGGACTAATGACCTGCAAAACATTAATCCTTATCGAAATAAATTATTTCATTGTCATAAGTACTTAATGTAGATATAATTTGCCCTTTACAGCATCCAATTTAGTCGTATAGTTTAGAAAATATCGATATATACATACGAGAACATATTATTCGCGCGATGGCAACCCGTGTCGCGGCGTGCGGCAAGGAGGTAGCGTGTCAAGTAGACGCAGACTAGAGTCCGGTATTCTTTTGATTATAAATTGTTTATTTTGTTTTCAATAATTAACTTTTAAATTTAAATAGAACAAAAATTATTTTTACTTTTTGTTCTGATTCGTCTTTGTTAGGTAGGTAATTTAAGTGTTGTTTGGTTTTTATTACAATCATAACTAATCGTGTTTGTACTTAATTATATATATATTTTTTAAATCCTAAACAATAATTCCGTAGTCCACGACAGCGAAGCCGCGCGGGCCCAGCTAGTATTATAAAAAACAAAATTTTATTAAAAATTACTTAAAGCCAAAATAAAACAACAAAACTTAAAGATATAACATTTCTAACATAAAACATAAAATAAATGCACCCCTTCTATTTTTGAAAACCATAACGTAACCTAAAACCAATGTGTACTCTAGTCAATTAATAAATTTTGAAAATTATTTTTAAAGCGGTTCAGGAAATAAAACTGTTTTAAGTAAAACCGCTGAACCGATCTTGATGAAATTTGGCAGGGAGATAACTTGTGTCCTGGGGAAGGACATAGGCTACTTTGTATATCAAAAATTTATTAGATAAAAAATCGGTGTGTGACATTTGTACACGCGACCTGTTTTATGGACTATCATAACAGAATGCTGTATTATATACCTTACCTGTATTCTACGCAAACGAAGTTGCGGGTAACAGAGAGCATTTAATATATGATATAACACATATTATACGGCGTATTTCCATCAATGAATATATTCTTTAATTGGAAATATAAAACACAACCATACATTTGAATGCATTGATAAAAATATACAATCTTTGAGGTTGTATAAACTTTTAACCCTTTCGTTACGTTTTTTTTTAACCAATATATAATCAGTATAAACCCATAAAACACATATATACGAAACGTGTACGTACGCTTCTCGTAACGAAAGGGTTAACAGTCAATCTGAAGCCAATCCCATTCCGATTCATTAATGTTTAAAATGCACCGCACAAAAACGTATTAAGATCTGCGCACAAAAAAAACACGGTCCCGTTTGTTCAATTACACGAATGTTAACGTCATTCTGTGGGCACTGGATTTGTTAACCCGAAGCAGGCTCGTCCAGTGTCTGGATAAAATAAAATATCTCTCAACTATCCCCCCCCTCTCTCTCTCTCTTAGTTTCACCAATGGATGTTATTTCTAACAGTCTTGTATATCTCCAAAAGAATCAATTAGAACCCAGCTTTTGATACTTAACAGATAGGTACCAAGCTGTTGCCACAAACATACTGGTAACATAGATTGGGGAAATTGGGCATGTCTCACAATTTTTAGATTACTCTTAAAATGTTTATTATATTATGCAATATAATAATAAATTTAAAATTAATTTTATGAACGGTTTAGTAGGAAGAGATTTTTTAAGAATAGTAAAAAAAATTGTAAAGATGACATCAAACCAAAAAACTGACTTCAAAAAAAGCCTTAGAAATACAGAAAAGTACAGTAAGATTTTTTTTTTCTTATAAGGTTTTTTATTGGCTTGACACTGACTTCAAAAATAGTAAAATTTAATAATTGTATAGGTACTTTCAGTAATTTTAGTTTTTTTAAGTCGCTTTTATATTCTTCTTAAATTGTTTTTATTTTTTCCTTTTTTCTTTGAAATGCATGGTCAGATTCTATTAAAATTTATATGGGATCACCTCGGGAGTATACTCTTTCAAATAAACAAAAAAATGCCCGAACATATTTAAAAATTATATAATGTCGAATTTTGAAGGAACCTCCTCCTTCTTTTATGAAGACGGTTAAAAACAATAACTTACAATTTTATAAGATATATATTTAAAATTTGAATAGAGCGTGACCAGTACCGGGTTAACTTGATTCTGTGAGCACTGAATTTGAAAATAATTAAATATTGAAGCAAACATATGCGGTGTATTTAGTTTTGCATGAACGGCCACGTGATTCGATTCTGAATCCGATTATTGGTCAGGTTTTTTACAAAAAGTACGCTGCGGTTGTTTAAATACTAATTCAGTTTTTAAACTCTGCGGTTTTGGATTTTATTTAATTAAACTGTGGAAAAGTGAAAACATATTTTTCTATTTTGTGTATTTTATATGAATAGAACTGTTTCACAAAACATACTATTGTTTTCTAAAGTTCAAACATTTTTTTTTAAATTGATTAGCTTTGACTTTTGATCCGCATTTTTTTCGAAATAAATTAATGCCCGTGCGACCGTCTGATCTAAATACATAAGCTACATCTATGTTTACTGAGCCATGTTTTATTACTGACTAAAGCATTGGACTCGTTGTTACCCGGGTTAATATCCACAAAATCATAGTGACCAAAAATATGCAATATTCCAACCCAATATGCCCACCCAAATATCCACCCAACATGTCCACAACTCACGGTTCACCGCGAATTGTTTTTTCTGACTTCATGAAATTAATCTATCTGTTAGTGAAAACCGGAATAAAATCTTTTCAGTAGTTACTGAGAAAATCAATAAATTATATTTTCAATTTTATTTATATTTTACAACAAACGTCGTAGACCTATATTATAGGAAATTGAATGCTCTACAAAAAATAATCTATAAAATTTTCACGTAACATATGTCGTTCTTGAGATATCTTGAACATTTTTTTGGGATGTCACCCCTCCTCCTTACACACAATTGATTTGATTTGTGACACACAAAATGATTTTGAAATGGAACTGTTCTCAAACCAGACTCAACCATCCAACCAAAATTCATTAATATGGGTTTAGTGGTTTATGAGTTATACATGTGACAAGGATTCAGGGGACAGACACACACACAGACAGATCAATACGAAACGAAAATGGTTTGTCTTGACCTGAAATGAAAAGATCAATTTAAAATTTTGAAATCGTAGAAAAAAAATTTTTCTCTTTTAAAAACGATCACAAAGCTTCTCGTATCTTCGATATTGCGAGAAAGCAAAATTCAAAGGGTTACGAGATACATAAATCGAAATGTAAAATCAAGTAAGCATGCAATATTTATAGGTATAATCATATTTTGAAATGCCAATTATCTTCAGAAAAATGTTTACTAAAATGTAATTTAAGATGAGAAATAATGAACGATTTTGGATTATTAAATTTCATCAGTTACGTTAATTAATTTGTACTTCCCTTATAAAAGTTTTCACCGACCCTTCGAGACATATGGAAATGACTAGGGTCAACAACACATTACATAAAGTATACATATTCAATTTATGAAATTGTACCCAATCCCAAGTATATGTATTTTATAATATTGGTTCTCAATCAATCAATAAATTTAGCTGCGGTTATTTGCACACAAGTTGCCTTTGATATATATCTCCAGTTTCTATTATTCGGTTTGGCTTTAATTAACTAAATTGACTTTCAGAGTTTTGTTATTTTGATTTACTTAAGTATATATTAATGTCATAAATATAGGTCTAAAGCGAAATTTATTTCTGATTCAAGTTCTACAATTTTCTTATGATGTTAATTATAAGGTACTAGCACCAGTTTCAGACAATACCCCAGTGTTTGACACTAGTTTAATTAAATGTACTAAATTATAAATATTTGTTGTTATTTGATTACTGCCATTACTGGATCGTAATTTATAGACACTTAACTGTAAAACAGCTGAATTTGATGACAACCGGGCAATGGTTGTCAAAATGGTGGATATTTTAACTAATTATTTGTGTAATCTATTTATTAATCATTACAAAATTCGACCAATACTTTACCTGCCTTAACGGCAACATAAACACATGATTTTTTAACCTGCTTTTACAACAAAAATTTCCAAATAAAAACACTGCAATTGAACGCGAATTGAAATTTCTATACGCAGTTATGTTTGACAGAAACCCAAAACTATTTATTTTTGCCGCTTGGTAGCGCTATTAGTATTGCTATGCTGTTGATCGTTGCGAGGGGAAATAAATAAACAGCGAGAGGGGATATCATGTGTGTATGTTAACTTTATTTTACCTGCCTTAACGGCAACCTACACACATGATTTTTTGTGCACATCTATGGCATAGTACCTTCCGAATGATTTAAGTTTCATTCACTTCTATTTGTAATAAATACTAAAAAAAGCGTACAACAATTATTTTGATGTATACCTTGCTCTTAAAGCGTCCAAGACTGGTGTCAGTACCTTATGTTCAGTCTTAGAACTTAGAATTAATGCTCCTTAAAGTATATTGGTGTATTAACATGATTTAAATGTCATATGATATAAATGTACATTTAAAATCATATTTAGTTAAATATTAAGCTCTCATAGAAAAATGTAGTTCTGTTGATAATATGACACAAAATTTAAATGTAGTTATAAGCTAAATGACAATTAGTTACTGGGCGTTAATCTTTTAATATTACAATGGTTCGTGTTATTGTGATAGATTCTTTTTTGAAAAACATACCTATTTTTTTTATTTAAAAATAAAATATAAAAACAAAAATGTTTCGTCTTGTTTTGTTTATAAAACCACATTTGTTTTTCAAACTCAAGAAAAAAAACATGGGAAATTACAACAACTTCCTTTTTCTACGAACAGGAAATGAAAAATAAATGCAAAAAAAGGAAAGGTTGTAAGTAGTCCAGCGATTCTCAACCTGTGGGGTGCGCCCCCCTAGGGGGGCGTGATAAAACTAAATGGGGCGCGCGAGCATATCGAGAAAAAAATGAGAAAAAATATTATTAAAAAAATTATTTAATTTACTGAAACAAAAGTAATAAAATACATTCTGGCATAATAAAAAATAAAATACACATTTCATTTATACTGATATAATACACTGATAAATAGGATTGTATCAGTACCGCATAATGTATTTAATAATTAACTTATCAATATTAAAATAAAAACAATATTAATAATTATTAGTGACTCCCTTGGGTCTGTCTTGCAGATCAAAGTTTTTCGAAAGAAAATACAATTAAATTAAATAGAAACTTATATTACAATTACAGCACGATTTTAGTGAAAATTATTGTATGAGAGGAGGGGTGGCGCGATGAGAATTATGATTGAAAATTGGGTCACAAATACTAAAAGGTTGAGAAACACTGAAGTAGTCACAAATTCTTAATCAAGTAGTAGTGCATCGTTTAAACATTATGGGGTGGGAAAAAAGGGGTGAATAGTATAAACATCTCTAAGAGCTGAAGCCAATTTCATTGAATGGCTTCGCCATAGTGTACCTATAGTTATTGTTAAATATACATAGCTTCAGCGTTCTATCTAGAAGAATAAACAGTAAAGAGTATATATAAGTACTATATACAATATACACGTACAATGTGATGGCTTTTACATATAACTCTTCCAGAGGTACTTCATATACATATGTTCAGGTGCAATAGAAATGTAACAGCTTATTAATCACTCTAGCATTTTTTAAATTAACGTAGTTCCAGCGTGGTATAGTATAATCAGACAATTTACTATAGATAAAAATTTAGAAGCCTCGGCACACAGACATTCACACATACAATTACATATGGTTAGTTTCAGTGATCTGGCAACGTTGCTCTGAGTGTTTATGTATTTTTGTTTATGGTCTCAGTATGTACAAATAGTATCGCGTTTTTATTCTACACTATTTCAGAGAGCGTTGCGCACAGCGTTGCCAGATCACTATAATCTGTTGAGTGAACAGGTTGGAAATGGATCGAAAATTAATTTTTTTAATTATTACATCTTGATAATAAAACGGCGAGGTGCTATTTTTATTTTTTTAACTTATTCGAAAATCATTTCTCAACACTCTCCTAGTTTTTTTTCCAATTCTGTCGAGTGAATTTTTTAATATAATAAAAAATAGTTGGAGAGACCGGACATTTTACATGCTTTAAATGGGACATGACCCTCAAAATCGCGAACTTTGTCTTTAAATATCTCGCGATCTAAACGGCCAAAAATTATGAAATTTTAGGAATTCATAAATAAAGTTGTTATAAACCCGAGAAAAAAAATTCGGCCAAATCTGTCGAAAAGTGATTTCATGCTGGAACTACCTTAAAACTAGTGTATCTATTAATTCTAATGAAAACAAAAGATACTTATAATAAGTTAACAACAATCATAAAAAGTGCAACAAACTATACTTGCATAATTAGTGTTTCATGTCATCAGCCCCCCCCCCCCCCCCCGACCTACTTAAATTATTGAAAATTTTTAAAAACGTGTAAGGGCAAAAGTTTTTTCTTACATCGTAAATATTTTTTGATGAAAAACTTTTTCCCTAAAACCAATGATTCAGCAGTTATAAGGAAATAAATAATTCAATTGTTTATAACAATTGATCGCGCTAGTATTTTTCAATTCTGATAATTTTGGCTCATTCTACTCAATGTGATTATTTTCAGATTTTTCTGAGCGATCTTTTTGCTGAAAACGGTGGGAAACATTTTTTAAGCATTTTTTCCGAAAAATGTTTAAAAAATGTAAAAAATACATCATAAATATATTTTTAAATTCGTGCTTTAATTAGTTTTTATTTGACAATTTTCACATCGAATAGTTTGAGAGAAAATCGCCTGTGATAGACGGACGGACGGTCACCGAAGTTATTCCTTAAGTGTTCCGTTTAGCACAGAACACTAAAAATACTCATAATTGAACGTTTGAACAAAATAAAAATGTAATTTAATGGAATTTTTAACCAAAATTCAAATTTGAGATAGTCAAGCAAATCAAAAAATCTGAGATTATTTTTTCAATTCACCCCGAAAGCTGTAAGAATCAATAATTCAAAAAAATCACAACAAAGAACAACACATATTCCTTATTCAACCCAGTTTCCAATACTTGTCAACACACAAAACCTTTATTTCTATTCCACAGGAAGACAAATAGAGCAAGCTGGCGGTTATAAAATGGCTGCACTTTTATGCGACCGGAAAACATACGAAAGACAACAAAAAACAGCACTACCAACCTCTAAACCACAGTTCACGCCAATACTTTGTTGTTGGCAACAGTGTTTTGATTGTGCTTTATGTGAAAACAGAAACAATTTAATCTATTTTGTAAAAGCCGAGCATAAATTAATAATTCATGTTGCGGAAATTTTACAATTACTTATTTTAAATGCTATTTTATTTCAATTTTAAATTTCATATATACCTTTTTTTAGTTAAAAGGAATGATAAAAATATATATCGACTTTTATATAAACAACAAAGTACGAAATGTTAATCAAAACATAATTTTACTTCAATGAAATATTTCTGAAAACCCAGGCATCGTTATTAGGTACCTTTCATGTTAAGTATACATGTAGGTATATGTAATTTTATTGTGTTTCACGTACTATATTTTTTATGATTTCAAAGAAACAAGTATAAAAAATTAGCGATGAAACAAATGTTTGATACAAAAACAAAAGTATTGTTAACGTGAACATCAAAAGGCAGTACATATTCCTTTTTGTAAAATTGCCATTCTAATTAAAAATTATTTTATTACGTTTTAAATACCTACACATAATTTGAAGCAGTAATATTCTTTGATATTTGATTAATTAAAAAATAACGGCCAAGTGCGTGTTGGGCACGTACATGATAGGATTCCGTAACCATTTTCACTAACATTCTATACGTATTAAGAGTTATTTCATGTTGACAAAAGATGTAATCTCTATAAATATTCAACCGGATACGGATGTTTACAATTTTTGAATTTTCGAATTATTTTTGAAACAGTGCGAATTACAGATAAATTGTCAAGTTAAAAATTGCAGGTAATAATTATCTATAATTTTTGTTCTATTCATTTTGTTTCAAAAATATCTGCTATGAGTGTCATGGGACTTTCTTATACGTATTACAGAGATCGGACAGTGTTCGTGTTTGCTTGCTATGGATACTATGGGACTTTCTTATATGTAACACTGAGAGTGAACCATGTATGGGGAATAAACTATAGATAATAACATTAGTTCTTATTTCAAAAATAATTCGAAAAATAAAAAAATGACAAGAGTAAACATCCGTTTCCGATTTGGTAATTACGTTCAAAAAAATTAATCAAATATATGTTGTAGAGAATATTATTATTCTATCTTTTATTAGTTTGTCAGAAATACGTTTTAATAAAATAAAAATCACGCGCACTGTTCACTGTAAGTATTACGTATAAGAAAGTCTCATGGCTTCCATGGCAGATACTTTTTTAAACTCTTGTCATCTCTGTTTTTGGGTAATCAATTTACATCCATATACCAAATTTCATCTGAATAGGTATATTAAATAAGATGCGGGGGGGAGGGGACTGTGACATACTGACAGAGTTTTCTACGGAACCCTAAAAACTGAATCAGCAATTAAAACTTTTATACAGATTTTCTGTCAGAAATCTTTAAAGTTACAAAAAATGGGTCAAAAAAATACATCAGAACAAAAATCAGTATATTTTGCTCCAGGTTATTAATTAAAACTGAAAAATAAAAATGACTGCATACAATATTTTTCAACATTTTTATAAAACAAAGTCATGCATACACGTTAGCTCTAAAATGACGATCCTTTTAATCACTCAGTGTTTTATAAACATAAAACAGAGATTACAGGACAAACAAGCCACGGTTACTGTTTTGTAAATGTACGGAACAACAATAATAAATCGCTTAAAAACCTCTCGCTTTGATTTAGAATAAATTGGACAGGACGAAACGACAAGAAATCGTAACTACGTATGTGTGTGTGTGTGTGTGTGTGTTTATGTATATGTGTATGTACGAGTGGAGGGGGAGTGGGATAATACAGTCGGGAAAAAAGGATATAAAAAAGGTAATGAATGATCTTATAGCTTTTTGTAAAAATGCTGTAACGAAGTATAATTTACAGAGATGTAATCAGATACATTTGGGTGTAAAAAATTGGACTTATTTTATTTTTTTTTATAATATTTTTTTTTAAATATATTGTTTCGAATTTTTTGTAGATTTTAAATGTATTTCACTTTTCGTTAATTTTTATTTATTTATGTCATTATGTCGAAGTATACACATTTTATACGAAAAAACAAGAAATTATTGTTTTTACTAAAAATGTAAATTATGAATCCTTTTCTAAAATATTTGATATATTTGCTTTTGCTGTCGAACCACAGATTAATATTGTTCCTAATTCAATTAACATACTGGCACCACATACTTAACCGCGTTAAGTGCAAAATGGGTTTCTTTTTTTGTAATTCTGATAAACTCATGTTACTAATAAAGCAAGTGGGTACCTTTTATTAAATCAATTTAATAGTTTTATAGTTTTTTTTTTCAAATTATAGCCGTTTTTTCTGCAGTAATGGAAAAAGTAAAACAATAATGGACACTTGCTAATAATTACAAAATGATAAGTACTACGACAAAAATTTATAAAATAAATAATCGTATGCAATGATAATAATATATTAATTAAAAATAGATTATTATAATAATTAGTTTAAATATCAACCATTTTTACATCCATTGACATATTGTCATTAAATTAAGCTGTTTTACAGTTAAGTTTCTATAGATTATGTATGATTCAGTAATGACAGTAATCAAATATCAACCTTTTATATAATAATACATTTCTCTAAAATAATACAATTTACGACACAAAAATTGAATTTAAGGTTTATAAATAAAAAATCAAAATTTATTTCAATTTACGAACATTTTTCATAGAACAACCCGCGAAGGGATGATCGTTTAGTGTATATACTCCGACATAATTTTCACACCCCCTCCCGTCGCATACGTTTGAAAATATTTTTATCGCAGTGCGGTGGAAAAATATCGTCAGTGCCATATTTGATTTTTAGCTGCAAGGTAAACACAGATATAGCTTCTCTCTCTCATACACATTTACTGTAATGTAGGGGTTATGGGGGAAATAGGGGGGATCTCGTGTTACGCTATGTGTGGTAGCGTCGACTTAACGTATTATTTATATGCATGGAAAATTTTATAACTGTGCAATTTTCGTCTTCTTATATTTTCATCCAGAAACTGTGGCAATCCTCAACAGATTTGATTAACATGGTTGTGTGTACAATATTATTGCGTATAGTGAAAGACTTATTGTAAATAAAGGATGATTATAAAATTGTATTTAGTCCAAAATGAAATTAAAATTCAATTTAGCTGTAGGATAATTTTTAAGTTATGAACTGCGTATTAACTGATCATTGATAGGTTATTTGACAGCTGAAATTACAACAAAAATGGATGTGACTGTGTCGGGATACACAGTCGAGGGATTGGCGTGAATACATATCAGTGGGGTTAAATAAAACCCAGACTAGTATTGTATAAGATAATTATTATGATTTATTCAATTTAAAAAACTTTAATCAAAAAATTAAAAACGTTTGGTCGTACAGAATATATTCTTATAAACTGTTATTATTATTATTATTATTCTTAATTCAATTAATTAATATTTACAAGCGCAATCGTGGACATAAAAAATGTTATTTGTTGTTGTTGTTTTTTTATAATATTAATTTTATCAGTCATAAAAACTGGTTAAATGTTTTAATTTTTACTTGTATCTCGTAGATTTTATCTAGGTCTATAATTTGAGATCAAAACCCACTTTATAGCTTCTCTGAGTGTCGAGATGTACTGATTTTAAAATTTACACTAGCGCGCAAAACTGATCTCAGCGCGTTACATTTCTGAAATTCCCACCCAGTATCTGCCCTGAAACTCCAGACATTATTAACGTCAAAAGTGCCAAATGAATATATCATACATAAAACTATAAAATAACAATTTAAATTAATAGTCGTAATAACGTTAATTCTCCTAATAAAATTATTATTCACTGCCATAAAAATTCCATATCTTAATAATAAAATGCATATTTTAAGTGAATATCTAACAAAAATTATAGATAAAGAAACTAAAAACCAAAATTAGATTTTAAAATGTCATAAAAGTTTATTTACTATCGTTTAAAATACACATTTAAGCAAATAATCTTATAATAAAAACTTAACAAATCAAAAGTTTGTATTAGAAACAAAAACATATAAAAATAATTCAGTGTCGTTATATGTACCTTAATGCCTTAAGCTAACATGAATCTATGATCATTAAAAAACCATACAAATCTCTTAAAAAATAATATTATCTTAAGTATAACGTAATAATGTACCAAAAATAAAACCAAGTATGCATGAAAATTATTCAACAATAAAATAATGTTTATCCAAATATTTTTATAGAATTTCAAGTTATTCGAACCCTAAAAATATATACGTTCATTCAAAGATAAAAGGGCATGAAAATCTAAATAAATGTATGTATAATAAAACCGTTCGACATATTCATATGTGAAATCAGTTGCTTAATTGGCCATGTAATTAGTAATCCATATTTATTCCTCGCTCGTCATATCGAAGACATGAGAAGCTTTGCGATTATTTTTCAAATTTTTAACTTTTTTTCGTATCTGTTTGTGTGTATGTGTCTTAAATACTTGTAACACGCATAACTCATGAACTACTGAACTTAATGAAACTTGGTTGGTTGGTAGGATCTAGCTTGAGGACGGTCCCATTTAAAAAATCATTACAATCGTGTGTAAGAGGAAGAGGTGACACCCCAAAATTTTATAGAATCTTTTTTGTAAAACATTCAATTTTTTATAAAATAGGTCAACCACAACTTTTGTAGTAAAATATTTCCTTATAGAGATTTATCTCCATTATTAATTTTGTTATATCGCTATTTACTTTAACATATAAGATATCATTTTAACGTCTGCATAGCAGAAAAATTTATATTTAGATTGAAATTTTAAAAAATTTTAAAATATGCAAAAAGATAATCCGGTGCGTGTTAAGAAAATTTTCGAATTAATATTTTTAAATAAAATTGTATAAAATTTAAATGGTTAACCAATGGCAGGCAGTTCATCTGAATACTTTATCGGTATTTATTAAAACTATCTTTGGTGAGGAAGCACTGAGCATTTACTTGGAATATATTTTTTTCTGTTAATAACGTAATGAAACACAAGCTCCGTTATTCCCAGCGGGTTTAAATTAGTTAATTAAATAAAAGCACGATGATAGAAATGTATAAATAAAAAATATATAAAAAATGTTCGCCTTTTAGCAAATTAGACGTACCTACCTGAGCATATTTTTTTATTATAATTGTAATTTTTTATAAGCACTGGTACACATAGAGATAATTATAGATGCACTCACTCTTATGTTTACTCATGGATGTATACGACTTATTTCACGAGAATTAATTCTAAAACATGTCTCATATAATTCTAGTTAAGTCTAGAAGTATGCATGTAATAATAAGTTTTTATTATTACAAATGCAGATGCCATTTTAATTAGTTTTGAGAAATGTTATTGTAGTTCTAGCTCAGAGTAGATTTTTTTATACGAAATATAACATTTCGAGTAAGTAATTGAAAAATTCTATACAGTATACATTTTATTTATTTTTCAATAACGTACTGGCACCAGTCTTGGACAATATTTGTTGATATTTGATTACTACTATTACTGAATCATAATCTATAGACACTTAACGGTAAAATAGTATGGCTAGGTCATAAAATGTATATCCTTTAAATTTTTTAAAATGTGTTAATTAATAAGGTTATCAACTTTGTCAATTTTAGTAATATAACAATAGTGGTTATGAAAGTATATTGTGAAAACATAATAAAAAAATGATATAACCTCACTTAATAATTATATTTTCTTACATTGATCCGTCACAAAAGAATAAATAAATACAAAAACCGGAAAAAGTATTCCACAAATTATTACAATATGTCAGTTTTAGCGACTGTAGCGCTTCTCAACGGATATATTTTTTTTAACTATCAGACTAACTAATATTTCACAATTCAATTTTTTCAGAAATATCGTTTTTCTTTTAGATAAACTGAAAATTTCTTTACTTCTAGTTATCCGATTTGGCTGAGTTTTAATAGGGTTCTATTCTGATAATAGATGAAGTTAATTCAAAAGGATTTTTTGTGACCTGTAGCGTGTTGCCGTCACTTAAAAATTTCAATAGTTCGACAAATTGAACTTTGTTTATATTTTTATAACAGAAAATTAAAAGAAATCGATATTAAACTAAGTAAATATAGAGACTGTAATGTTCTCTTTCAGAAAATGTAAACTTTTAATTGAGTTACTAAAGAAATTTAAGATATAATGCTCATTTTATCAATGTATGTACATACCTAAAAATTAGGATGATAATAGAACACACTTCCAAGCTAAGCTTGGGGTGTGCAATAGTTTAATTTGATGACAATCGGCCAATAGGTGTCAAATGGTGGACATTTAAACTAATTGTAAATATGAGTGAAATATATTTATTAATTACTGTATTATCATAGCATCTGCTTTACAATTTTACAAATACGATTTTTATCAACTTTTGTGTCGTAGTACTTATCATTTTGTAGTAGTTAGCAAATGTCTATCACTGGAGAAAAAACGTAAACACAAAATAAAAGGCTATAATTAAATTGTAGTAATTAAATGGATTTAATAAAGAGATGCTTGTTTTATTAGTAATATGAGTTCATAAGTATTACTTAAAAGAAACCCATCAATCCCACAAACAGTACATCTTGCTCCTAAAGCGTCCAAAACTGGTACCAACCTTATATAAAATAAAATTTATTTACAAATGTTTTTATTTTATCTTACACCTTGTTTATAAAAACCTTAAAACAATCAAAAAGACAAATACGCTCTTACTCCCAAATAAACTCAATTTTTAAACCTTCGCCTACTTAATAATTCAATATTACCGACTTCAAAAACACAAGTACACCCCCATACCCTCGTCTAAAGAGAATGAGAGAGACAGAACTCTACTCAATCCGATCCGTAGGAATTAGTATGCGGATCATCCACCGCGGCGCTAGTGTTCGTACACATACACATAGTCCGATAACATGACAAATCTTCAGTACGCGACGGGTGGGTGAGTGTATGTTGTAATACTTGTAATGGTACTGCTGTTTTATGCATAATATATAACTACACCTTACATGCTCATTATAATTTTACTGGGCATATCTGAAATAGTCTAATTTATTCAAATACTAGCGGACCTACCCGCGGTTTCGCCCTCGTTGTATAATTTGTTGGTAGCACAAATAATATAATAATTATTATAATAAATAAATAAATAATAATAATTAATTATAATAATAAGACAGAGGATGAAATATAATTTTTTTATTTTTTTGCTTTTTATTCATTATATAAAATCGTAACTATCTCGGCTCCTATGCGAGATAGGGGTTGTTTTATCTCGAAGTATTTTTCCCACCGGATCAAATGAAAATACAAGCCTCGTTAAAAAGTCTAGTTAAAAATTGCAAAAGCCCACCCCCTGTCTACCCCAGACTATTTTGCTTGAATTGACTTCTATAACTAAAGCAGCTATGCAGATAAATATATCAAAAACCGACCCTCATCCCCCACTTATGATATAAGGGGTTGAATGTCGAAATTTTTATTTTAATTGAATATTATTTTTTGCAAATTTACCTTAATGTCATAAACAGTTATGTAGATAAATATATCAAAATTTAAAAAAATTAACACCAACCTCACTGCCTCTCAGTCCATACCCCCGTAAGGATTGAAATTCAAAACGTTTTCAACGTTTCAATCTCTCTATCACGATCTACAACGATATTAAGAGATCTTAGTAGATCGTTGTAGATCTTTGCAAGTCTCCAAAAACCAGTAAGTAATCAAATATTATTTTGTCTCAAAATTCAGATCTGTCAAGATTTGATTTGATCACTTCAGATCTAAATTTTTCTCCCAGGATGGCATTATATTGACTCTAAAACGAGACATACTAAAAAGCCTTAAACCTTGTACAATTCAAAATAATTATACAAATGTTTTCTTAAACTTCAAGTTTTTACAATTGTGATGAAACTTACAACAGTCTAAAATATCCGAATTCGGTCCTGAATCACTCTGTAAAACCCTTTTGATTTGACTGGACTGCTTCGGGCGATGGATGTTTACATCTCTCCATTGACATGCCTTCTCTTTCAACTTTGCAGTAGGTACTTCCACAGTAAGTATTAGTGTTTTATAGATGTAAATATTTTAACATGAAACCATTTAAGTTTTACAAAATGCGTTAACTTCTTAATACTTAAATTATTTTAAATGCTTCGCCATTTTTTTTAACGTTATTCATTTCTTTCGAGGTTGTATTATAAAACTACTAGCTATACCCGCGACGTGGAATTTGTATTTTTTTTAAATTTAATTAATTTTTGCGACACAAAGTATAGCATATGTCCTCCTCCCTGCCAAATTTCATCAATATCTGTTGGGCGGTTTAGCCGTGAAAAGGTAATTTTCGCATTTAAAATATACTATAGCACGTGTTACTTGAGGATATAAATTTAATCTGTAAATAAACATATTAAATATTGTTTTCACTTATCACTAACTATTTACATAGCGCACGCTAATATACCTCTCCGGCAATTGTTTTTTTTTTCGAAAATTACACAAAATATCCTAATAAAACCTTCTTCGTGAAACATTTTATCTATTATTGAAAACCGAAATAAAATCCATTCAGAAGTTTCTGAGAAAATCGTGCACAGACAGACAGACACCGCGAAGGACTTATATAGAAAACATAGACTCCGTTATTTGGTAATTTTAGAATTTACAATATTCAATTGAATTTAAAAATGCAACCACGAAATCGAAAATTTGACCCAATGGAAATCTCTTGACAAATACAATGTAAATAAATTTATAAAATATTCACTTTTTGCTTCAGTAAAAATACAAACAAAATTTTATTAAAAACAACAGCAAAAAAAATTGCAAATAAATATCACGATTTCTCTACAAAATAATTCACTATTTGACAAATTACATTTATTGATTTCTAAAAATTGGGGTGTAAAGAACGGAGACAAAAAACTGAACAGGTCAAAGATAGACACGTAAATTTTTAATGAGAACAGAAAGGGGGTGAGTTTACCCGTTTAATGATCTTTTGAAGTACACAGGTAATGGGCGGAGAATATAGGGGTTAAAGGGGCTGTAAATGAAGACTACAATTCTTTTACCCTTTTGTAATTATTTACATTTGAAATGGTTTTCTGCCGCCTCTTTTTCTCTCTATTTAAAATGTGATGGTGTCTTTTGTAGATATTTAAATATTAATATAACTTTTTTTTTGTTCAGTAAATTATAAAGTTATTCCGATTTACGAGAACATTTTATTATAATTTATTTTATTATATTTTAACATCAATTCTGCCTGATTTAGACAATTTTAGCTGTCTTATATTTAACTTTTATCCGCGGCTTCATCCCAACGTATCGGTGAATTCCCGCGCGATCAACTGTTCTAAATACCATATTACTACTTTACCCCTTGAAAATTTATCAAAACCAGATCAGTAGTATAGAGTTTACTCAGAACTAACAAGAATTCTTAAAATCAAAATCTATTATCTGAAACACGACGGATAGACTAAATAAAAAAAAATGGGTCAAGACTTACACGGGTGTACCTAACAATAAGCCATAAGGGTTCCGAAGTACGTACTACGTGAACTGTTTAGAGCCACAGGTATATTTATAAGTAAAAAATATAAAAATAGGATCATATTCTACTAATTGAGATCTATATTTTGACATCCAACATGCCTAGATATGAAAATAAAAAAAATAAAATAAATTTAAAATGATATTGATGAAAAAACTTTCATGATTCTAGGTCAACGGGAAGTACCCTATTGTGAGTCAGTCTGTTAGTATCAAATACGCCGTATCTTTTTGTTTCTTTGAGTTAGAAACTTGAATTTTTTTTTTGAAGTTTTAGATTTTAGATCTTAGTATTTTATATTAATTTCAGTTTGATACATCTAGCGGTTCCTGAGAAAGGGGGTATTGACGGACAGGCAGGCAGGCGGACAATAAAGTAATCTTATAAGGGTTCCGTTTATCCATACTAGCTATTTATACATTGTATCTACAGATAATAAAAATGTATGTGATAAATAATCATGACGCAAATATTTATATCTATACCTTTTCAACTTCAAATTGAGACTAATCAATTTCAAATTGGGAATAATCAATTTCAAATTGAGACTAAACAATTTCATATTGGGAATAATCAATTTCAAATTGAGACTAAACATTTTCAAATTGGGAACAATCAACTTCACTTTGAAATTGATTATTCCCAATTTGAAATTGTTTAGTCTCAATTTGAAATTGATTATTCTCAATATGAAATTGATTATTCCCAATTTGAATTTGATTATTCCCAATTTGAAATTGATTAGTCTCAATTTGAAGTTGAAAAGGTATAGGTATGTATGTAACATACTTATCTACGTATTTGTATAAAGTTATAATTGAAATCTACAAGAATGAATGTATTCTATTCTATAATAAAATACAACACAAAGTATAATAACTGTGTTGATATAATTTCCTTCCGCAAACATAATAAATAACTGCTTTCTATTTACTTTGCATCATATCCGCAAAGAATAATCCCAAAAAAGAAATATCAAATATGTATTTTATATGCACTTACAATGGGTGCTGGTGTATATACCCCTATGAATTAGCGCATTCATTAAATAAATGTTGGTTTTTATTATCACGGAGATCTCGGTTTTATCTAAAACGGTATGTGGGCCATAAGGGTTTCTTTTCTTTTTTGGTATATCATTGTTTGTATATTTATTACTAGCGAACCTGCCCGCGGCTTCGCCCGCGTTCTATAATTCTGTTATGTTGACAGCACAAATAATACTTTAAAACAGGGGATGAAATATAATTATTTTTTTGCTTTCTATTCATTACATATACAAAATCGTAAATATATCGGCTTCTATGCGAGATAGGGGTTTGTTTTTTCCCCAAATAGCCTCTACTCCGTAGTATTATTTCCGCCTGATCGAATGAAACTAATTACAACCCTTTATACGAGACAGTGGAAGAAATATTAAATTATTATTTTTTATTTTTTTTATGCATTACCTATACGATTAGAATCTCAATGAAAAAAGTCCTATGACAAGTTTCGAGGTAAAAAGCTAACTGCCCCGAATACGTAGTTCTTATTAGTCGAATCGGCTAATGAATAGCCTCATCGTAACTTTTTTATTATAATATGCTAATGTCCTATTAAAAACAAGTTCGATTTTTTAATTTTTTTAGCAAAAGTAAGTTTAGATCCTTAAATAACTAAATAAGTAAGTAACAGTGTTTTTCATTTATATTTCTCTAAAATAGGTAATATATGTAGTTACAAATAAAATATAATAATTACATATATAGTTAATGAAAATAATAACTGATGTCAGTCAAATCGACTAATGAAAAATAAATATGATTGGCATTTTAAGGTTAAACCTCCAAAAAAAAAACCAATTAAAAAGTCTTATACGCATATTTTAAAACATTAATTAAAATAATACTTTTATAACAATATTTTCAACCACTGGCATTTCAGTGAGTAAATTATACTTGAAAACATTTCAAATTTAAATTCTTACACGTCCTGCATTGAAATTAGTGTTGTGACACAGAATGGAGTGCGCCACGTGCAAAACAACACCACATGTAATATATGACGGGAATGTGCTTCATGCAAAACAACTCTATGAAACTATTATTGGTATATAATAGACACCACAGAACGTACTGACGCTTTTCTAATTGGTAACCCGCATTGCAGTCACATTAATCCATCAAAGTCGATTTGTAGAAATAAATAGTATTATCATGTAGAATTAGTGGTACCCTGATGTACGTACTTTATTTTTTTTCGTTACACATGTATAGATACTTAATTTGTTTAATATTAAATATTTTATAATTAATTTTTTTCATTTTCTAAATTATCAAATGTTTAATTTGTAAATAAACAAGTATACAAAAGAATCAAAATAAAATTATAATACACTAGCTGTTACCCGCGATTTGTTCGCATGGAATTTAGGTTAGGTAGGCGCTGTCAGACATAAAACCCATGAAGAAGAAGAAATTTAGGTAATAAAGATTTATGTTATGATAGTCTGTAAAATAGGTCGCATGTACAAATGTCACACACCCACTTTTCGGAATACAATGTGGCCTATGTCCTTCCTAAGGATGCAAACTATCTCCCTACCAAATTTCATTAAGGTAACAACCAGAGAGACAGTCACACTTTCGCATTTATAATATTAGTATAGATTTAAAAGATAGTAATCAAAAATATTTATTTTTAAATGAATGAAAAGAAGTTCTTTCGATATTAACATTTTTTATTCGTCTGATGTACTATAGCCTTCAGATGTCATTTGTCACCCTGAAGGTCAGAATCGCTTACAACAGATTCGAAAATATTAAGACAAACATTATTAGTTATATGAGCTTATATAGATAGTTACATCATTTTAAATAAAAACACAAATATACGTCCACTTCATTAATTATTTGTATATCAAGTTTAACATATTTAAATATTGAAATTCGGGATATCAAATATTTATTACTATAAAATTTACTTATATAATTTTCAATAGATTATATAATAATTTAATCGCATAAATAATAACTATAATAAACGAATAGTAGTACTTTATCTAGAAAATTAGTTTCAAAATATCTGTCTTTGTTTGGTACATGGAGAAATGATTTAAATATTATAATAATCAAATGGGAGGTGCCTATTAAGTTTGTGATAAGCGAAATTTAAAGCATTTCATTGTAGGTACATATTTTTTCATAACATTAAGTACATTCTCATATTATTAAGAACCCTACTTGTATAAATATATCCCCAGTAAATAAAGTAATTAATATTAATAAGAGTAATTACAGAAAATAATCAGTGCGGATTTAAAATGTGAAATCTAAATAACAGCAAGTTCTCGATATAATTTGTGCGCGGTTTTTAGTAGGTGCAGATTATAGCCTTCATTAGTAGCTCCTTTATAATTACTCAGCTTTTAATTAAAACTTTCAATGATTGTTTGTAGGTATAATATGTTGCTTTAGTATATGATTGTCTTCTTTTGTTCTCAGCATGATCTATGAAAATATGTCGCGGTTTTTGTGGTAGGTATATATAAATTAAAATTAGCAAATGTGAGAAGGTACAGTGAAACTTTTCAAAATGTATATTTTCGTTTTATTCCGACGTAAGTGTGACTTAGATTCTTGATTACTAAAGAAAAACATGCGCTTGAGTAATCAGGTTAACCAAAGACATAGAGAATGCACTGCGCATCTGATTCGAAAACAGAACCATATCAAAATAATGAAATAGAAAATGGTTTGGGATATACTTGTTCTTTTTTAAACAGGAGTGTCTATTTCATTCTTATTAGAAAAAGAAACAGATATATCCCAAACCTATCGGATCTCTCTCATTGTTTTGGAGAAATGTTACGCCATTGTGTTAATACAGAATGCGCGGTCCATGCTCTCAGTGGCGTATTTACGTTAAGTGCCGCCCTGGGCCAAAAAAAATGCCACCCTGGGTAAAAAATAATTGCCGTTCTGGGCAAAAAATTTGTCAACCTGGTCAAAAAAATTGCCGCCCAAGTTAAAAAAATTGTCGCCCTTGTACCAAGGGAAAATATATAGACCCCCATGGCCCCATGGTAAATATGCCTCTGCATGCTCTATGTCTATGGATATAACGTTAAAAAATTAGGTTGACAGTAACAAAAAAAAATTGAAACAAGTACAAGCCTACACTTGTACAGTTAGTGTTCGTGCCATCACTTGATAATTTTGAAAAACGTGTAAGGACAAAAGTTGTTCTGTACATCGTGACAAATATTTTTTGTCGAAAAACTTTTTCTCTTAAACCAATGGTTTAGCAGTTATAAGGAAATGAACAATTAAATTGTTTATAACAATTGATCGTACCAAAAGTTTTCTATCCTGACAATTTTCGCTCAATCTACACCTAATTCTTAATGTTAATGATTTTTTCAGATTTTTCTGAGCAATCCTTTTGGTGATAAGGGTGGGGAATAACAATTTTTAACCGTTTTTCCTGAAAAATGTTTTAAAAAA
Organism: Sialis fuliginosa; assembly: GCA_961205875.1. Taxonomy (NCBI): domain Eukaryota; kingdom Metazoa; phylum Arthropoda; class Insecta; order Megaloptera; family Sialidae; genus Sialis; species Sialis fuliginosa. The sequence continues at coordinate 20,423,117 of OY540809.1, read as the reverse complement.
TTCATAAAAAATACATCATTATATTTTTGAATTCGTGCTTGAATAAGCTTTCATTTGATAAATTGCACGATTCCTTTGAATTTTATTTCCATTTCTCAATTCACCCCCTGAAATAACCCCCAGAAACGAAGTTCAACTTCACGTCTATAATTGGGTCACTGTGCTAAATTTCAAATTTTTACGTCGAATAGTTTCAGAGAAAATCACCTGTGACAGACGGATGGACACCAAAGTGATTCCATAAGTATTCTGTTTTTCACGGGACACTAGATATCAATTTTGTTGTTGCAAAGTTAAGGATTTTACAAAAATTATACAAAAGCAATCAAAACAAAAATTCTTAAACATATAATTTACAAAATACAACAACGATTACCCAAGTATTTCGTAGATATTACAAACGAAATTCGATAAAACAATCTATACACGTAACAAAATATTGTTACAGTAGCATCTGGGGTTTCCGAATCGACAATTTATTACTGAAAACAATCCGTTTTACATAATGCCCATACAAACGTTAGATGAATATGTATCCGTACATCCATACATACCTACATACATATGCCACCATAATATGTGTATACATATGTTACTTAGCAAGCGGCATATACAATACATACATACGTGGTTATATTGTTTATACATATATAGGCACAGTTGTTTTGCAAGCGGCGCACTTCACACATGTTGTTTTGAAGGAAGCACACTCCACACTCACATTATTTTGCAAGAAGCACACTCCACAGTGGTATTGTTTTGCAAGCGGCAGACTCCACTCAGTGATATACGAGCTAAATGAGGTGGCCATTTGAAAAAAAGAGCAATGTAAATTTTCTGAAAATAATGATTCTTTTTTGCTACCTCTCGTAGATTATTTTATAAAAGGATTTTGATTAAAGGCAACGTGCACGAAGCCTACTAGTAGCGCCTACAATTGCCCCCCACCCTCCCCTCCCCCAAAATAATAATAATTTGGATCAGGTTTTTAGGGCGGGTTTTAAGCGAATGCTATTATAAAAATCTGTTTTCTGTAATTTTTTTACTCTTAAAAATTCAAAATTTTTGTAAGCTGATGTTTAAGCTCACAAAAAAATGAACACAGTGAATACAGTGATACGTACGTTTTTTTAAGGTCCCGGCATTCTTCCATATGACCCTATGTTAAAATATTTCGTTAGTACGTGTTTTCTCCCCAGTCCCTTTAAAAACGTATCTACTAACGAGATTCCATTGTATTTCTATTTTTTTCTATTTTTAAACAAATAATACGATATTAATCAAGCTAAAGAAAAGTGAAATCAATTTTGAATTTTAAGAACGCCATGTAAAATTAGGTCAGCTTAATTTTTGAGGTTCGTATTACCCCCCCCCCCCCCCCACCCCCCTGAAAAATTATTCCTGCGCCACTGCATTTAGGTTATTATTATATAAAACTTCCATTCTTAAGATAAATACTATAAAATATCTATGTCATATCTGACCAGAAAAAATAAATACCACTTAAGAAAATCTTTTCTTGCTTCAATTTTGTTTTCCTCGTCTCGTTTCTATCACCGCCATTTAAAAGCTAATTCCCTGAAACAGTCGGCTAATTTACTTTCTGCGTTGGGAATTTTCAAAGAGGGAAAAAGACGAGAAGATTGAATTTAATTTTATATTTTACGCAACTGTCACACTTTTCAAATTTATGTATATATAAAAGCAAAGTTTTGAGAGTAATTTTGAATTTGTTTATTCTTGTTTATTATATCTACGTCTGATTTTAATATAAAACAAACGTTTATTGTTTTTATTGTGATAAATATAAATAATAAGAGTGTTTAATTAATATTTTTATTACTGTTGTTTTTGTATGAGTTCTCATTCTTGACTATAGTTTTTATTGATTTAGTTTCGTATGAAAGATTAGTAATGTTCGCGGCTGCAATAATCAAATAGTTATCAAGCTTTTATAGTTATGTCCTACCTGCATGCTGGAAGTCATAACGTTTGCTAACTTTGCACAGAACTATCAAATGAGGTACTGAAAAATGCAATACTATTTTCTACGACCTATTTGTGTGAAGTCTTTTCAGTACATACTTTTATTAACTAGTCAAAATATAGAAACAAACTAACATGAACTCTGCTAATATGATAAAACATTTTTTACGTAAATAACGTCTAGAGCAGGGATGTAACGGATATCCGCATCCGCATCCGCAACTGCGGATTATCCGCATTAATTTACATATCCTCATCCGCATCCTTATCCGCAACTTTAAATTTTTTTAACTCCGCATCCTCATCCGCATCCTCATCTTTCTATGAGGATATTATAACGGATATTTTCTACAAAACTATAAGCTAACTAGCTGTTACTCGTAACTTGGTTCCAGGAAAGAGAAATTACAGAAAGGGGCTGTGTTTCTGCATTCCAATATCCCTTTACACATGTGCATCCATCTGCGTAGGTCAAGTGTTCGTTAGGAATTTTTTTATGATAGTACAATGTACAAAAATGCATCCGATTTTTGAAATACTAAATATTTTTATGCAGAGGCGTGTCAATTTTAGTGTACGTTTTAATTTCACTGAGTTCGAACGTGACGCCTGATCTCTTTTATTAAAACTATGAAACCTAAGACAAGTTGTATTTGGACATATTTTATAGACATAAAAAGTGAACTAGTGAAATGTAAATTGTGCGAAAAAGAATTATCACGTAAGGGACGGGGTACAACTTCTTTAAAGAATCATCTTCGGTCCATTCATTCTGTTGAGTACGAAGAGTTCATCAAGCTTAACGAAGAGACTAAACAGCAAAATGAATTGGAGAAAAAGAAACAAATTTTATCCCCTATGCAACAAGCTAAGAAACAGGTGACATTACAAGAATATGTTTTAAATAAAAATGCATGGGAAACATCTTACCCAAAAAGTAAAGAAATAGATAAACTTATTACTGAAATGATTGCGTTGCAAAATTTACCGTTTAACTTTGTTGAAGGGGTAGGTTTTCGACGATTGATGCATGCAGTTGTACCTCGATATCATTTAAGGGGTCGCCAATTTTTTACCTTAAATATGACCGATGACATTTATCCAAAGGTAGTATCCAAAATTAAAATTCTACTAAAAGACGTGGATCATTTATCTTTCACAAGTGATATATGGTCAGAACCGAGTGCAGGTGTATCTCTCTTGAGCTTAACATGCCACGGAATCACTCGTGATTTTCATAGACTTAATATTATGTTAAAATGTGAAACTTTTGAAAGTCGCCACACTGGTGAGAACATAGCTGAAAAATTTGAATCTATGCTAAAATATTGGGAGATACCATCAGATAAAGTTCATTGCATGGTTCGTGACGGTGGTGCTAACATGAGGAGGGCAATGCAACTATCGAACTACAGTGATATAGATTGTGCTGTCCACAAATTGCAACTATGTGTACGTGCAGCCTTGGAATCTGAAGAATATGTAACAAAATTGATTTCAAAATGTAAGCAAGTTGCAGCTCATTTTAAACATTCAGTTCTTGCCCAAAATGAATTAAATAAAATACAAAAAGAGCTACTGAATCAAACTCCACTTTCCGTCGTGCAAGATTGTCCTTCAAGGTATGTACTATGTAGATATCTATAATCTATTTGTTGAGAATTATTCACTGTTTGAGAAAACTGAATTCGATAAAATAAGATCTGCGTTAATTTAATTTTTCAAAATTTAGATCTAAATTAATTTTCAACCCTTTTTTAAATTTCATACATATTTTTAGTGCTTGAACATAATTTAGGGTCTTCTTAAACGAAAAGAACTCAAAAAGGGTATTAAGACTGATTTCATATACATATGTATAAGAATATTTCGATTTTCAGGTGGAATTCATCGCTCATCATGTTGGAACGCCTTCTACAAATAAAAGATGCGCTAAGTTTATACGTTAATAAAAATACACACATACAGCAAATATCTCCACAAGAGTGGCGGGATATTGAAAAATGTATAAGAATTTTAAAACCGTTCGAAGAAACTACTAAAGAAATGAGCAATTTACAATCATGTATTTCTTCCGTAATCCCTCTTACGCACATTTTAAAAAGATCCTTACAAGAAGAAGAAGAAAGAAATGATACAAACCCGACCTTTAAAAAAATTATTAAAAAATTAACAGCGGAAATGAATGCTAGATTTGGCGAACTAGAAAACAGAAATATCTTCGCACTTGCCACATACCTTGACCCGAGATTCAAAATGAAGTTCTTCAACGAAATTTTAAAAGACAAGGTTCAGGAAGAGATTTTAGCTCTATTTGATGACCATGTGAATGAAGCCACAAGTTCAATGCATACATCACCTTTACGCAAGAGACAAAAGACAAACGATGACGAACCTCAACCTTCCACTTATGATAGAAATGTTATCCAAACAAAAATGCCTACAATAAATTCTTTATTAATGGATGTCCTGAACACAAACAGCGATGAAGATGATGACAATGCCAATATACTACGTGACCAATCTGCAGTACATAAAACTTTATTGAACGATTATAATAAAAGTAAAAAAATTAACATTAATGAAGATCCACTGTTATGGTGGAATCAAAATTCTAAATACGAAAAATTATATAATGTTGTACGGAAATTTTTATCACCTCCACCTGCTAGTGTTCCTAGTGAACAACTTTTTAGCGGAGCAGGTTTAATCTATGACGAATTGAGAAGTCGTTTGGAAGGTGAAAAAGCTTGTAAATTACTTTTCATTAGATATAATTTACCATTACTTAATTTTGAGTATTAATTTTTTCTTAAGAAGGTATTTGCATGAAAAATAAAAGTTTTTTTTTTTAATTTTATCTATACAATGATGATATAGTACTATAGACGGTTTAATGTAATTTTTTAACGCTCAAAAAAATATATTTTGATAAAAATGTGTTTTTTCAGTACTATGGTATGTTTTACATTTTTTAAATCAAATAACGATAAAATTAAAATTAAATTCATGAAATTTGGCAACGCTGCAACTTATATTACAACATTGAACTCAATTTTATGAACTAAAGAGGCATAGAGGTATATGACACATATGCATCCCTGCTTGTATATTCAAATTCAATTGAGTAATTGAGTATTCAATTAAGATTTCACAATTAAAGTAAAACTACTAGAAAATAAATTTGTTGATGTGTGACGTTGCCAAGTTTACCCCTTCATCAAAGGTAATAAAAATACATTTTTAAGACGATATTTTCAATAATAATTAAGAAACATATTTATACAATTTTTTTTTTGAGAAATTGACACATAAAAAGAAAATTTGTTTAATATTATTTAATTTTTTCAATAGTTGTACTTTAGTTAAATTATCAACTGTAAATTTTTTGTATTACTTTAAAAAAATATATATTTGATTATTAATTAAATAATAGTCCATACATTGTATTATTTTATTATGTAGCCAACTTAAAAATAACCCAATTATTATTATCAACTACCAGCAAGTATCACATGGACTACCTTATTAATAAACAAATTTCATAAAATTACAATAAATATTATTTATCAAATAAATTATTCATATCCGCATCCGCATCCGCATCTGCATCCGCATCCTCCAAAATAGCATCACAATCATCCGTATCCTCATCCGCATCCCCAACCCTACATTCCCAATATCCGTATCCGCATCCTCATCCGCTAAAATGACATCCGTTACATCCCTGGTCTAGAGTTTCAGGCCAGATACTGGGTAGGCACTTCAGAAACATTATGTAACGCGCTGAGATCAGTTTGCACGCTAGCGTGAATTTAAAATTGGTATACCTCGACACTCAGAGTAGCTATCCCAAGGGTTTTGATACCAAATTATAGATCTCGATTAGATCTACGAGATACAAATAAAAAATAAAACATTTAACCTGTTTAATGAGTGAAAAATTGCATATTACAAAAAAGAAAAAAATTGTATGTCCACGATTGTGCTTGTAAATATTAATTAATTGAATTTTTAAAAAATAACAGTATATTAGAATATAGTCTCTATGACCTAACGCTTTTAATTTTTTTATTAAAGTTTTTTAAATTGAATAACAAAATAAAAAGGAAATTTCGTATTTCCACGATTTTACTTGTAAATATGAATTAACTAAATTTAAAAAAATAACAGTACATAGGAATATGTTTTCTGTGCAGAAACGTTTTTAATTTTTTGAGTAAAGTTTTTTAAATTGAATAAAAAAATAAAAAGTAAATTTCGTATTTCCACAATTTTGCTTGTAAGTATTAGTTAATTTTTTGTACGAATCATAAAAAATAACCATATTATACAAGTTTTATTTAACCCCACTGATACGTATTCACGTCAATCCCTCGTGTGTTGTGCATCCCAACACAGTCACATTCATTTTTTAACAGAACCACTAGTCGAATGACTACCGTGGAAGTTTTAAAGTTTTTACCAGCCATAACAATCTAAAAGGATCTAGTATTTTATCTAGCTTTTGTATAATATATAACGCCCCGTTTATTTCAGATTAGACAATTTGATGTGATCTGATTTAATAAGAACCTCTTACTATATTCTCGCTTTAATTGCTCTCCCAAGTCGTTCCGGTGAAAGATGTTACAAGTATCTGTTATCTATCGACACAAATCTAACGCAATGTAAATTCTGTGGCGAGTCCATTTATTCAAACAGTTTTTTTCTGCCCTATTTTTTTACCAAAAAATTCGATCACTAGTGTTGAATTTACGCCTTCTAAATGTCTTTATTACTGATTAGCTTATTTATGTTTCAACTTTATAGATCTGAGAGGATGGTCAGTAGTTTTAGTAAAATAAAATTATATTATAAGGCGTATGTTTTTAGAATAACTTCGTTGAAAGATTTAAAAAAATAACTCCAAGTAAATGCACAGTGCTTCCTCGTACTAAATTCGCCAAAGGTAGTCCATTAATAATTGAGCAATTTTAATAAACAACGATAAAGTATTTTTATGAACTGCCATTGGTTAACAATTTAATTTTTATACAATTTTATTAAAAAATATATATTCAACATTTTTCTTCGTATATTTTTTAATTTTTGACAATTTCAATTTAATTTTTTCTGCTATGCAAACCTCAAAATGATATTTGATATGTCATATAATTAATGTCGATTTTTTTAAAGCAAATTGAGATAAATTTTTGTAAGGGAATATTTTACAACTAACATTGTGTTGTGGTGACCTAGCTATATTATAGAAAATTGAATGCTCTACAAAAAAGATTCTATACAATTTTCACGTAACACATCGTTCTTAAGATATATTGAAAAAATAAATATTTTGGGATGTCACCCCTCCTCCTTACACAAGATTCTGATGATTTAAAAATGGGGCCGTCCTCAAGCCAGTTCCAATCAATTAACCAAGTTTCTTTAATAACGGTTCTGTCGTTCATGCGTTTGACAGACTGACAGACACAGAACGATAAGTGTTTGTTTTGACTTGAAACGGAAAGATCAAGTTAAAATTTTGAAATCGGAGAGCAATTTTTTTTCTCATTTTAAAACGATCACGAAGCTTATCGTATCTTCGATATGACGAGGAAGCAAAATACCTACTGTTTATATCTAGTAGACAAGATTACAAAGTGAAACTTCTTTATAGCGAGCTAGTGAATTGAGAGTGTGGATATGCATGAGAGACCGATGAGTATATATATAAGAAACAGAAGATAGTTGAATGCGTACAAGTAATACGTTTAGTTTTATTTATTTAATTCGCATGGTTAATGAAAATAAAAGAAGTTTCACTTCAACCGCTTGGGTTGGTGAGGCACACACCCCTTATTACTAAGTTTCAGAATCTTAAATCTCCTGGCAGTTGGTAAAACATTTATAAATATTTAACTATTCTGTTTTTATTTTAAAATCAATATTACAAGAAGAGTTAAGGAGGAATGAGAGTACTATCAAAATATTATCATAAACATGAAAATTGGTGAGAATGTTCTCATTGACATTCTAACGCAATAAACAAAATATTAAATTGATTATACCGAGCCGTTTAGACAATATATTGATTTCAATTTAAAGTGTCTTATGGAAAACTGATATTATTCGACATTTTTTAAATAAAAGATATTAATAAAAAGATACCGATTTTTTTATTTTTTGGGAGAATATAGTATTTGATTAGTTGAACTTTTGTGCAAAATATCATTAGTATTTACCAAACCGTTTCCGAGAAATTAATTATAATACAACAATATTTTAAATTTCACACTTCGCGAATATTTTAGTGTAAAGGTAACAACGTATTTTTTGCAAATATTATGAAAGATCTCTGTTTTTTTATGTTTTTTATAGAAAATAAGAGAGAAGTTTAGTACATGGTGCAATTAAATGTTCATAAATAATAGAATATAATGATTATTCTATTATTGTTTGACAGAGCTGTATTTACTTGAAAATGTTTACGTCGTTGCTAAAACTGATATTATATATTTACGTCAATTATAATTAATTTCAATAATTGTTGTATTTATAATACAGGGTTGCGTTTTTTTATTAATTATATAAACTATATTTATTAATCTGTATAAATAAATAACGTAAATAATATTAAAAATATATTTTTGTTAAGTTAATGAATCTGCCGTATAATCAGTGTCAAAAAATACGTTCTATTATATTAAAATCTTTAGAAAAACCAAAATAGTCATAGGAGAGAAAAAATTAGCTTCAAATATGTAAGTAAACGACTCTAGCTATAATTTGTGTCATTTTTGTCTCCGATTGTATGTCCCATTCCTCCTTAAGAACAGTGAAACAATTGAACAATTAAATCAATCCTCTAAAATGTTAAATTAGTTACATTTCTGGGCAGAGAAAGGCTTTCACGTGAATGATGTCCATACATTCGTTATCTATTGACACAAATCGATGGTAGATGTAAATTCAGAATATTCTCCAAGTTTTAATAGGCTAGAATCGTGAATTTATGTCTGTTAGTGCGTGTTAGTGAGGCATTACAATGCAGGTCTTTTTAAATTACTCTTTATTTGGGCAAAACAAGTGATTACTGTGGCATTATTGAAAACGAATGTTACGGAATTAGAATAGATGTGTACACAATAATGGGCTCTTTCTCGTTTTAGAATTGTGTCGATATTATTATACAAGCGTTCATTTTGTAAATCGTGTTTATAGGTTAGGTTTTTTGTGTACATTGTATCGATTTGTTACGAGGAAGATGGATAATAAAAATAAATGTATATTGGGTAATTATTTTTAGTACAAGTAAGATACAAACTTGTGTCAATGTTAATGTGCGTTAATAAAATTTTTTTGAGTCAACTTAAAAATTTTGGAAATGTTTTTCTTAAGGGGTTACATCTAATCGTCACTTCGGAAAATGATACTTTTTTAGGATTTTTTTAGAATAATAAAAAAAGCAATTAAATTAAATTTGGAGGCTTTATTGTACAATTGTACATGTCTCAAAACATACAATAAAAATATTTTTTAAATTAAATATAAAACAAAATGATGACTTTAGCGCTGCTACACTGAGTGCATCTTTTTTTTATGTGCTCTAGTGCGGAAAACAGAACTTCCATGGATCAACAACCAGAACAAAAAAAAATTCCTCGTTATTTACATGAGTTTTTCCATCAAAGTACACACGATTATTAAAAAATATCGATTTTTACATATTTTGTATCACTTTAAACAAAAAATTGCGTTTTTGACGAGAAAAACGATCTTAAATTGTTTATAAAAACCGCAATTGTTAACCAATCAATCAACCGTGAATTATGGGTGTAATTCGATGTAAAATCTATCTAATAAGTTACAGTTAAAATTTCAAGTCGATCGGATGGAAAATGGCCAAGATACGTTTTCCGTAGTTTTTAAAAACATAGTTTCGATAACAATGAGTTTAAAGTTTGAAAACTGTTTTACTACATGCAAACGTTGACGTTAGACTTTTTTTGAGATTGTATCGGTTTGGGGGTTTTCGGTTACTTATTTAGCTTCTGTTTTGGCTTGAGACCGAATTACAGTGCCCCTTTTCATTACCATATACTCATTATCACTCATTTAATACTTTGGAATGTGAAATCTAAAAATAAAATAAAATTATTCGTGCTTATAATTCCTTTTGAATATAATTTTTAAGATGTTTATACATCATTTAAGCCAATAAAAAATTATCAACATTAAGTGTAACCCCTTAAATAAAATTCCAATATTTACTCGGTTAGTACTCTTAAGAAAATAAAAAAAATATCGATCTATAGATAAATCTTTAGGCTCAGCATGTACAATGTAAATATGGGCTTTTTATGTGTTTACAAGTAGTAATTCATTTTGGTTGTTTTTAGAATTTGTGTCTATTTGTTTTGAACTATCAAGAGTTTCAAGAGGCTGGACAATGGCTTACAACAATATACGGAGAATCCCAAGGTATATAAAGACAAGGTAGTCTCATCAGCTCCTTGACCAATTAGCGTTGGTGCGGGAATTGACGTCACCATGAAGACATAATCAAATGTTATAAATCTTATAAATCTATAATAGAATATCAGTTACAAAAAAATCCTTTATTTATTCTTCTTTTCGTATTTTTTGATATTTTAACAATACGTGCAATCAAAGAAGTACAAACTCGACATTGCAAAATCATAAAAAAGCTGTCAGAATCACATAACGTATTACAAACTTAAGAATAGTAAAAAAAGACGTTTCCCAAATACACCAAATTGTCTGTGACCAGACTATAATAGACATAGAGCATGGACCGCGCTTTTGACTTGAAAACAGAGCCATGTCAAAAAAAGAGATATACTTGTCCTAATTTAAACAGGAGTGCATATTTCATTCTTATTAGAAAAAGAGATAGATATATCCCAAAACGCCACCGCACCTCTCTCACTTTTTTGGAAAAATGTTACACCATTATGTTAATGCGTGATTCATGCTCTATGTCTATGCCTGTGACAGCTTTTTTATGTTTTTGCAATGTCGAATTTGTACTTCTTTGATTGTACGTGTTGTTAAAATATCAAAAAATACGAAAACAAGAATAAATAAAGACATTTTTTTGTAATTGATATTCAATTATACATTTATAACATTTCAATATCAAATGACATCAATTCCCACGCTAACGCTGATTGGTCAAGGAGCTGATGAAGCTACCTTGTCTTTATATAAGTACATACCTTGGTAAAATCCATACTAATATTATAAATGCCAAAGTAACTCTGTCTGTTTATTGCCTCTTCACGACTAAACCGCTGAACCGATCTTGATGAAATTTGACAAAGAGATAGCTTGCATCCCGTAAAAGGACATAGACGACTGTGTATCTCGAAAAATTAATTAAATAAGAAAATACAAATTCCACGCGGATGAAGTCGCGGGTGATAGATAATTATTAATAAATAAAGTACTACTGAATAAATCTTTATGGGAAGTTCATTATTACACCAAATCAGCGTTTTTAGGAGTTTCGTATTAGTAAGTCAATTATTAAGAATTTAAATTCAATTTAAAATCATTATTATTTTCATATCTCAACTGTTACTGTTTGATGTAAATAAAAAATAGAATCCATATTCAAAAATCTATAAGAATTCGTCAGTCTCCGAATATCCAATATTCAAATTTTAACACTCGCACGTCGTCAACACGCGTGGTACACGTCATGTCAATAATTTATTCTGATAGAGTTCCAGCGTTTCATGGATCAACTCTTACTCCCCAACCCACTCACATAGCCGCACTCACTTTAACCCCGTTCTCGCTGTCTTTGTCTTTCCGTGGTATTCGTTCAAGGGCCGGATTTACCCTACATCATTTTGGCACCTGTTTTTTCGTGTCAAAGTATTTTCTGTAATGTTTGACAAAACGTTGAGCATAAAGATTAATTCATAATCGAAACACAGCACGTAAAATGAGATATAAATTCGTCACAATTGTGCATTTTTTAACCGAACACAAAAAAAGACGAGATTCTCAATTCGGCTGTGAATATTTTTTATGTATGTTCGGATATAACTCTGATAAATATGCACCGATTTTAACGTTTATTTTTTGTATGTTTGAAAGAATATCCACCGGATGTGGTCCCATTTAAATTTGATCGGAATCTTACGATACTCAAAAGGGAAAAATAAAAAAACAAAATAAACCGACTTAAAAAAAAACTAAAAAGTATATAATAATTGAATTTAACAGTTTTTAAATAGGTGCCAAGCATTTTAAGAAATAAAAAAATAAAGCCTACTTCAAAAATTGTTGAATTTAATTATTATATATTTTTCAGTATTTTTATTTTATTTTGAAGTCAGTTTTTTTTCCGGAAAAAAGAAACATATAGATTCAACACTGTCACAGCCTTCTATAGTTTTTGAACTGTTTACTCAAACGGTTCAAAAACTGAGATTTGGCATAATTATAATAAATGGTAGTCCAATAATACACCGGAGTTGTAAAAATAAAATTGTAAGTTTTTGGTGCTCTTTGGGGAGGGAAAATTGATTACAAAAAATTTTAGTAAAAAAAATTGAGGGGAAATATAATCAAATTAATAGCGAGGTTATGCTGTTAATAAATTAAAAACTATAAATTCTATATAAGAATTTTGACATAATTTAAAAATAATAATTTGTTAACGAAAGTATCTTTTTTAACTTAAGTTAATTTCTGTGAGAGTAAATATCCATTATTAATTAGAAATATTGTAGTCGTTATTGTTAATCGTATAAATACGTGTTTAGAAATGTATAATGAACATAAAAAGTAGAAATCAGTCTGTAACTGAAACTAATATCAACTCATTTTCTTTTTTAATTATTAAAAAAACTAGCTGTTACCCGCGACTTAGTAGGTTGGGTAAGAGCTGTCAGAAAAAGAGAAAATCTACTTGACGTAAAACCCATGAAGAAGAGGAAGATGATGGTTAGGTAATACAGATTTTTGTTATGATAGTCGATATAACAGGTGGCGCGTACAAATGTCACACATTCATTTTTATCTAATAAATTTTTCGAGATACAAAGTAGGCTATATCCTTCCTTAGGATGTAAGTTATCTCCCTGTCAAATTTCATTAAAATCGGTTCAGCGGTTTAACCGCGAAAAGGTAATAAACAGACAGATAGAGTTACTTTCGCCCTTTATAATATAGACGCACATTGAACCCGGTGCTACCCGTGGATATAAATTTAATTTGTTATAAACCTTTTAAAAATTGTTTTCACTTATCGTTAACTATTTACGTAGCGCACGCAAAGATACCTCTCCAATGATTGTCTTCAAGAAATTTACAAAAGTAGTACACCTAAACCTTTCTCGTGAAACACTGTATCTATTAGTGAAAACCGAAATAAAATCTGTTCAGTGGTTATGGAGAAAATCGTGCACAGAAAAATAAAAAAACAAAGTAGTAAGTACATATGTACTTCCTCAGGATGCAAGCTGTCTTCCTGCCAAATTTCATCAAGATCGGTTCAGCGGTTTAACCGTGAACAGACAGACACACTTTCGCATTTATAATATTAGTATGGGTAACAAATCAATTTCCTTACAATACAACCCTGCTTTATTTGCTGTCTTTCTATTCCGTCACTGTCTACAGGATTCTGATGCGATTTAGAGGAAGTCGAAATGCTTTAGGAATCCCTCCCAAAACTGTGGATAAAATTCAACTATGGAAATTATTCTCACAGATATTTTTTAACTCAGTGCCGTCAATACTCTCTTCACCGACAGAATTTATTTTGACGGCGTATCATATTTTATTTATGTACACTTTTTTTATAAATTTTTCATTTCGAGATTCTGTACATTACAATCTCTCAGAGAGTATTGGCACTTACATTTATGCCTGTTTTTCTTCGCCATTTTTCGTTTATTTTATGAACATCAAATCTTGAAGTTATATATAGCTTTTTATATTATCATAGTACCTACATTGATACATATATAAAATATTAAATTATGAGATATAGCCGAGTCAATGATGCTCGTAAATTGCCAAAACTTCAGAACACTCAGACACAGCACCGATTTTCTTTATACCATACTATGTATGAAATCAGAAACATTCCAGCCGTCGTATGTACTTAATTCCCCTCCTCCTATAATATATATAATAATAAAAAATATTACGTATTGTAGGTACTTTTGGAAAAAAATGTCATTCTCAATTAAAAAAAAATTTTTTTTTTACTTTGATGTGCAATAACTCTGAACTGGAGACATGGCTAGCAATAATGGTAATATTGAAAAATATGTTACTTAATTACCTATGAAACTGACTCATTGTGGTTGCTCTAGTTACGTTACTTTGGAAGTTATGAGATAATCTTTGTTTCTAAATACTACTCTGTAGGATTTTTTTTAAATTACGTAACTCAGAGGGTGTTGAAGATAACCTCCCCCCCCCCCTTCCCGTACAATGTTTTACTCACCATAAGCCAAGGAATCACCACACTAACGCAAAACTTGCCAAACACTTCATGGAACTTCGAGAGAAGAAGGTAGATTTGATACCCCATTTGAAATTTTGTTAGCTCATTTGTAATACTGGACATTTTTTTTTAATTTTAATTTAACCTCATTTTACAATTTTGTCAGCAATCCCACGTTTAGCGTTCTGAGAGTCCGGCATGAATTTTTCAAAAAATTAATATATGAACTATGATAGTTTCAATTAACACTTATTTTTATTCGATTTTCATTAATAAATAAAAAAGTATTAATTAGTTATTTAACAATAATTGAATTTAGAACTGTACTGCCATTGATTTTAAATTTAACTACAATAGGATTTAAAGAAAATTAAGAAAAGTAAGTGCGATGAGTGATCATTTTCTTAAGATTTTAGCATTATTATACATATTCTCAATTTTTCAAATTTTTCTCACTATTACTTTCGGGCATATATTTTTTCGATTTTTTTGAAAATTTGTTAACGAAAATTTTAATCAACGTTTGCATATTTAAATTATTTGAATTGTCATCTTTTATTTGATATATCACTCGTCGAAACGGGGAATTTCTAAGTTTGCATGAAAAATCACACCGCGTAATTTCAAATCCACATAAAAAAATCGTGTAAAACGACATCCAACTCTCTATATCTGAGTTCGATATAGCGATAGTTATTTATTTATTAAATATTATTTATTATAAAATATTTTTCTTTCAACACATTCTATATCTTTTTATGGAATTAAGAGATTATTGAAATACTTTTTAACGGTAGTTAATTATGGTAAAAGATATAGCCAGATAAAAGTGTACACAGCCGCTTCGACCGGTAGAATGAGGTTAACGGTTAACGATCTTTTTAGAAAATATAGACAACGATAATTATCAATGTTTTAACAACCTTCAAAAAATTATATGGCATAAATATTATTCAAATTGTAAATGTAATATAAACAAAGAAAACATTTCTCTGAAATAAAATGATTTTGAGTTAGAGCGAGTGTATTATATAGAGCAATAATTTATTCAAAGTGTATAAATCTGTCACATAATTTATACTGTAACCACAAATTGTTTAAAAAGATGTCCACATACTCGGATAATTCATTCATGGTTTATGAATTTATTTATATTTTTATTCATACAATATTCGATAAAGAAGTGACAGGGTTGAACATAAATATATGGAACCCTGTCTAAATATTTTTTCTAATTAATTAAGCCCTTATCATACAACAGAGTTGGTCAATGACAGGGTTGCACACCCTTTCTTAAAATATACAATTAATTAAAATTTATATAGCAAGCCTAACAGACATATATTTGAAAAGTCACCCAGTGTACAAAATACGATATTATCGTATTTCAAATTGATTCTCGCTAACCGAAAATTGGTAATATTTCACTTTTAAATTCTACCAGTTTAGATTGTCGCATATATTTCACCCCTCCCCTTACATTATTGGTCCACTCTTTGTCAGAATATAAATATAAAGAATTTTGCTAGCCTTGGATGTATTGATTCACCCCCACCCCCTCCCCACAAAGCTTGTGTTTTGTGAATAACAATTCCCCCATTTTTTGTTTTAACTTTCCGTCTGCATTGTTTCACTGCGATCAGAATTTTGTGGTTTTTGGATGTTTCAATCGTTAGATATTACGTCAAGGAGGGTTATTTTTATATATTAATGTGCGGTTTGCTAGGTTTTGTA
Organism: Sialis fuliginosa; assembly: GCA_961205875.1. Taxonomy (NCBI): domain Eukaryota; kingdom Metazoa; phylum Arthropoda; class Insecta; order Megaloptera; family Sialidae; genus Sialis; species Sialis fuliginosa. The sequence continues at coordinate 20,406,922 of OY540809.1, read as the reverse complement.
TACAGGTGATCGAAAACTGTTCATGCATTTTTACATATATTATCCGTGTTTTGATCCCTGCATATATAACCTCTATTTTTAAGATCTGTCTATAAATACTAATATTATAAATACAAAAGTCTCTATCTGTCTGTTTGTTTGTTAGCTTTCCACGACTAAACCGCTGAACCGATCTTGATGAAATTTGGTAAGGAGATAGCTTGTATCCTGAGGAAGGACATAGGCTAAATTGTATCCCAAAATTGATTAGATTAAAAAATTGGTTGTGTGTACTTTTGTACTCACAATAGGTTAGGTTAGTTTGGTGACATATAGCGTGCAAACGCGAAACTAAAAACCTGTTTTGTCAACTTTCATCATGACAGAAATCTGTATTACCTAACCTCTATTCCACGCGAACGAAGTCGCGGGTAAGAGCTAGTATAATATCAATATCTGAGGATTTTTGAATTAATATGACATTTCATAGGCAATAAAATTAAATTTGATAGTTTTCCGGCTATCTATTTATACTGAGTAAACTAGAAAACTAAGAACCCTTTTTAACGAGATTGACTATTAGAAAGCTTTATACAAAAAAATACGTTGAAAAGAGGAGAATCTGCAATTTTTTCGGGCTATCATAGAAGAGAGTACGTGCGCGTCAAAATGAATAATCTGACTTTTATTCTCAAAAAGTGGAACCACACCAATTTTTTTTTTTTTTTTATTTCATTAAACTTATGCTTTACGCCACTCGATTTTTGGTCAGTAAATCCGCACTAAAATAATTGTCTGTGTTATTTTTAACAGAATTATCAATAATGTTAGCATATTTTTTATCAATAAAATAAATTAAAGCACAAACATTTTATTAAATTTTTATTATACTGTAGACTTTCTTCTCTTTTTTTGTTTTATTTTTTCAATAACAGCATCCGTTTGAAAATGACAGCTGATTAATTTCAACACCTTTCCGTTAGATTTAGTTTAAAATTAAACACGTACCTTAAGACTTGTTGGATTTAAAAAAAACACAGCAAACAGCTAAAAGCTAGTGAATGTATATACAAAAAACTTAAAAAATTACTTAAAAACAAATTCGTCATTTGATCTAAAAACAATAACTTTTTTTAAAATTCCGAATAATAATAGAGAATCTACTGTCTACAACAAATATAAATAAATAACTTATCAGATTCACATTGATTCTCTTGAGAATTCTCTAGTTACAAAAAAATAAAGTTGGGAAATATATATTTCCATTTGAAATATAAATGAGTTGTTAGTTTTTTCTGTTCTCGGATAGATTCAGACTTGTGTAATTTATCTTTCTTTCTAGAATTATGCAAATAGATTCCTTTTCAAACACCCAGAGTTTAGAGTTTCATCTATTTCACTTACTATCCGTATATATCTCTCTTTATCTTCCCCATCAGTTCGGATTACTATTTGAAATGAAATATAGAGATAGACTTGATGAAAATGTATTCATAATTTTATGTATACATAATAATATACTACCTTCTTTATTTGAAGAAGTATTTTCAGTCAGAATGAATGGTATATATCATATAATATTTATTTTTCCATATTAAATAATTGAAAATAAAATCAGTTTTCAAAAATGTATGTATTGTAAGCATTAAGGGTGAACTGGAATTCCAGTCAGGCCGGAATTCAAGATTTTATTCAGTTTCCGACGGGAACTGGTAAATTCTGGCCTTATTTTACCGGAATTTTGAAATTTTATTATTACTCTACTAAAAAATTCATAAAGGGAATTAATTATTTGAGCAATTTTTTAAACTTTCGGGCGGTTACATTGGGCAGTTAATAATTCATGTGCGCAGTATTAAACTTTTTGTGTGGTAATTAAATCAATTGTGGCAGTAAATTGTAGCTAGTAATATAAACAAAATTGGTAAGTTATTTAATCCTACAGTAGCAGTAAAAAACTCACTCGAGCAGTAAATTAAATAAATGGCCAGTACAATAATTATTTGAGTGGTAAAATAATTGAATTGGGCAGTTAAATACTAGTTAAATACAGTTCGATAAAAGTCAAGTCATATTGGTTGAAAATAGCGGCACACGTTCCTTGGGCCGAACTTACGAGACAGTACCGTGTCGTTACTAGAGGGGGGGGGGGGGGGGGTATGGCAAGGGATCCTACCTTCTGCAGTGGCGTAACTAGGATTTTTTTGAGGGATGGACAATTTTTTTATTGAAGCCATTCACATATAACCATCTGACCCCTCGTCGGTACAAAAATACAAGAAGGCAGGACCCTTTGCCCCTCCCACTGGTTACGCCACTGCATCGCTGTGGAGTAACAAACGAAAGACCAAATGGTTATACCATATAATATATATATGTAAAATATATATGTTACACCACGCGAGCGATCATTTGGAAGTTTATAAATAAAAATCGGGTATCATTATGAATGTGCAGCATAACATTTTTTATTTTAATCGAAAAAGTATTATTAAACATTATAATTAAAATAAATAAATTATTTTAAATAAAATCCCCTCCCTCATACCTAGCGCACCCCCCCCCCCCACGCCCAAAAAAAGTCCATCCCACATTGCTTTCTCAAAATGTCACCACTTATCCTAATATTTCTAACGGACTAATTTTGATTTAGTTACTGCTCACGTGTTACTTCCCAATCATTTATTTTACATCCCAAAGTAATTACTCAACAAACCATTTCATAATATATTACTGCCCGTTTCAATTTTTTTACTACTCATATTTTATCACCTAATGTATTATTAAACCTACCATTTTTATTTTAATACTGACCGTAGGTAATATATTACCGCCCGTTTATATCATTGCCTTATTTTACTGATACACATCAATAAAAATGATCATGTCAGTAAAATAAATAATTTAATTAAAATATAATAACAGTACAAATTTCAAAATAAGAGCTTTCAAACATACCATTAAATAAAATGTATCAACTGATCTTTGAATGCATAAAAATTAATTAAACATGTAAAATATAGAGTAGACCACCCTTCAAATAATATACAAAGAAAAGCTATATTGAAAACACTCAATGGCGCCTAGATTCAACTTTTATCATGGGGGGTGAATAAAATTCAGCTTTAATTTTATTTATTCAATAAAAAAGAAGGACCATTTTTTGCAGTCAAAAAGCAGCAAATATATTTTAAAAAGTTTAAGTTATGGCCACTTAAGATCAAGGTTTACTGTTTTTGTTTTTGACGGGCTTCTTTTTTGTAATTCTCATAAACTCATGTTACTAATAAAACAAGTAACTCTTTATTTAATCAATTTAATTACCAAAGACCGAAAATATAGTTTGTTTTTTAAATTATAGCCTTTTATTTTGTTTATGTTTTTTCTGCAGTAATGGATAAAGTAAAACCAGCAATGAGCACGCAGTGATGGACACTTGCTAAAGATTAAAAAATGATAAGTACTAAGACACAAAAGATATAAAAGAAAGAATTGTTAAATTTGAAACAATGTAAAGCAGTTGCTATATGATAATATAATAATTAATAAATAAATTATACTAATAACTAGTTTAAATATCCACCATTTTGACACCTATTGACCGATTGTCATCAAATCACGCTGTAAGACAGTTAAATGTATGTATTCAGAAATGATAGTAATCAAATATCAACAAATATTTCTAGTTCAGTACATTTAATTAAAATATAGCCATTACTGTGGTCATATCCAAGACTGGTGCCTTATGTGTGTTTAGATTTTCTTTGATAAAAATATGTATCAATATTTACTATCATTTTCTTGAAGTGAACGCCTATGGGTATACCCAGATATCTGATACTTAAAAGGTATCATTAAATGTATTTTTATACTACACCTATTACGGTTTGTAATTTTAGCAAATCGTATACATTAAAGTTGTTGTATGTTTAGTACAGTATGGTGGAAAATTAGTTTTTCTTATTCTTTTTTGAAATTTCTGTATTTTGTAAGGGGATAATGTCTACAAATCTAAATAAATATATATGTATATCGCCTAAATTAATTCATAGAATAAAAAAATACATATATTTGTATTAAATGGTGGCCAATTATTGTACTCGGTACCCTAATGTCGTGAAAATCCTTTTTTAGGATTCCATACTTCAAAATGAAGGTATCAAGTTGAAATTGAAATCTAATACTTAAGTCTACATATCAAATATGTACAAATACCCTAACTATAAAAATTGTAAGAGTTTAAACTTACACGTGTTTCAATAGCAATGTTATCATCATCGGAGTCCTAAAAACACAACAGAAATATGTAAAGATTCCTTATTTTCCTAGATACACCAAAGGTCTATCAAAAAATTTTAGTGAGATGAACTTTAAAATAGTTTATAGTTCTAATAATAGCATCATTAATTTGTTAGGCAACCTCAAAGACAAGGAAGAACCTACGTACAAATCAGGAATCTACAAAATAAATTGTAAAGATTGTGATCAGTTTTACATTGGTCAAAGTAGAGAGCCGTCAATGTAACATTTAAAGAACATCAAAGCCTATAGGGTACTTCTCGTTTACCTAGAATCTTGAAATTTGACACGAAGGAAGGTCTCGTAACACAAGTAAAGGAAAAATTCCGAAAATCATTAATTTATAATTCTATGTTGAATTATTACGTGACAAACTTAATTTTGTAGTTTCTTTCATACAGCGTCTACTAGACACCTTGGGAATCGGGTCAATTTTCTAGATAACTAATACTTGTAAGTATTATCAATAATTAAGTTATACATAACAGTACGGAACCCTCAGTGGTGAAAGTGGTGAAAAATAAGTGATAATGAGTATATGATAATGTAAAGGGACACCGTAATTTGGTCTCAAGCCAAAGCAACTGAAAACCGCCAAACCGACATAGTTAAATTAATTTTTATCGAAACCACGTTTTTAAAAACTGCGGAAAACGTAACTGTAACTTCTTAGGTAGATTTCATATCGAAATACACACGAATTTTACGGTTGGATAACATTTACGGTTTTTATCAAAAATTGAAGGTCTTTTTTTTCGCCAAAAACGCGATTTTTTGTTCTTAGTGATACAAAATATTAATAATCGTGTGTACTTCGATGGGAGAACTCATGTAAATAACGAGAAATGTTTTGTTTGTTCCGGATGTTGATCCATGGAAGTTCTGTTTTCCGTAGTGGAGCACATAACAAAATGCAACGCTAAAATCACCATTTTGTTTTATATTTCATTAAAAAATTGTTTTTGTATGTTTTGAGAAATGTACAAGCCATACAAATTAAATTTGATTGCTTTTTTTACTATTCTAAAAAAATCCTTAAGAAAGTCTCATTTTCTGAAATGACGATTAGATATAACCCCTCTACAAATAAATAAGCTAGAAGTGTGTTTGGAGGTTAACAATTACTAGTTTTTTAGATTTTAGTTTTTGTAACAATTGGTAAAATATGTAGGTCCTCGTGTGTATTTGTTTGTATGTTAGATGTTGTAACTTTCTGCGTTTAGTGTACAAGAGAGAGAGTGAGTGTTTTGTCGCGTGATTTATGTCAATCGAGTTTTAAATCAGCTATTTACCTGGCACGCAACGAATTGTTTTACTTATCCTAGCTCTGATCTGGCCTTGCAGATTAAATCAATGCAGTTTATATTTCTCTACGTGTTTGTTTGCTTTCCGCAATCATATCATTCAGGTGTCAAAGCGACCAACTACACGAGAACGTCCAACAATAATTGATAGGTATTCTTCATTCTTAATATACCTTCAAAAATATATATATCCTTATCAACATGGAGCCATTTTTAGTTTTGTTTTTAGTCAAATTAGTAAAGTACGTATTACAGTAATACAACTGGTTATATATATATTTCTGTACATTTTTTGGTATATAAAAGTTCCAAACATAGGAAAAAATTTAAGAACAAAAAATACTATTAAAAAATCAAAATAGCCCCATACTTCCGTGGTCTAAATACCTAATCATTAGTTTATACTGGAAATTGATAACAAGTATTAATACTAAACCGATTATCATATGTATAGTATTAGCGGCTCACACGTTTTTTCTTCCACATTTTATTAATTTTTATGAATAATTATTTAATTTAAAAAAAATCGAGTTCCACAGTAAGTTACGTTAAAATAGAAATATTGTGGAAGCACATTATTAAAAAAAAATTACACCTCCACCCCTTAAGGGTTGAATTACAAAAACAAACCGTCCTGTGCTTACGTCATAAAAGAAAGGCACCCTTATGCCAGGTATTATAAAGAATTTGCTTGAGTGCAAAAGCAAATCAGCTTCTGGCTAACGCTATCCACTAGTTGTTAAATGTACATGACAACTACTCACAATTGTAACTAATGAAATCGTACATATGATGACCTTGACGCATGCGCATTAAATATAAATCAGCGACTTAAAATAAGAGCTGCCAAGTATACTTCATAAAATGCATAGTATTTACATTATTATACATTGATTACCACTGCTCTAGAATCCCGAGCAAATTCATAACGATTTGACACTTCGTGTTGGCTCCCAAGCAAATTAGTTTTGCTCTCGAGCAAATTCTTTATAATACCGAGCATTAATCCAGTTTGTGCTGGGCGTTGATGAGTTAGTCAAACATGACTTATCTTTTTATATACATAACTAAATATCACTAATTACATACTACAAAATTAGTAACAATAAAAATAATAACCGAACAGTACATACATGATTTACATTCATAATGTCTCTCTGTTGAAATTCCATCAGTCAAAACAGGCTGGTTTTTATCTCAACCAAAATACACAAATTCACTATCTGTCACATGTGTATGTGTGTAAGTTTGTGTGTGTGTGTGTATGTGTGTGTGTGTGTGTGTGTGTGTGTGTGTGTGTGTGTGTGTGTGTGTATGTGTGTCTCACGCGCGAATGATGGGCGCGATGTTAATATTTGATATTGACCCTACGTCGCTTGTCACGCAGATCAGATTAATTTTTTAAACCGTCTGGATTATTCATAAGTAGACAGCCAAATGACATCGGCCGGGAAATCAATAACTTTATAATTACCCTGTGAACGGCATCCAGTGCGTTTGTGTTATGCGCGGGTTGTTCAGAAGCCACGCTGAATATCTTCACAAAACAGATAGACTAGAAAGTAACTAGCTGCGGGTTGCCCGGACTGATGTCGGAATGTAACCTAACTCAACAATGCATATTTTTATATGTATATTTTGTATATGTATGCTTATTTCATAATATTGTCAGCGTATCGTATTAGGTATGATCTAAACGGTTTTTTTCTCTAGCTTGCTCCATTATTTTCTTTACTGCTGATCTACATGAATATCATTTCGTCGCAATCGTTAGGGGTTAAAACCCCACCCCCGAATTTATCAATAAACATTACTTAATTTAACAATTATGATTAATAAAAAAAGAAAATGATATATATACCTAATTACAAAAAAAAACTGCATCCCACAATTTTTTTTGCGCCACTAGTAAGAGCCAATATAAAAAAAACCATGTTGTGCATAAAAGTAACTTATGTAGCATATTATTATAATAATCCACGTACTTCCATTTTTCCGACTTAATAACATTTTTGTTAATTGCTCAGCTCTCTGAATAGAAAACATGATAATACATTATTTGTGTTACTTCAAGGATCCCAATGAATACTCCAGTAAAAATGATCTAGTTAAAGGAATATTAAACATATGTAGAATAAATTTTAGTAAAGGTTAATTTTAAACAAATGTGAATATTACACCAGTATGAATTGTTATAGACCTCAAAAATAATTCCAGATTATTTAATTTATTATTATACTGTACTAGCTGTTACTTTTTTATCTAATCATTTTCAGGATATAAAGTAGTCTATGTGCTTCCTCAGGATGCAAACTATCCCTATGCCAAATTTTACCAAGATCGGTAGAATGAAATGGTAACAGACAGACAGAGTTACTTTCGCATTTATAACATGTATTATTCGCAGCGTGCGCGATGACAGTGCTGACTAGCGGTTACAACTAGGGTTTGCAATCCCGCAATGCGGGATCCCGCATTCCCGCGGGATCCCGCACATTTTGGAGATCTGCAGATCCCGCACTAAAAGTGCGGGATCCGCGCGGAATTTTTTGAACATTGAATTTGTAGGTCGCGTGCGTTTTGAATACTTTTAAAGCGTAAATATGAATAAAAAAAGGTAACAATTTTGAAAAAAAAATTAAGGTTGAGATGACTGAATATGAAACTAGTGAAGTAAATTATATCTCTTGTTCACGATTAGTTAAGTGGTTGCACTGAGTGCGACTCAGGCGACGAAAGAAGCTCGAACAGCCCCCAGATTACAAAAATAAATAAAATAAAAAATACAAAAATTTAGAAGAAGAATAGCAGATTAAATAAAAGTTAACCACAACAATTTAATACACAAAATTCGATCTACACGATATTTTTTTAACAGTATTATCCCTAAAATACAACCGTAAATAATGATATTTAGTGGTTTAGTTTTACGTGACATACCGTATATACTAGGGTGTTTTTTATTTATTTTAAAAAAAAAAATTTCGGTCCCGCTCGCCTATGTTTTAGCTTTGGATCAAAAGTTAATTGTCCCAAAATTTCAGACTCATAGATCAAACCTGTGGACAGCGCAAACCGAGTCATTTTACCATTTGATTAACATGGGAATAATTACTTTTTTACTTATGCGTGAATATCTAGTTGAAAAATGTATTTATTTTAATTTCTTACAGCAGCATATCATAGAGAATTAAATTTCTTACAAAAAAGATCCCAAGTGCTCAAATCATAGATCGAATATTTTTAAAGATATATTCGTTTAAACATTATCATAAAAAGTAAAATCCAATTTTTATGATAATTTTTAAACAAACATTTCTTAAAATTTATTGGATTTATGAATTGATCACTTTATTCTCTACAAAATATTCCCTTGAGAAATTTTCAAAAAAAATTGTTTTCAACGAGATATTCACGCGTAAGAAAAAAAGTAATTTTTCCCATGTTAATCAAATGGGAAAAAAACTCGGTTTGCGCCATTCACAGGTTTGACCTAGGAGTTTGAAATTTTGGGACAATAAAATTTTTTTTTGTTAACTAAATAATAGTAACTTTAAGTATGAATAACAAAATTTTTGGAAAAACTGCGGGATCCCGCGGGATCCCGCGGGATTTGAGAATTTCCCGCAAAATTCCCGCGGGAAAAAAAAGTCTGCGGGATTGCAAACCCTAGTTACAACTAGGGCGAGCTGTCAAAACGAAAAGTAAGTAATTAAACAAATAATTTCAATAAAATATAGTAAAAAATATATTTTTTAGTTGATTCTTTATAATAATAGTGTGGTTAATCATGTTGACCTTTCTATTTTTAGTTAAAAATGAGCCCGCCACAAGTTCCCTTTTGGCCACCTCGTGCGCTGCGATCGATTTCGTTTGCCCCACCACCTACTTCGCACTCAGCCAATAGTATGGATTACTTTCTAAGTAGAGAATGTGTTATTTTACTTTCATGTTCTTGATTCGAGATGAAATATTTTATACAATTATTTATATAAACAAATATTTCAAATGGTAATTTTTAGTTTCCACCAAACATTAAAAAATAATATGTACATATTTGTATTTTAAATTATGAAGTATAAAATAATTCGTATTATTATATTACACACATATTTAGCTTTTTTTACATTATTTCCGTACATATTTAGCATAAAAAATTGAGCATGAAACAACAATGAGTGTACAAGTACATATTTTTACATAATTATCAAACTACAAACATTGTTAACATTATCTGAAAACCTACAGAGTATTTATTCTGTGCAAAGATTGCTAATAAAGATACATCAATTAAAAAAGGTAAATAATTTTGTGTGCTCTACGTTTAACGCGTGTTTGTAAATCAGTATATGTTTATATGAATAATATCCGTTTGTTTGAAATGTTAAACAACCTGTTGATATTTTTCAAATAATAATTGAACGACTGTGATAATTTATTTGTATGTATGTATGCCACTTTAATTATGCTTTTTGATTCGTTCAAATACAATTAACAATAATAAATTTGATTTGTTTATATATATATAAGTACAAACACGATTAGTTATTATTACAATAATGTGTTGATTAGTTATTATTGTAATAATAACTAATCAACACCTAAATTACTTAACAAAAACGAATCAGAACAAAAAGTACAAATAATTTTTGTTCTATTAAAATTTAAAAGTAAATTATTGTAAACAAAATAAACAACTGACGATCAAAACACAATAGCCGAGTCGAAGGAATCCGAATACCGGCCGAGCGCATGCAAATCGTTCCCTCTGCCCCGCTGCGACGCGGCACGTCTTTAGACCAAATTGGATCCTGTAAAGGGTATATTATATCTACATTAAGTACTTATGACGATGAAATAATTTATTTCGATAAGGATTAATGTTTTGCAGATTATAAGTCTGAGTAAACAGAAACCAAACATTTTTAATTTTCTTTGTAACATAAAAGCAGTCATTGTGGCTTAAATATAAAAGTTAGACATATGATTTCGCGGACTATTTTAGTTCTTTTGATTCTACATATTTCTTTACTACATTATTTTGTTCAATATTTAACGGTTTAGGCAGCGTATTGCAAAAGAGCGCGCTGGTGGCAAAATTTTGACTTGATTTACTATTATCATCACTGCTTATTTCTTATGTTACCTAACCTATACCTATAACCTGGCCAGAGAACGTATCTATGAATTAAAAAAAACACTTAAATCGGATAAGTAGTTATAAGCGCACTAACGAACAGACAGACGTTGAGCTTTTTATATATTAAGGATAATAAAGTAATGAACAGGGTGTCCGCGATAAATTGGCAATAACATTGCATCCCCTTATTTCATGTGCTTCTTAATTATTTTATGGAATTATGTTTCTAAGGTTATGATTAAACATCGTTGCTTCAAATATAAAATATTAAATTCTGAGAGCAATCCAAGGCCGTAACTAGAGGCTCTGGGGCCCCGGGGCAGAAAGTAATCAAGAGGCCCCTTATGAAAATTTTGTTGAACAATTTTCATGTATGTGACTATTTTCGAAAAAGTTAATGCACTCCATAGCAAGAGAACTGCAGATGTCGAACGCAACGATTCACAAGATTATTGTTGAAGATATCAGATACAGATCAGGAGTTCTTAGAAGAGGCCAGTTTTAGTAAAATTTTGCCAATTTACCTCGCGCACCCTGTACAAAATATACAAATTCAATAGCGGTATGTTTGGAAAAACGTCCAATCAATATGAGCTCAAAAACTGACCTTTCCAGAGATCTTAAGAAATTAAATTTTATTTAATTTCACAGCAAACTTGATTTGATCAACAAATACCTCTACTCTGGTAATCCAAACTAACATTATAAATGCGAAAGTCTCTGTCTCTTTGTCTGTCTGTCTGTTCCTTTTTAACGGCTACACCACTGAACCGATCTTAATGAAATTAGGCAGGGAAAAATTAAAATTAAAATTAAATTTAAAAAATGGATGTGTGTACCTTTGCACGTGCTATAGATTAGGTTAGTGACATCTAGCGTGCAAATGCAAAACTAAAAACTATTTTATCGACTATCATAACAGAAATCTGTATTACCTAATCTAAATTTCACGCGGATGAAGTCGTGGATAACAGCTAGTGATTAATAAGACTAGAAGCTGTATTTGCAGACAGATTATTTTACTTATTTTAGTCTGTCTTATATGTCCTTTAATCTAACCTAATTTCTGGTTATTGAACTTTATGAGTGCAATGATTAACCCTTTGAACGCGAAAGTCGACGTAAAATTAATTGTCCTTCGATCGACTTTACTCCACAACTCGATAAACAACGTTGCAGGTGGAAATCGACTATTATTTTAGAAAAAAATGTAAATGTCAATGAAATATTCAGTAAAACCATTCACTCCACCTTTTGTTTATTCATTTTTGTATGTAAATTTTGTATTTATATAAATAAAAATTATATTTAAAAAATGTTGTTTTACTTGAACATTAATCATCAATATACTACACACGAATATCAACTTCTTTATATGCAATTTCATGCAAAATTATCATCATGAAAAGAAAATGTAAATTTAAAAAAATTAGAGCATTTTTATTTTTATCGGAAAATGTGTAGTTAATATTTTTCCTTGTTAGCCTTGTATTTTATTTTTACAAAATCAATAATAACTTTCATCTTTCCAGTAAATAATTAAACATAATAATAAAAGGGTTGATAAGCACTTATTATCTGAAATAACATATACCACCCTCCCCTTTCTAAATTTCACATCAACATCAAATCTAGAGCACCTTAATAAATGAATAATATACAAAATATAACAAACGTCAAACGCAGAGCCACGTATAAACCATCCCCCCCCCCCCTTTTCCCTCAAGTATATTTATAAACACTAAACAAGTGCGGACCCGGAGAGAACTCTGTCAACAAGAAGTTAGGTATCGAGGGACCATTCAGAAGTTTTGCATCGAGTAACTTCCAATACGTACTCGTTGTGTGTGTGTGTGTGTGTGTGTGTGTGTGTGTGTGTGTGTGTGTGTAGTGAATGCGTGTATGTGTGTTTAAAATACATTCTTAATTGAAAGCAGTCACTGCTGTTCGTATTACTTAACTAATTAAAAGTTGCCGTAGCTGAAGGGGTAAAGACGTAAGTGACAATATTAGGGGAGATTTTTTGCACTTCCTATGTTGAAAAAGTTATGTTTTTGTTTGGAAAGAAGATGGTGGATTCTGGGCTTAAGACATAGAAATGAAATGCTGATTTCATTTTTATTTTGCTACGACATATTTTAGTTTTTTTTATGAAAAAACTCATTCTGCACTGAATAGTTTGTTTTTAACTATTTTTCAAACTAGTATCTAGGGAAATTTCACTGTAGAGTCGCATGCAGAATTGGTCGACCAGTTTTCATCCAAATTCGCTTAACACAAATTTAGCAGGCTCCTTCTGTTTGATTATTATAATATTTAAATTATTTCTCCATGTACCAAACAAACAGATATTTTGAAACTCATTTGCTAGATAAATTTTGTAGTAGGTAGGTACTCATAAAATTATTATGTCATCTATTGAAAATTGTATAGGCAAATTTTGATATTCCGAATTTTAGTATTTAAAGAAGTTAAATTAAAACGATGTCAACCCAATTTTTTTTTAAATTCGTATTTCAATGGAATTATCCGTTTAGACCTTCCCAGAATCCATTCTAACTATTTTCACCATGATATCTGTATGTCGGTCTGTCTATAAGCTCTGAAACTCTCTCTTATGCCGGGTACTGTATATAGTATAACCTTGGGTTGCATAAAGCAAAATTAATCATGATTAGTTAATCAGTTGTTTTCAAACCATTTTTACATCAATTCTAAAAAACAATAACGGTTATGATAAATTTTATAAGGCAAAAAATTATCATATTTAGTGAATTGTTCATTTACAAATTGAGATTAAGTTAAGAATTAACATTAATCATGGTTTGAAAACAACTGATTAACTAATCGTGGTTAATTTTGCTTTATGCAACCCAAGGTAAGTCTGTATAAGTAAGTATTGTTAACCCGATTTTTTTCGAAATCCGGATTTGACGACAATGCATCGTCTTGTTTATTTTATTATTGAATAAATATTTTATCCAATCATTTGTGTTGCTGTGATAACATAATTATTGTTAAAACGGTTTTAAATGTCGAAATTACATTTGAAAAAGGATTCTGGGTGACGTAAATCCCGCGTGGACGATAATTGATAAAAAGTTACCAGACTACCAAGGTTAGTAAATATACGTGCACTGTTCACTGTCAGTATTACGTACAAGAAAGTCTCGTGGCTGCCATGGCAGATATTTTACATTTGAAGAGGAATTACTTATTTTTTTACAATTTTTATTAAACCTCATTATACATATATGTAGTTACTAACAGTAAAAAAAAATCGAGGATAATGAACCTGAATCGTAATACTTGAAGTAAATACTGCAAGTAAGACATTTTTCATTTTATTCGCTTCAATAAAACACACATGTACCATGTTTTAAAACTGGACGTCGAAGAAACAACTCTAGCAATAAAAAGTTTAGTTATCACAGGAGTTTTCAAAGCAACGATCCGGACGGTCAACTTGATACAGTCAACTTAAAGCCTCGTCATAGGTATTGTCAAAGTCATTTTTATTAAGGTACAAACGATTGTGATGTTGTAAAAAAGTATGGAATAGGTAGACCTGAGGTTATGTGAAAGTGGCAGATAAATGTGATTTGACATTTTAATGTTATACATATACATAAGTACATCATTCGAAGCATTATTTTTGTGTTGATAATAATTAATAAATGATTTAGACTTACATATGTTATGTCTGTGGTATTATAAACGAGCTAACAAAATTTGCAACCACTTTCAAATGAGGTATCAAACCTATCTGACAGTTCCCTTGAATTTTTGTGAAGTGTTTTACAATTATCGAGCATGCGTAGTAAATAAACACCAACGGTATTAAAACAGTGGTGATATTATGAAAATTATTTTGTACGGTCAGAGTCGCCAAGTGTGTCATAATAAGTTGAAGTATCACTGCTCTAAATTCCATAACTAACCCATAGATACTATCACAGATATTTTGACAAATATGCAGATGTTACTTAACTACTTAAATCAAAAATACAATTTGTTTCTATTTATATTTATCTCCAAAAAGTTAAATATTTTTTTGGCCTTCCATCTTCGATGATCTAGCCACATAAAATATTTTATTAATTTAAAAAAAAATTTGTTGACATATCCCACAACTGTACCTACATATATATTTTGACAAATATGCAGATGTGACGTGTAACTACTTATATCAAAAATATGAATTTGTTCCTATTTCTATTTGTTTCAAAAAAAAGTTTGATAAAGTATTTTATTAACTTTAAAAAATTCTGTTGACATTTCTCAAAAAAATAACAATCATTTGTATGTAACTTAATAATAATCCTATTATCTTTTGATATAATTTTAAATATTCTAAGAAACATATTAAAGTTTTGTACGGTATTAGAAAATACATTATTAATTCCGATGTTTATATATTAATCTCCATATTTATTTTCATCATTCATTTATAAATATATTATTAAGTAAAACAAGAATTCTATATAACTGTAATTTCCGTTCATACGGACGTTATATTTCCGGACAAAATCGAAGAGCTGTAAACCAGTGGTAGCTAATAAATGTCTAGTTTAAAATATATATATTGATTTTTAATTTACGTACATCTATATTTTTATATATTATTGGAACATTTTTTAATTAATATACAGTGCGTTCACGATGAAAGGAACAAATTCGTTTAAAATTCAGGTAATTATTTTGTGGAAAAACGCTCGGACCCGTCGATTAGTATTTTTAGTTGCGGATTTTTTGACATAAGAAAATTGTATATGTTGTCTCAGGAAAAACATATGCAGTCATCATTGATTTTTTTAAATGGAACACCCTATATATTATACCATTTTTGAATTGTGCGATTAATTCTGAACACTTTTTGTAATTAGTGGTTTTCGGAATAATGACGTTTGAAAATTGACATTTTGAAATACACACAAGTCAAATAAAATGTTTAAATTGAAAAAATAAACTTTGAACATTTTTTTTAAAGCTAACAAAAACATCCTGGTATTGCAAAAAAAAAGAAAAAAAGAAGAAAAAAAGAAAAAAAAAAGGAAAAAAAAAGTTCAATGTTTTTTCTTTTTGCCATAGGTACCAGGATGTTTTTGTTGGCTTTTAAAAAAATGTTTAAAGTTTATTTTTTCAATTTAAACATTTTATTTGACTTGTGTGTATTTCAAAATGTCAATTTTCAAACGTCATTATTCCGAAAACCACTGATTTTAGAGATATGATATGCTGTACAAAAAGTGTTCAGAATTTATCGCACAATTCAAAAATGGTATAATATATAGGGTGTTCCCTTTAAAAAAATCAATGATGACTGCATATGTTTTTCCTGAGATACCCTGTATACAATTTTCTTATGTCAAAAAATCCGCAACTAAAAATACTAATCGACGGGTCCGAGCGTTTTTCCACAAAATAATTACCTGAATTTTAAACGAATTTGTTCCTTTCATCGTGAACGCACTGTATATGTTACCGGCAATGTATGAAATTCCTAGGTATTCTATAGAACACTTTAAATTATCAAATGAATTTAATTATATACAATTCCTAGGCATTGTATAGATTACTTGATAGACGGAAATGTATGAAATATAAACATAAATAGGGTGAACCAACCAATTTTGGTCCAGGCACAGATGTTGCCTTATTTGTAAAATACTTCAGATGCAAATAAATAATAAAAAAATCTTAGATCATTCTCGATGGCGGTAGGTTTGTACCGACTGAATTATTTATCTTACTTAATTAATTATTATAATAAATATCAAATGTTCCAATATTGTTAATGTGATTTTGTTATTTTAACAATAAAGGCCCTAAATCTTACTTATATGAATTTGAACTTTTTAAAATCAATTTTAATTATTACCTATCTGCTTTAATAATATCATTTTGTCTTTTATTTAATACATTTCCTAATATTATCATGGCATTCTATGGAATTCCTAGGTGTTCTGTTTAATGTCTAGACAAAGTATAAAATAAATCTATTATTTCATACTTTACCTGAAATCATCAGGCATTGTATAGAATTCCTAGGAAATTGAGACCCATATTTATTCATACCATGAATTATGCTGATTGTACTATAAAATAATTTTGTTGCAATATGTTGTCAAAAATATATTGCAATCATAAAAAAAACTTTTAAATAAAAAAAATAAAAACGACTTCAAAAACCCTAAAAACACTGAAAAGTATATAAAAATTAAATTTAACAATATTTGAAATCAGTTTTATTTTTTTATTTATTTTTTCTTTGACTTGAAAAACAGTTAAATTTAATTATTCTATACTTTTCAGTATTTTTTGGGTTTTTAAGTTGATTTTATTTATTTTTTCTTAAAAAGTTTTTTATTTTTCTCTTGAAGTCCATGGTCAAATTCTGTTATATGGATCCACCTCGGAAGTATACTCTTTCAAACAAACAAAAACGTCCAAATTCCAAATCGGTGCATATTTGTCAGAGTTATGCCCAAACATACATAAAAAATATATATTGTCGAATTGAGAACCTCCTTCTTGTTTGAAGTCAGTTTAAAAGAATTTATCTAACTTATAATGACGCTACTGATGTAAATAAACATATAACCATTTTATATATGTATTTATTTTCTTACGTTATAATAAATGTATAATAAATAAGGTGGTATGTGTAATGATATATACATATATTTATAGTCTATTCAGTGCTTTATGATTTAGTTTATTTACCCTATAAACTACGTTTTACTGAAGACATTATAGAATTTTCCAAGTTAATGGAATACTTGATAAATATCTTAAAGTAAATATAGCTCATCGTATTTCTTCTATTTAACTTTTTATTATTAGTATACAGAGTTAGTAAAATGGATAAATTTAGTTAGTATATCATGAGTCATGACCTTTCAACTTTATATTATATACTCCGATCCATGACATAGGTTTTTAACCTTTACAAAATCTCTACTTCCGTTTCCATTTAATTCAATAGTTTTAAAAGTATTAAGTTTTGATTTGATCATAAATTATATTATTTGATTAAATTTGGATATTAATTAAATATTTATAAGATACTGGCACCAGTCTTGACCGCTTTAAGAGCAAGGTATACTGTTTTTGGAATTAATGGGCTTCTTTTTTGTAATTCTCATGAACCGATGTAACTAATAAAACGAATACCTCTTTATTAAATCAATTTAGTTACCAAAATCCACGAATATAGTTTAAAATTATACCTTTTTATTTTAACTATGTATTTTCTCCAGTAATGGGCATCCAGTAATGATTACAAAACGATTAGTACTACGACACAAAAGTTATAAAATAAAGAATTGTAAAATAAACAATTTAAGCAGATACTATGATAATGTAATAATTATTAAATAGATTACACTAATAATTAGTTTAAATGTCCACCATTTTGACACCCATTGGCCGATTGTCATTAACTTAAGCTGTTTTATAGTTAAGTGCCTATATATGATGATTTAGTAATGGCAGTAATCAAATACCAACAAATATTTCTATTTTAGTATATTTCGTTAAGCAAGTGTCTAACACAGGGGTATTGTCCAAGGCTGGTGTCATTACCTTATATCAAAACAGGCAATGAAAAAAAATCCATTAACCAAATAACTTGATTGCAAAAAAAAACATTTTTGAACAACCTATATAATCTGTACCTACAAAATATCTACACACCTAGAAACAAAACACCGCGACAAAGTATAACCACCCCCCGCCCCCTGCCGGGGTCGCGGTAAATCCCATCCTGATTCTTGTTACCCTTTGCACCACCCCCACAGCCGTTCTGAAAGCCGTACATGCTCTACTGAATATTTAATCGTACTCTAAGGCTGTGTCAAGTACTGTCTCTCTCACACATTCGCAGTCCCTTTTCTGTGATGTTCAGGACCGGGTTTCAACGGAGAAATGATAAAAAAAACTTTTTATGAAAAAAATAAAACCGACTTAAAAAATACTGAAAATTTAACAGTTTTTGAAGTCACTTTTATTTTATTTTATTTTTTTAATTGTTTACCGGCTTCAAAAACCGTTAAATTTAATTATTATATACTTTTCAGTATTTTTATAGTTTAATTTATTTCTTAAAAAGTTTTTTATTTTTTCCTTTTGAGTGGGGTCAGATTATAATAAAATTTATATGGGACAATCTCGGGAGTATACTCTTTCAAACAAACAAAAATCGTCCAAAAAGGTACATATTTGTTGGAGTTATGCCCGAATATACATAAAAAATATACATTATCGAATTGAGAACTTCCCCTTTTTCTTGAAATCGATTAAATAAGATAGGAAATAAAACGACAACAAAATATTAAAAATGTCTTAATCTAATCACCTTTCTTAACATTACATTTTCAATTTGAAATGACAAACAAACAAACTAACTAACAAGTATACAAGTAGTAAGTTTAAAGTTCTAATGCCTGGGGGCAGTGGCGGACTCGCAAGTTCAGGCCCACAGGGCAAATATATTTTTTGGCCCCCGATTTTCATATTTGCGTTTAAGAACAATAAAACACTATTATTCTTTTTTTTAACTTTTTGATATTAACGATTACGAAATATTATAATTTATACAAAAAACTTTGTAAAGAACCCTCATAAAATGGGGAATTCTAGAGTATTCAAGGAAGAAGAAAAAATAAACAGGAGATGTAAAAAAATCTCAAATAAATAAAGGAGTTCTTCTCTAGAATGAAAAATGCATATTTTGATACCAATTTCATTATATATTTTTATAAAAATTTTAAGTAAGATGATCAAATATAGACAATTTATTATTTATTATTTTATTTATTATTATTATTATTTACATGTAAATATGAGACAACCTACATATTGAAAACACTGAGTTATCGCTTCAGTTCTATTACATCTCTATGATTAAATCTATCAAATAAGTATTTATATAAATTGTAAAAAAAGAACTAATATCAGTTGGGGGTCAAAAATATCGCAATTCAGCCCCTTAACATATACACATTTGCAGAAAGTATAACACGTACGGCTCCAAGCTCCAACTTGCTCTGCTATTGTTCATAATTTACTCGTAGTTTCTGATTTACTTAGTTCCCTCAGTATATCATTCTACGGACTAAGATTTTAATAATTCGGCGGTTTGTTAGCATGTTTATGCGCCACTATAGCTGTTTAGTATGTATTTCGCATGTCTCAGAGATACCCTAATTACTAAAGAAGTAGCAAATTAGATACACAGCGTAATTTTGAGGAGTTTTCTAAGAATAACTAATATGGTTTGGTATTCTTAGTTTTGAGTACTTCGAGAAAAAACTGATATACATATGTATGTATATCTGGTTTAGATTCAATAATGTGGGTTCAACAATCGAAGTTCTTTCGTATAGAAATTTTATATTAAATAATATTGATCGAAATAAATTCTTGTAAATTGTATGTATTTTTATATTTCTAGGTACGTGCAAACTTTTAAAAAGTTTTTTTTTAAACTTCCATATAAACTGGGTGGATATAGTATGTAGCAGTGGTTCCCAAAATGTACACTTCGTTTTTTCATTTGAAATGATTGAATTTGTTCAATAATGCAGTTGTTTGACTTGTTCATTATATTATGGCCATTACAATTTTGTGTTATTTCTATGTGTTTTATTTATTTTATTTTTTATTCTTTACTAATACTTAACAGGGAAAAGCGCCATGAGAAAACCTGAATTCAACAAAACGGCCAAGTGCGTGTTAGGCACGCACTTGATAGGGTTCTGTAGTCATTCTACTAAAATTTATAAAAAGAGTTATTTCAAAATTTTTCATAAGCTATTTTTGTTATAGTTTTCGTTATAATTTTCATTGAAAGTTTTAATTAAAAGCTACATTCTGGAATTTTTTCAGATCTTTTGTATCGATAGTAGAGTGGGGGGCTCTGATAAACACATTGAAAAGAAAATATATCGAGACTGAAGGGTTAAAATCAAAAGGTCCTAAAACATTTTTTGTTGCATTTTAGGAGACCACTGAAGACACCCCACTCAATAGTGAAAAAATAAAATTGAATATACTTTTCAGTCCATGGGAAGGAGGTCCAATTTTTTTTTTTTTTATAATCTCATCATTTCTATTTTTGGGTTATCAATCTACTTCCGCATATCAAATTTCATCTCAATCGATATAAAATTTATGTAGACAGACGGACGGACGGAAAAAGCAAAACTATAAGGGTTCCTTGTTTCTAAAAAGGGAGTCGAAAAAGTTTGTGAACCACTAGTATATAGTATACAAACGTCTTCATTTTAGGAAGATAGTTTTCTGGAACTATAAATCAGACAAACTTTATAGTCTCATAATTGTTTAGTATTAAAATTTTAGTCTTTTTTTACGTAAAGAAATATTTTAGTTGCGACTAAATATTTAGATAATTAAACCATTATATTTCTTTATATTTTGAGGCGCTAAATCTGAATTTGAGGTCAAAATAGCACCTTATCCGATTCATTTTGAAAATAACCTCGAAAATTTTTGAGTATATAGAAAATGGAGTTTTTCGAGATTATTTGGTCTGCTACTTTTTTTGTGTGGCTGTGTTATTAATTAACCGGTTAGTACCCATTTTTCTTCGATCCGTTTGTTAAAAATAAAATCCCCATTGAACCAGACCACTGTTGTTTATTCTGTTAAATAAACAAAGCTTAAACCAAATATTCCACTACATAAATAATGTGTTGAATGTAAATTTGTTGAAACGTAATAAAATATAAATAAATATGTTGTTTACTCGTTTCTTCGGTGCGATTTGTCCAATGAAAGTCCACTGGCGATTATTGATTCACTGCATCGCTACTGGCACAGTTTGAGTTCAAACATTTCAATACTGATCGATCAGAAGCCTTTACGATTAATTAAATACACTTTGTAGTCGAGAAAATTAGTATTTTTTAATAAATCTTAATGAAACATATTTTTTCGTCAAAAATAAATTTGAATTCCCACGTGACCAACTGCTCTAAACATTTATGTACCACGATCAACGGCGGATTTCGGCATGGGCAACATGGACTACTGCCCAGGGCGGTAAAATTGGGGGGGGGAGCAAATTCTGGGAAAATATAATTTTTTTAATCTTGTAAAAATTAATAAAAATTTGTAAAAAATAGGTTATATTTTCCCTTGGTAGAGAGGCCGCAATTTTTTTTTGCCCAGGGCGGTACTTAACGTAAATCTGCCGCTGATTACGATGGTATTCTACTTTTGCATTTCAATAAAAATCCCATCAAGATCACTTCAGTAATAATTCACGAATTTTTATTTTTTGGGAATAATTAATGTTACTGATGAAATAAATAACGTAATGATATCAAACCCAAATTATTTACGAACAGAGTCTAAGACTTTCTTATATTGAAAATCGTATCAAAATCGGTACAGCCGTTTCCGAGCTTCAATAGTAATTCACGAATTTTTATTCTCTTTGCATAATAATTATAAATGTTACTGGTGAAATACCTAACCTAAACTATTTGAGTATAGAGAGTCTTAGACTTTCTTGCATTGAAAGTCGCATCAAAATCAGTAGAGCCGTTTCCGAATTTACTGAAAACAAACAGACACAAATTTTTAAACTATCAAAATTGATTGTATTGAGACTCAAAAAGCCGAAAATATTTACATTATACGAGCATATCTTTCAGATTTATGTATATACAAATAGCAATAATTATTTATTAGTTAGTAGCTTGAGCATCTGATTATCACTCACTATAAAAATTATCATAAGACAAAAAAATAATATGTAAAATACCAATCTACATTCAAATTATATTTCCATTATTCCCGAATTAATAAGTAAAGAAAATCAGGGCAATAATTTCAAGTGGAATCCTAGTCAAATCCATAAGAGATTCAGATAGGGAGGGGGGCAGTGCCCCTCCTCCCGATAAGGAGACTCACAGCTATCAATTGCTGAAAGGATTGTGGAACCGCCTTCGACAGATTTATGTTCCACCAAAGACAGTGAAATTGTTTTGTTCTCAATTACTCGCTTTTCTGTTTTTGTTTTTTTAGTAAACAGTTTTTATTATTACATTTTTACAGAAACATTCCTATTTGAAGCAGGTATATCAATTTAAAGATTTAAATATCAATACATGTTTTTTCAATAATAAATTGTTTACTTGTCCAAAAGTTTAAATGTATTGCGAAAAAAAGTTGTGTGTGTCTGTATAATGTTGGTTCCAAGTAAAGATGAATATTGAACCGATCTTAGGATGATTTTCATTGTATGTATATTAAATTTAACCCATTAGTGCATAATGTACCTTATTAGGGACGTCTATAGATTTATTTATTTTATAACGTCACGTTGTGAAATCGTTGTATAAAATCAAAAAAAATAAATATTAAAAAAATTAACTTTATGCACTAAGCGGTTAAATAAGCAAATATAGAAATGAACGTATTACAATAATAATTTACGAGTATTTTATAAAACGACATTCAACGTAAATAATTGAGCTTCAAGTTTGTTATAGCATGATCCATATACCTCCCAAAAAGAAATTTATTGTATTATTTAATTTGCTTAATTTATTTATTTATTTTTTTTGGGGGGGGGGTGGGCGAATTTTTCCATAACCTCTTATTCGATTAGTACCAAAATCAGGTCTGGAGAACTCACTGAAACAAAAAATTTTCCCAAAAAAATACATCCAGACACATACAGACACGCACAGCCGCCATGCAGAAATTAACTTTTCTTTAAGTTTTGAAGGTAGTACAATCAGAATCTGCTCTTATCTCGGACACAATTTTTCGACAGTATTACAATTCTTCCATTTCCTTCGGAACTTGGAAGTAAATACATAAAAATATTTTTTTTTACTTAATGTTTGTTTTAATTTGATGAATAAGGTATGGAAAAACATTTTTTTACAAATTTTTTTTTCACAGCACAAAAAAATTAAATTACCAAATTTTAGCCGAACACAATCGGAGCATTTAAATTGTCAAAATTATTTAAGAAAAAGTGTGTGTGAGTACTTATGTACGTGCATTAGAAATTATACTTCTTTGGTGTAGTGACATCTAGCGTGCAAATGTAAAACTAAAAACCTGTTTCACCGAATATCATAACAGATATCTGTATTATCTACAATCTACACCTAACCTAATTTTATGATGTAAAATTGTTTCCGTTGCATATAACGCGCATTTTATTTTCGTTGCATTACAAAAATTTCACTCTGAAAGCATCTAAAAACTTAAAAAACATCTCTTATGTCCGGTATTATAAAGGAGCTAGCAAATTTGCTAGCTAGCAAGCACTTTCAAATGAGATATCAAACTTATATGACAGTTCTTTTAGAGTTTGTTGAAGACTTTGACAAGTTTCGCGCACGCGTTGTAGGTAAATACCAACGGTATTAAAACAGTGGTGATATTATGAAAATTATTTTGTACGGTGAAAGATGCCAACTGTGTTACAATTAGTTTAAGTGTCACTTCTCTAAATTCCACAGCTAATCCATAGATACTAGTATAGAATTAATACCCCATTTGAAAGTGCTTGCTAGCTAACAAATTTTGCTAGCTCCGTTATAATACCGGACATTATAATGACTATTAATGACAGGAGTACTTACATTTTTCCCAAGAATGCGAACATTTTGAAAATAATTCGTCAAAATGACAAAACAGATACAAATAATCTATAAATCATTATATACAACAATTAAAACTTCCGCATTGATTCTGGTAATAAATTCTACCAATATTTCGTCACTAATACAGAGCAACACGATTGAAATTAACTAACAGAAAAGATATGCATATAGAGATATTATTGTGTTATAGTGTAACCCATATATTATGGCCGCATTTAATGGAAAAAATGAACTGCCTATATATCACATGACCTAGACATTTATGAAATACAAAACCGTGTCATTTATTCAACATACGACACATTTTAAATGTTCCGTATCCAGTCGGGAAAATATTGGCCTGACATTAAACAGCACATATTTTGTACAATAATTGAGATTGATACAAAGTCATATATGACTATTATATTTCTTTATGTTGTACTCTAATTTTACTACACTATATGTTTATAAGGGTGAGTAGTAATAGATTGAAATATTTACGGGACGCCCCCTCAATCTGTTCTTTGTGACCAAAAAATAATGTAGCCACAAACTTAACGTTGACAATAAATATTTTAAATTGAATGTGTATTTTAAAAAGAAATGTTCACGTTTTTCTGAAAATACTACTTTTCTCTCAATTTTCCCCGTTTTTCCTATATATTATGACTTTTTTTGGTAGCTGGAAAATTTTTAAAGGACTAGTTTTTTTTAATAATTTATAAATTCTATCCCCGCAGAAAATTAATTTTTTGTTTTTAACAAATTTTTATGTTTAATCGATTTTTTTTCTATGTAATTTATAAATTAATTAAAAAAAACTATAATCTTCTTTAAAATTTTGCCAGTACCAGAAAAAATCATAATATACAGGAAAAACGGGGAAAATTTTAAAATCGTAAATTAATTTTCTGCAGGGATAGAATTTATAAATAATTAAAAAAACTATAGTCCTTTAAAAATTTGCCATGCAGCTACCAGAAAAAATCATAATATACAGGAAAAACGGGGAAAATTTAAAAAACGTAGTATTTACAGAAAAATGTGAAAATTTTTATTTAAAATACAAGTTAGATTTAAAGTGCATTGAGCATAGCCTAAATATTAATTGCCAACGCTGAGTTTGTGACTACCTTATTTTTTGGTTACAAAGAATAGATTGAGGGAGCGTCTCGTTATTATTTTAATTTGTACGGACACCCTAATGTTCATATTGTTAAATTTACCTTTAGTAACTAACCAAAATTATTTTCACTAAATAAATGTAACAATATTTATACAATATACGTAGTATAAAACAAAGTTCTTCGCCGCGTCTATCTGTCTGTCTGTGCACGGTTTTCTCTGTAATTACTGAACGAATTTTATTCCGGTTTTTACTAATGGATAAAGCGTTCCACGAAGATAATTTGTGAATATTTTGTGTAAATTTTATGAAGTTGAAAAAAAAACAATCGTCGGAGAGGTATCTATTTAGTGGGTTTATTACAGATTAAATTCATAACACCGGGTAACACGGATCCAATGCGCTTGTTTAACTATAATTTCTGGGATACAAAAATGTACAATCCTCAAAAATCTCTGAGTTTTCAATCAAAATAGTTAGAATGATGTCAAAAAATATATTAAAAATAATATAACTCTGTTTTTCAATTATTTTAATTTAATTGATTCCTCGAGAGAAAATTTCAAAATATTGGTATACAAAATTTTCTTTATGTTTTATTTAAGCTTCATAATCTTTTTTTGCCTGAAATATTTTTTATTTAATGAGTGTAGATACCAATTTATCAATTTTTAATTGGCCTTTAAAAATATTGTTTTAAAGTCATCATCGTTATCAATAATTTCGTTAATTGATACAAAACTGCAAATGTAAAAATATCATTTTAAGGGTTTTGTAAAAAACTAGGAACCCGTTTTGGTACTGTCGTGTTGTCTGTCTGTCTGTATATCACAACCTTCCCATTCTCTCATTTATATGCCTTTTAAGATGAAATTTGGTACACGGACGTAAATTGAGGATCCAAAAACATAATTGATGAGATTTTTGACCCCCCCCCCCCACTCCCATAGAGTGTACTCAAAAAATTTTTCGCCTACTCACCCTTGGCAAAACACTCACCAATCTCCATAATACGTATAAGAAAGTTCCATGACACTCATGGCAGATATTTCTTCTCTGAACCATTTGAATTCTCTGTTATGAACCATTCGAATTATAATTTTTTTAATTCGTTTTTTCGAAAAAATGAATAGAACATAAATTATAGATATTGATATTACCTACAATTTTTAACTTGACCATTTTTCTCTATTTCGCACTGTTTCAGAGTAATTCGAAAAATTCAAAAATCGACGTAGGTAAACATCTGTATCCGGTTGAAAGATTGTTTTCAAAAATAGTTCTTCCCAGACAAAAATTAATCTTAAATATAAAATCCTTCTACGATTTGTCGTATTTGTGTTACAGCGATTATAGACAGACAGACAGACGAACACACAGACATCATGGCGAAAATATTCAATGGATTAAGGGAAGGTCGAAATGGATAATTCCATCAAAATCCGAATTTCGAAAAAAATTGACTTCACTATACTATTGTATATTTCATATACAAGGTATAAGAAAGTAAAAATTATAACGAACACTAGACATTTTTTACTACTTTATATTGTAGAAATATAGTTAATTTTGAAAGAGAATGTTAGTGAGAATGACTTCGGAACCCTATCATGTATTATTATTTAGTTTTAAATTCAGAAATAACGTTTTTATTTAAAATTATATATTTTAGTATAATATATAATCGATTTATTAAAAAATCATCGTTTGCTGAAAAATGATATTTTCTAATGGTATGTAGTTAAAAATATCACATATTAGCGTATACAAGTTCATTGGTATGCGGGAAGTATTACATAACGTATATACATATGTATATTATATAATTTCAAATTTTCCACGCAACTGTGTAACTTTATATAATACAGTATATATGATATTATAAACATGGTTACAAATTAACATTTTAATGCATATCTAAAACATTACAGAATAGACTTGCAAACAAACTAATTTTACTTTATACGCATGTTTCAGGAAACATTGTTATTGTGTGTGTGTGTGTATATCACTATGTGAGTGGGTAATATATATCCTTTTCAGTGGCGGCCCTTCATCAAAGCAAATATTTAAAATAATATTTATAAATATTTTGACCAAAAAACCTATCTAATACTTATAGCAGCTAAAATTTTAAATATCATTGTGAGAAATCACATATCCTTTTATTATAATGGGTATTTTTTATATATTTCCTTTTTAATTTAAAAGTTTTAGTTCACAGAATATTTATTTTTTATGATTTTAAGACACATAAAATATTTTTAAATTATATTTCATAATATAATTAGCGCATTGGACCCAGTGCTGCCCAGAGATATAAATTTAATCTGTAATAAACCTTTTAAACATTGTTACTTATCGCTATCTATTTATGCAGCAAACGTTAAAACAACTCTCCGACGATTGTTTTTTTCCAACTTTTTTAAAACACAAAATATCCACAATACACCTAAACTTTCCTCGTGAAACACTCTATCCATTAGTGAAAACTAGAATAAAATCCGTTCAGTAGTTATTGAGAAAATCGTGAACAGACAAACAGACAAACGCCGCGAGGGACTTTGTTTTATACTACTATATGTATAGACAGATATTATTTATCTGTATGTATATGTATATATGTATATATGACGACGCCTTGGTTGTATAGTATATATAATGTATATAATAGAACATATGTATATTTTGTTTATACATATATAATACTATGTACATTATAGTATATATACAATATATCTATGTGCAGTGGCGTAGTAAGCATAATTGGCGCCCGGGGCACGATATCTTTTTGGCGCCCTCTGAAATTGACGTGACTAAAAAAAAAAAAAAAAAAAAAAAAAGGTATTAAGTATTTAATTTCTCAAATCTTGTTTATTAAATACATTCTACATTTTCACGACTAAAAAAGAAAAAAAAAAGGTCTTCAGTTGCATATTCTGAAATTATGTTTATGCTATACGGTTCAAAACGTTTCAGAGCCTTTTGGCGCCCCTCTATAAGTAGCGCCCGGGGCATGATAACCCCCCTTGCCCCCCCCCCCCCTTGCTACGCCACTGCCTATGTGTATAGCTAAATGTTGAAATAAGTTCCCTTATAACCTTTACGCATACTATTTTGTCTGTTATTCGTTACAGCTATAGGTACAGTACATATAATATGTATAACATACATATGTACATATATACAATAAATCAACTCCGTGTGATAATTAACACAAAAACTGACGAAAATATGTCGTATTGATTTTTCATTACATTTCACCGACTATTCGTTTCAATGTGACCTACAATAAATATTTCGTTTTTTGTTTTGTCGACATAATTATATATATAATGGAATGTATTTATTAACGTCAAATAAACACATCGAGAATTTTTTTAGTATTATTTCATGATAAACTATTAAGAACTATATGTCTACTTTATCTAATTGTAAATTATTTGATATTAGCTGTTACCCGCGACTTCGTCCGCGTGGAATTTGTATATTTTTTTGGATCAATTTTTCGTGATACAACATAGCTTATGTTCTTCCTCAGGATGGAAGATATCTCCTTGCCAAATTTCACCAAGATCGGTTCAACGGTAGAGCCATGAAAAGATAACAGACAGAGTTACTTCCGTTGTATGGATTTTGAAAATATATTTATTTCCAATTTTTAACTTCCCAATAGGAATCGGTCCGAAAGTCAAAATCAAAAATTTTAACATATTTTTATGTTTCAAGGTCACTATAATATATTTACACTATTCTCATAAATGTATGTATGTGTGGGTGTATTACTGTGTACGTACGTGAGTGTCATTTTTTATGTGCACGAAATCTCGTAAATAAAATATGCTATTGACTTCGTTGGGATGCCAATTGAAGCATCTTGACGTGAATATGATCTGAAAGAATGTATTTTTGTAAATTTAACCCCTATGGAGGTAAAAAGAGATGTAAAAGTTTGTATGGGTAAAATTAATTTTTTTGTCGGATTTACTTGAAACTTATTAGCATAAATATTCTACAATACAAATAATAAAACATTTATTTCAGTATTTTTTTTTTGTTATATGTGTCTAAACAGCCATTGAAGAGATGAAAACCATCCTCAAAATTTGAATTTGAAACACTAATACATACGTCTACGAATTCATGTTACCTTGGACAGAAATGCAATTAAATTTAAATTGTCAGATTAGTTATTCTAAAAGTACATTATTATATTATTGACATTAAGATATTAAAAAACTAATTTTCATAAAACAAAGGTGAGTTTTATTTTTGACAAATTCCATTAAAATTTTCCATATACATATTAAAAAAATATTCACATAAACAATATGGAAACAAGAAATAATAGTATTCAAGTATTTATAGTCATACTATGTTGGGAAGTTGGTTGTGTGAACCTCACGGGTCAAACCCACGGCTTGTTTTTTTTTAAATGGCTTCATAAAAATTAACGTAACGTTAATATATATTATTTTCAAAATTTGTCTTTTAATCAAATCTACGAGTATATAATTAAAAATCTATTATTATTATAATTAAAAAATTAATTGAATTTACTTATTTTAAGTCATAATATATAGTAGGTTTATCAAAATGTATGTTTTATGAATGAAATATAACATAACTAAACATTTTTCAAGTAGTACATGCACAGCATCTATTTTGTAAAATCTGTCGGCTTGGCCGAGAGAAAAATATGGAAAATATAGGTCAACGGAAAAACTGTACAGATACTTTTTTCGTTTTAGTTTAGTCGTAAAATATCTATGCAGATTTTTATGTGTTGTTCGCTGTTTAACATTTGCCTAGTTTATTTCAAAACTGAAGGAACAAAAATGAAAACATTTTTGAATAATACAATGTATCTCTATTTTATATATATAGAGTTTATATTTTTTATTATATTTTTTACAATATTTACGTACCTATTTGTAAAAGCATGCATATCGTTTTTTCTTATTAATTTTTAAAGTCTAACAATACTGCAATAACATTTTTTATTTCTCATAAATTTTTATAACTATCTAATAAAATCTAATTGCTTAACCACAATGCAATGTATTTGTCTATCTGTCTGTCTATTTGATTTTTTTCGAATTTTGAAGGGAAATAGCTTGCATTCTGAGAAAGGACATAGGCTACTTTGTATACCAAAAAATGTATTAGATAAAAAAATGATTGTGTGAAATTTATACGCGCGAAGGTTATATATAAGACATCTAGCGTGCAAATTCGGAACTAAAACCCTGTTTTATCGACTATCATAGATAAATCTTTATTATCTATCTGTATTATTTATCTAACCTAACTTCATACGGTGTTGTTTTCACTTCCTAAATTCCACGCGAACAAAGTCGCAGGTAATTTCAAGTTAATAGAAAAAAAATGTATTTATATTTTTTTCAGCTATTAAATGAAAATATAAATCAATTTTCATGAATATTAAAATACCTACTTGAAATACATGATTTCTAAATATTGCATATTTTTCATAACGCCCGAATATTACGCCGAAAATATTGATTCTTCTTTTTCTTCTATGTGTTTTTTGTCAGCTAGACAATCTCCTTTTTTTAACAGATCCTACGTATGTTCATGGAAAATATTAATAGAAAAATAAAAATATATGAAACAATAAATGTTAAAAACAGTTTAATAATGTCTGTATTAACAAGGGAAATTTCGTTAACTTTGATACATCATTATATTATGTTGTGTTACAAAAAAAATTTAAAGTAAACAATTTTTTTCCTTGTAATAAAGTTGTGTCGAGTTTTATCATTACATAAACGAAAAATGTTTAATTTAAATAAAAGGAGGAAAACCATTTTTCGGATGTAACAAAAACAACTTTTGAATGTTGCCTCAGGTCTGTGATTCTTCTACCCCTTGATATATTTACACAAATCCATAAGCGTCTACTATATGGAATACAAGAGATACGTAAAAAATAAGTGAATAACATATTTAATTGAACTTTCTTATTTTAATACATTATCTCATATGTAATATTTATTACGTATTAGCTGTTACCCGCGAATTCGTTCGCGTGGAATTTAGGTTAAGTAAATAATACAGATTTCTGTTTGTATTATAGTCTATAAATTTCGAATTTTCTCGTTAGATGTTTACGTCAAAAAAATAAATCTCTTCACGAGTACAGAAATCAAACACCTATTTTCATTGTAATAAAGTTTTCGGGATACAAAGTAGCCAATGATTAGTCAAGATGCAAGCTATTTTCCTGCCAAATTTTATGAAGATCTGTTCAGGGGTTAAGGCGTGTAAAGGTTACAAACAAACAGACAGACAGAGATACTTTTGCATTTATAATATACTAGCTGTGCATGGACTACGGAATTATTGTTTAGGATTTTTGAAAAATATAATTGAATTAAGTAAAAACACGATTAGTTATTGCTGTAATAATAACTAATCAACACCTAAATAATCTAACAAAAATGAATCAGAACAAAACGTACAAATAATTTGTTTTCTGTTTAAATTTAAATGTTAATTATTAACAACAGCTGAGCCGAGGGAGTCCGAATACCGGCCGAGAACACGCGAATCGTTGTATCCTGCCCCCCCTTATATGACGCAGTAATTCATCCTTAGTTCATGCGTTATTTAATATGTTACCGTATATAAAATTTCAAGATATTTCCTAATTTATACGACCAAATTGGATGTTGTAAATGGTAAATTATATCTACATTGGGAACGTTCACGTCTGACCAAAAAACGGAACAACGAGCTTTGATTGGTTGATTCATGGATTTTCTGGTGGAATGTACCAGAAATTTAAAGAATGTCATTTTTTAAGTATGTAAGGAAGTGAGAAAGAAGTAACTAGAAAGAGATACAAACTAGTGACCAGGCTAACCAAAGAACTTTTATGTTCACTTCATGTTGAGCGTTTCTACCAGTTTCATTCTCTTTATGGTTACTTCTTTCTCACTTCCTTACACGCTTAAAAAATGACATTCTTTAAATTTCTGGTACATTCCACCAGAAATTCCACGAATCAACCAATCAAAGCTCGTTGTTCACTCTTTTTGGTCAGTCGTGAACGTGACCATTAAGTACTAATAACGATGGAATCATTTATTTCAATAAGGATTAATGTTTTGCAGGTTATAAGTCCACATTACATAAAATCAGTCATTATGACTTAAATATAAAAGTTATATATACATATATAGACTTTATATTATATCTTTTTACTTTACAAAATTCTTAACTACATTATTTTGTTTAATATTTAACGGTTTAGGCAGCGTATTGTAAAAGAGCGCACTGGCTCGTCACTACTTATTCCTTATGTTACCTAACGTAACAAAATATATACTATAACGTGGTCAGAGAACATATAAATTTAAAAAAAAACAAAGCATGGAAATCGGATAGGTGGTTCTCGAGTTAGAAGCGTACTAACGGACGGACAGACAGACAGACGTTGAGCTTTATGTGTATTAAGGATTATAACTGACTACACATATATCAAAACTAATGTTCATTAGACATATTTTTTTATAATTAAATAAGTAATTTTAATTATGTAAATACTTAAAAAAAATTTTGGAAATGGAAAAAAGTATTACATTAGTTATTTATGCACATTAAAACTAAAATATATCTTTATAATTTTTCTCATTAGCTGCCACTGGTTTTTCCATGTACCCCCCCCCCCTTTCTGTAATGATGACGTCATAATTGTGATGAGTCTGTGGTACATGGAGTCAGTGTAATTGAAAATATAAGTTGGAGCAGAAGAATTGAAACAAATTTTTCCCAGTGATGTTGGGTCGCGCTTTTCCACTAACCCAGTGTGATTAAAATTGTTTTCACAACGGTTTTCCATTTACATTTTTATTAAACATAAAGATAAAGATAATTTTCATTTGGGTTTTTCTCATGGAATTATTTTTACAGAGGATTTTTTTTCGTTTTTGTCTATTGGTAAGATTTAATTATGTTTAAATTTAATTAATTATATTTATATTTAATTTGAAATTATTACTTCATTTATTCAGTTTTTTTAATGACCCTGGCTAAAACAAGCATTTGAAAAATATTTAATTATTTTTATCTCAAAGATAGTTTACATCTGAAAACCACATAATCTCAAAATAGATTATTTTTCTATATATTTTTCTAATTTCTAGTTAAAAATTATGTTTTGATACGTTTTGAAATATGAGAAATCCAAATTTTTTTTTAAATTCATATAATTTCCAGCCAATACATATTTATTATTCATTTATTTTCATTGATGAAAATGTAAATTGTACGTCAACTAATTATCATATTACAGTGAAACATCGTTATAATGCTTATGAGCGGATCGGATCAAAAACGCGTTATAAACTGAATAGCACAATAGGCGGGGAATAAATTAGAAAATAGCATGGCTTATTGGCCATAAAATGCACACCCCTTCAACTTTTTAAAATGTATTAATTAATAAGGTTGTCAACTTTGTCAAAGTACAATAATTTGAAAACATAATAAATAAATGACATAACATAATAATAATATTTTTTTTACATTGATCCGTCACAAAAGAATAAATATAATAAATACAAAAACAGCTGTCTAAATGAACGAACAGTTCGCTAGACAAAATTAAAATTAAAAAAAAAAAAAAATACAAAAACTGAAAAAACTATTCTACAAATAATAAATAATACTTACATTTATCATAATACGTTAATCTTACAGTTATAATTTTTCAGAATTAAAAATATTCAATTTAAACTAACAAAAATATCACTTGATGTATGTCTGATATAAATAATTTTGCTCCACATTATTTAATACAAACATACCAAATTTTATCTTGATAAAAGATGTAACGTAATGAAACAGAACTCAAGATAAACATTCAATCAATGTAATTTGCAAAAAAAGTCATACCTTTGAACAGGGACTTGAACCTGAACTCGAACCCGAACCGTAAGCCCGAAAAAAAACCGTTTTTTTCATTAACCTGAACCCGAACCAAATCGCTATATCCCAAAGTCAACGAACCTGAATCTGAACCCGAGCCTTTTTATGTATAACCGGCAACCATACATTTTTAAAAGGTTCAATAAATTATTTTTAATATTTTAATATTTTTCTCCAATAATTTTTAAAAATGATTATAAAATGTACTAATACTGGAAATCTGTTTGAATTTTATGGTATGATGTGACTTATCAAGTAAACTACTGTTTATATATTTTTTACTTTCTTTTTTAATTCTATAACTTAATTCCATTTCAATTTGCAAAAAAAATCTGAAAAATAGAAATTATAATCTTTAAAATGTAATTTTATTTTTTGCCCTTTTTTCTAGCAATATTTTAATGGCTATTAATATTTTTTTGTTAATTTTCTCTCAATTACAAACATAAACCCGAACCCGAACCCGAACCCTAAAAAAATTATGGTTATTGAACCCAAATAGTTTGCAATATGTTGAATCCAAACCCGAACCCGAACCATAAATAAATACTGGTTCATGTCCCTGCCTTTGAATAAAATAATTAAAATACAATAGATTATTATAATATATCAGTTTTAGCTACTGTGGCGCTTCTCGGAGGATATTTTTTAACTATCACACAACTAATATTTCATGATCCAATTTTTTCAGAAATAATGTTCTTCTTTTCAACAAATGTTGCAAAGTTGATTTGAAAAATTTTGACAAAAGGTTTCGTTGTCAACACAAAAGCTGTTAACAAACTTTAATGCGTTATTTATAAACGTGATCTGTGAGCGTTAAAAACGGGAATATTTGTATATTAATTTACGTGTCGGAATCGAGGGACCATGGCAACAGCGCGTAATACACGGTATAGCACTATATACGGGAGCGTTATATCGAAGTTTCACTGTAGTACATTTTGTAAAGTAATTGATCTTTGATATACGAGACATAACATTGGTTTCCGATTTGTGAATAATACACATCCTGTATAACGTAGGCTATCATCATCGTATTGCGCTATATTTAGACAATCTAGCCGGCGATGTATGCATATTCATGCAACATTGATTTACACACACATACATCATACATGTATACATATAGGTACTCATGAGTATGTACTATGGGCTTCAGAAGTTGTCTGCCACCGTAAAAGTCAGAATCGCTAACAACAGATTCTAAAATATTAAGACAAACACAATCGGTTAATAAGTCTTGAGGCTTCCGCGGTGATCTTGATATGGATTTTGGCTTGGAAGATGTCCACTGCAATGTGTGATGAAACGTTGGCCGATAACACAACCAAACCGACGCGGCTTACACCCAGAAGTCAAGATCCATTATCGGTTATCTTTTTCTAGGGTGGAGCTTATACTATATAGTAGTTACATATTAGTATAAATACTAAAATTCGGAATATGAAATATTTATTACCAGCCATAAAATTTACTTATATTATACAATTTTCAATAGATTACATAATAATTTAATCGCATAAATATATATGAGTACTATAAACGTAGAGTACTTATTTATCTAGCAAATGAGTTTCGAAATATCAGTCTTTGTTTGGTACATGGAGAAATGATTTAAATATTATAATAATCAAATGGGAGGAACCTACTAATTTCAATGAAAACTGGTCGACTACTTCTGCATGCGACTCTACCTACATGTATAATACATATTCGGATTTTAGATAAGGTTAGATTCCGTTCAGACTGTATGTTTATAAATGGATGAATTTAAAAAGAGTAGCAGAATTTTAATTTATTTGAAGTGGAAAAACAACCGATAAAAGGCTGAGTCGAATGAAAATGAAGCATGGTTTTAATTATTATTTTGTCGAGAGATACTCCCATTTTTTTTTACTTTTTCATCTGAAAAGAAGCAAATAGTTGAATTATTATTATTATAAGTTACATAATATATAGGTATTTGCAGTAATAGATAAAGGAACGAGTTAAACGTATTTTTCTGACATTTGTTTGATTTAATACCAACTTGGGAATAAATGTCATTTTGTTATTACCTTTATAAAATACTACTTATGTGGTATGGAAGAAATTTTTCTCCGGATAGTATCATAATTTTCTTTACAATAAATGTATATCGTTTAATACACTTCATTGATGAGAGCAATAAATTGAATGCCGAATTAAGTAAATCAACGTTACCCGTGCTACCTACATAATATAATCCTTAATATATATAAAATTCAGCGTCTCTCTGTCTGTCTGTATGTCCGTGATTGCGCTTATAACTCGCGAACGACTTATTCGATTTACGTGTTTTTTTTTAAATCATAGATATGTTCTCTGGCCAGGTTAAAGGATATATTTTGTTACGTTAGGTAACATAAGGAATAAGCAGTGACGATAATAGTAAATCAAGTCGAAAAAAAGTTTGCCGCCAACGCGCTCGTTTTCAATACGCTGCCTAAACAGTTAAATATTGAACAAAATAATGTTGTAAAGAACTGTGCAGACTCAAAAGATTTAAATTAAACTCCCCGATACCATATTTCTAACTTTTATATTTAAGCTACAATGACTGCTTTTATGTTACAAAGAAAATTAAAAATGTTTGGGTTCTGTTTACGTGGACTTATGACCTGCAAAACATTAATCCTTATCGAAATAAATGATTTCATCGTTATAAGTACTTAATGTAGATATAATTTAACTTTTATAGCATCCAATTTGGTCTTTTAGTTAAGGCAATAACTTTAAATAAGTTTTATACGGTAAAATATTATTAATAACGCGCGAAGTGAAGAAGTGCCGCGTCGGAGTATATCTGCCGCCATTCGGACGTTTGTCGCGATTTTTTCCACGCGGAATTTATCAATTAAGAAATTTTTGGGATACAAAGTCAGTACTGCATGTTCTTCCTCAGAATGTAAGCTATCTCCCTGCTAAATACATAAATACATTTATACATATGCACATATCTGTTACACTGTCTTACCAATAAATACTAGAATCGGGTAGATAGGTTCTATGCGTATTTCAGAAGCCGATATGATTCGTATAAACTGCAACCATTAATTATTTTATTTTCACTAGCTGTTACCCGCGACTTCATCTGCATGGAATTTGTATTTTTTTAAATCAATTTTTCAGGATACAAAGTAGTGTATATCCTTCCTAAGGATGTAAGCTATCTTGATTCAAAATTTCATCAAGATCGGTTCAGCGGTTTAGCCGTAAAAAGGTAATAAACAGACAGAGAAACAGTTACTTTCGCATTTAAAATATTAGTATGGGTACGGATAATTAAACCAGACGACCATTTTAAACATTTTTTCACCCCTTGGTGACATTAATTATACATATATAGTCTGTGTTACTTCCGGGATCCGGAAGTGAATGTTTGATCAAAAAAACATAAACAATCAAACTCACAATTTCTACAATATACGTAATATAGATTAATCTAAAGCTGCATTTACGCGGTTCAATTTAGTTGATCAACAAAATTGAATAATTTAAACATTAAATTGTCAACATCGATCATTGAAGGCGATGATTTGACTTTTCAAGAATTATTTATGAATTTATAAAAACTAATTGTTACCCGCAATTTGTTAGGTTAGGTAAATAATGCAGATAAATAATACAGATTTCTGTTATGTTATAGTATATTCGTATAAGTACCGGGTGTTCCAGACCACCCGTCCACTATGTTTTATGCCCAAACTATTGAAGATAGAGTTTTATGATAAAAAATGTATTATACATATATATCGATCTTAAAGAATTCCAGGAAAATATTTTGAACCCCCTAAGACCCCTCCTTGGGGGGTATTTTGAGGGGTACATGCCCGTTTCTCATCAAAATCAAATGGAACGGTATATCCAAAAGTACATCATTTTAAAAATCATAATAACATTTAAAAATATATATATAATTTAAAAAAAAATTAATAAAATTTAAAATTTTCTTAACAAAGGTTGTTAATTTAAATATATTTTTTTAAGATGAAGTACTAATTGATATATCATTCCATTTAAAATTTTTGAATTATCCCCAATTGAACTTTTGCATTTTTGATATATGTCTCGTATAAAATAACACTTACCATATTTTCTAAACAATTGAATGTATGAAAAATTTTTTTTTACAAAAGTTTCTTACTTTTTTATGATCTTTAAAATTATGTACTTTTGGATGTACTGTTCCATTTGATTTTGCTGAGAAACGGGTATGTACCCCTCAAACTACCCCCCAAGAAGGGGTTTTAGGGGGTTGAAAATATTTTCCTGAAATTCTTTCTTAAAACTCTATCTTCAATAGTTTGGGCGTAAAACATAGTGGACGGGTGGTCTGGAACACTCGGTATATTGTCAAAAGTATAACTCTTCGCGCGTACAAATGTCACACGATCATTTTTTATATAATACATTTTTCTGAATACAAAGTAGCCAATGTCCTTCCTCAGGATGCAAGCTATTTTCCTGCCGAATTTCAACAAGCTCGGTTCAGCAATTTAGCCGTGTAAAGGTAACAAACAAACATACAGAGAGACAGCATTTATAATATAGTACTAGCTATGCCCACGCGGCTTCACTAACGTAGACTACGGAATTATTGTTTAGGATTTTTGAAAAATATAGAATTAGGTACAAACACGAAAAAGTACAAATATTTTTTGTTTTGTTTAAATTTAAAAGTTAATTATTGAAAACAAAATAAACAATTGACGATCAAAACACAACAGCCTAACTGAGGGAGTCCCAATGCCGACTGAGCGCATGCAAATCGTTACCTCTACCCCGCTTCGACGCTGTAACATTTTTAATTTTCTTTGTAACTTAAAAGCAGTCATTGTGGCCTAAATATAAAAGTTAGATATATGGTAATGCGGACTTTAATTGAGATCTTTTGATTCTACACAATTTATTCCTACATTATTTTGTTCAATATTTAACGGTTTAGGACGCGTATTGAAAAAGAGCGCGCTGGCGGCAAAATCCCTGCTTATTCCTTATGTTACCTAACGTAACAAAATCCTTTAACTTGACCAGAGAACATATCTATAAATTAAAAAAAAAACACGTAAATCGGATAAGTGGTTCTCGAGTTATAAGCGCACTCACGGACAGACAGACAGACGTTGAGATTTATATATATTAAAAAAGTTATTATATGGATAATTTTGGATAGTAGTAGTATCAATTTTAATGAATTCTTACGACAAATTTTGATGAAATTTTATAGTGACTGATTTCATCGATTCATCCAATTTGGTTGATCAAGCAAAATTAACAGTGTATTGATTATTAAATTAGTACTCTCTTATAAATCTAAACATACGCCACTGATGTATGTATATGTACACACACCTACGCACGCACGCACACACACGCGCCAAATGGTCTCGACACGGTGACACTGTTGTGGTAATTGCATTAAATCATTATGCTGAGTTAAAATTATAATTGAAAACCTGTCTAGCGGTGATCGATACGTTATGTGATGACAGAAATGTCATCGGTTATTGACCATGCAACGAGAAACTACCGTCTACATACTCGCTCACACACACACACACACACAAACACACACGAAATCAATTTGTTTATGCATTGATTTCTCGGTTATTGGACATATGTGGTCGGATTACTGCATGATCATTTGTAATTTAATATAAATTAAGCTTAAGCAATATATATTTTTTGATGACAGGACAAATTGCATTTTCTCCCATCACATAGAATGGAAAGGGGGTATTTTATAAAAATAATGTATTATTAATTAAATTGAAAGTGTACATCAATACTAGATTTTTTTTCAATCAATAATCAACGTACGCATGTAAAAATGTTTTAACAATATTATAATGATTATAACTTAGCCAATCGACAAAAATCTATCTGAAAAAAAGTATCCCGAAATACTTACGTTATTTTTCATAAAATTGGTAGATTTTGTATGAAAAAGAAAACAATAGAACCTCTCACACCTTCGAAGGGGATAGGCAAAACTTTCTATACAGCTTTGTGACTCCTTGCACTTGTAGAAACGTTGATTTGAGCCAAAAATATTATTTCGCTTGTATTTTTTATATTTTATTAAGGGCATCATTTGCCATCGATTGGCGCTAAAATAATTACGGCGAATATTAATTCCATTTGTCATCTATAGGAAATTTCTAATTTGATTGGACTAAATCGCAATCGTAGAAATACGATTTTTTTTTTATTATATGAAGTTTTTCATTCATAAAAACTAGTAAATCTAATAGTAGGCTTGTATTACGTAGATCTAATCGAGATCTATAATTTGAGATCAAAACCTGGGCGATAGCTGCTCTGAGTGTCGAGATACATATACTGATTATAGCGCGCAAACTGATCTCAGAGCGTTACATCAAGTTTCTGAAATGCCCACCCAGTATCTGGCGTAAAACATTAGACGTTATTCATGCCAAAAATAATCAATTGACATTGTCTGTTTAACAATTTAAAGTACTTTAAATTTGAACTCCAATACCATTTTGACGTTTTCTAAAGGAAAATAACCGAGATTTGTTTGAAATAGACACAATTGTCTTTAGAAACAGTTGAAGCATTTGCACCAACAACTTGGGATTAACCATTTTAATTTAATTTTAATTATTTAGTGTTGCGACTTTTCCTTTTCAAACAGATTTATATTTCACGAACCTACAAATGTGTGTATAAAACACTACAACACAAAACACAATTACCGGAAACGTAATTGAAATTTATTTTTGAATTGTGCGCGGAAAATTGGTTTTCATTATTTATAAATACTATACATAGGTTTTCAACAACTATTTTATGTATGAGTGCATGGCTTTATTAGAATCACTGATTACATTAGTTTAAAAGGGAAAGGGTTAAATAAATGTCCTCACGCCAAAACGATCAACTCTACAAAATAGTAGAGATTCATTTAGAACTTTAACATGCTTAAACCACTCTTTTAAGGGGTTACATCTAATGTATTATATTATATTTTTTATTTTTTTATTGGCTTAAATGATGTATAAACATCTTAAAATTAATATTCAAAAGCTCACTTTCCAAAGTGTCTTTGAACGAACGAACAAACTAGATGGTGGAAGTGGTGAAACAATGAGTGATAACGAGTATATGGTAATGTAAAGCGGCAATGCAATTCGGTCTTAAGTAGGGCTGTGCCGGAATTCACGATTTTATTCCAAATCCGGTTCCTGCCGGAATAAGCAAATTCCGGCCGGATTTTTCAGGAATTTTTAAATTTTATTACTGCTTTCTACTAAGAAATTCATAAATAATATACGTTATAATATACGATATAACAAAATTTTATTAGCAAAAATTTTAATTGAAACATGATTGTAATTATAAGGTCAATAAGTGTTTTTTTTATAATAATATACTTATAAACAAAAATGTCTAAATTACGGACATTGAAAAAAAAATTTCCCGAAGGAGCTACAGATTTTGAAATATTTTTTCTAAAATTAGTTTTTATTTAATATTTTGAGAACCCATTGTGATACAAATTTTATAATCGGTTTAGTATTAAACACGTATTAATACTAAACCGACTATAAAAAGAAAGATCGAATGAAAATTTTGAAATCGTTGAACAATTTTTCTTTAAAAAATAATCACAAAGCTTTTCGTATTTTCGATAATAAAATTCATAACAAAGATAATTATAACGCATTTTATTCAGTATTGAATAAAAATCACAATTGCCATGGAAAACTAAAATATGTTTATTGTTAGTCGAGACGTCAGCCAAAACTACAACAATCACTCGTGTAATATTAAATATGTCAAGTAAGCTTTGGAAAAAAGAATGGTTGATGTTTAAAATTTTTATATTTATTAAATTTCGTTGCTTATTTTGCTAATGTATAACAGCAATGCTGGCTTTAGGGAGCGAGGCTGGGTGACCGCTCGGGGTGTCAGTTTAGAAGGGGCGGCGGACGGCCACATGAAGAAAAATTTAGCTTGAATTCTAGTAGATTTTTTTAGGTAAAAATTAAGAACAAAAACAAACGAGATATAAATCAAAGCAAAGGACCCACTGGTCGAAGTGGCCCCATACATTCTGGGTCATTGATTAATACTGAAAATCAATAACACCACAGTACATATTATAGACTATATCTTTAATATATACTATGGCCTTACCAACTATAGTTATTGCATTTGCACACGTTGTTTGCCTGATATTTTTATTTTTAATTTTTATTTTTACAAGACGCTGTCATGGAAGTGTTGGTATTTCTAGTTTTTCATTACTTTCAATAAATCTGGTTCTGAAACTATACGTGAATGTGTGTGTTTTATAATTTTTATAGTATTTTTAAAGGTTCAAGTTTCGAATAATCAGTGTTTAAAAAGTCTCTGTATAAAATTTTTGTGTAGAATTTCAATAAATAAAGCACTTCCAACGAGATCTCTCATTTACCGTGTATTAAAAACTCTATTTTTAATATCTTATTAGCCAAATACCATACTTCCAATATTATTTTTTAATATTAGTAAAATATATGTATAAATTATCCACAATAGTATCATATTAAAAATTTTTGATTTTAATCAATACATTGCTCTAATGATCGAATAACCTTAATTTTTAAATGTTCAACACTGAATTAGATTAATAGGGCTTTGTAAAATAGAGTATAAAACTGATCAAGAGTTAAAAATATTCAAATTTGAGAAAGAAAAAATATTTTTGGTACATAACAGGTTGGTGAATAATATGCATGATTTAAGTTTTGTTTTCATACAAAATATTATGCTGTATCATGCTTGAAAAGTTTGCAACTCAATTTTGTTTTCTTTGTAATTCTACAAAACATGAACTATGAAACAAGATTAGCATAAAAAATATAATTAAAACTAAGAACTTGTTATAGTTTTAAAAGAAATATTCATGATTTTCATCAAGTTTTAATTAAGATTATGATACACGAAATGTAATTTTTTCTTATGGAAAATGGTTTTCGGTGAAAATCGCTAAATTCATGATATGTTGTAGTTTATATGATGCTGATCAAAAGTTCGATACAGAAAATTTCGAAAAATGAGCCATTTCGGCGATAAAAATTTTTACAGAAGAAAAATTGACATTAAAGTTTTATTTAAGCATTTCTTTTTTAATGCTTTTTCGCTATTTAAATTTTTAGCTAATGGCGTTTCTGAGGTGAGTTATAATAAATGATATTACTATGGTAAAAAATATAATTATTCATTTTATTGATTTGGTAAGTAAACAACTTGTAGTGATCGAGTATACAAAGCTGACTATTAAGTATATAAATTATGATGGTTCACTGTGTTACAAAAAAAAAAATATGAAAATGAATGCAGTCTGATTAACAAGTAATTTGAGATTTTTATACAGATAATTTTATTTAATATATTATATGGATCTTGGCTTCCGGGTGTAAGCCGCATCAATTTGCTCGTGTTATCGACCAACGTTTCGTCACGTTGTGTGACCATCAGGGCTCTTTTAAAAGTGCATTTTAGAAGATCACTGAAGATGCCCACTGCAATGTGTGACGCAACTTATATCCAGAAGCCAAGATCCATATCCAGATCACCGTAAAAACCTCAAAACTTGTATAGTATCTTATAGTTTATTTTAATGTATTTAAATATCTAATGATGAAAATAAATAGTGCTAATCGCTAAAAAAAACTAAAATTAAGATTTAGTATTCTAGTAATATAACGAAAATACTGATGTTATTACTAACTTAAAGTGTTAAAAGAATAAAAATTTAAATAAAACATTCATTTCAATTTTTCATCTTTAAAAAAATGTTATCTTCGAAACGGCTCATTTTTCGAAGTTATGCCTGTGAGAGCTTTTGATCAGCATCACATAAACTACAACATATCAAAAATTTTACGATTTTCACCGTAAATCATTTCCCATAAGAAATGTCATTTTTGTCAGTATTCATTACATTTATAAGAAATACGTTTTTGCCGAATTT
Organism: Sialis fuliginosa; assembly: GCA_961205875.1. Taxonomy (NCBI): domain Eukaryota; kingdom Metazoa; phylum Arthropoda; class Insecta; order Megaloptera; family Sialidae; genus Sialis; species Sialis fuliginosa. Next base: position 20,362,473 of record OY540809.1, on the reverse strand, counting down.
TTTTATATATTACAAAAATCAATCATAAATGAACTTTGCTAAATATTTTTGTTCTTTTTTTGGAAAACATGCAAACGATTTTTCGACATGGTCATTAACGCTGCTGGATTAATTTTTATTTTTTTATTTATTCATATTTACATACCTTATAAAAACTGTCATCAAAGTTGAAACCACGTACCTGTAACAATAAAAATATATAAATACACACATTTTAACAAGAAATTATATTATACATATTATAGGCAGAGTTAATAATCACAGTTTATTGAAAATTCCTTTGTTGGTTTTAAAATTATGTAAATTAACATTAACAATAAAATTATGTAATTATTAACAACAACAAAATTATCACTCATTTAATAGGGTAGGTAGCAAAATAGTCACTTTGGGTATGATTTAGATTTTATAACGGGAAAACTAAGACTCAGGTCCAAACTTGGTATAGTGAATTTGTAGGTAACATTATGACACACCAAAATAATAATAAAAAATACCACATATTATAGTACTTTTGGGGTAAATTGTCATTTCATAAAAATTTTCAAAAAAATAAACATATATTTTTACTTTAATGAACAATAACGCTGAACTGGAAACACGGCTAGCAATAACGCTAATACTGAAAAATACGTTAGTTAATTACCTATGAAACTGACTCATTGTGGTTGCTCTAGTTACGTTACTTTGGAAGTTATGAGATAATCTTTGTTTGTAAGTACTGTTTTGAAGGAAGTTTTTAAACACCTTGTAACTCAGAGGGTTAAAGATAGACCCCATTTTCCCGTACAATTTTTTACTCACAATAAGCCAAGGAATCAGCTCTTAAAATATCTGTATCCCAAACCGGATCATCCTGTATATATACTTATAAATATATTTATTACAGCTGTCATTATGTATTAATTATGTTAATTATGTATTAATTTATGTTGAAAAATTTTCTAAAAAAATGTTTTTAGATTTTTTTCCAAAACTGCCCAATGGATTTTTTAAATTTGTATAGAAAAACACTCTGAACACATCCAAGAATAACCCCAATGAAAAAAATTTCGACTGCAAAAACATTTTATTTAAAGTCGTCATTTGAACACCATGAGATATATATTAACTCTAAAATAATTGATTTATTGAATTCTAAATGTAATATACCCTAGCCGGACGTGGCCCGTCGACCACATACGACCTCGCATAAGTAATTAGTCTGGCTTACGTCAATGTTTTGATCATATATACATAATGCAAAAATTTAAATAAAAACGATTTTTTATACAAATTATATTTTTATAAATTTCATCTTTAATCGATTGTCAACCTGCATTTACATAATCTATGCATAGTATAAAACAAAGTTCTTCGCCGCGTCTGTTTGTGCACGATTTTCTCAGTAACTACTGAACAGATTTTATTCCAGTTTTCACTAACGGATAGAGTGTTTCACGAGGACAGTTAAATGTATAATATGTGGATATTTTGTTAGGGACGTATCTTCGCGTGCGCTGCGTAAATAAGGTAATGGCACCAGTTATGGCCGCTATAATAGCAAGGTTTATTGTTTTTGTGATTGATGGGCTTATTTTTTGTAATTCTCATGAACTCAAATAACAAATAAAACAAGTGACTCTTTATATAATCAATTTAATTACCAAAGTCCGAAAACATAGTTTGTTTTTTAAATTATAGCTTTTTATTTTATTTATGTTTTTCTCCAGTAATGGATAAAGTAAAACCAGTAATGAGCACGCAGTGATGGACACTTGCTAACGATTACAAAATGATAAGTCATTGTCATCAAATCACGCTGTAAGACAGTTAAATGTATATAGATTAATATTCAGAAATGGTAGTAATCAAATATCAACAAATATTTCTAATTCAGTACATTTAATTAAAAAATAGCCATACTGAGGTCATATCTAAGACTAGTGCCAGTACCTTAGTTAGCTAAAGTGAAAACAATGTTTAATAGATTAAATTTTTATCCCCGGTAACACCGGATGTTGTACTATTTTTTTTTCAAATTCTCGATGCATAGAAGTTCAACTGTAAGCAAAAACCAATATGATCAGATGAAACATCTTCAAAAACAAAAACTAGTTTAGATAAAAAAGAGTTGTAACAGAATTACTCCCGAATATATATACCTGTATCCCAATCAATAACAAAAACAGAGGCAGCCAATCTAAAGTTCATACGTGATTCTTATCCAAACAATCATATCTCATCGCGAGCAAACATTCGCGAATACAACAACGTCAAGCAAACAAACATGCCGCGACTTACACTGTTAAAAAGTGTTGGCCAATCTATTGCTTCCTAAATGAAATAAAATAATGTAGTATGATATTAGGCCCCTTTAAGAGAAAGATATACAGTTTTTTGAGATTGATGGGTTTTTTTGTAATTCTTATGAACTCATATTACTAATAAAACAATTACCTCTTTATTCAATCAATTTTTTAAATTATAGCATCAGCATCTAATTTTGTTTATTTTTTTCTCCACTAAAGTAATACTAATAATGGGCACCTAATGATGGATACTTGCTAATGATGTGAAGTACTTCGACACAAAAGTTATAAAATAAAGAATAGTACAATTTGAAACAATGTAAAGCAGATGCTTTGATAATATAATAATAATTAATTAATTAATTACGCTAATAATTAGTTTAAATGTCCACGGCCACTATTTTAACACCCATTGTCATAAAAATTAAGCTGTTTTATAGCTAACCTTTTAAACCCTGAAATCAACAGGCCGGTATACCGAACACTCGGATTCAAAGGGTTAAGTATCTATAGATTATGATTCAGTAATGACAGTTATCAAATATCAACAAATATTTCTAATTTAGTACATTTAATTAAACAAGAATCCTACACTAGAGTATGATTCAAGATTGGTGCCAGTACCTTATTGTTTCTAAAAATCTTTCAACCTTCAAATTACAAAGAGGGGGGATATGGTGAACTACACTGGCAATTTTTGAAGTGAAACTTCTTTAGCGAGAAAAGTGTTAGCCATCTGCGACCACTGCTTCCTAAACGAAACAAAGTAATGTAGTATTGTTCCTAAAAGTCCTTCAACCCTCAAATTACGTGAATTTTGGTGAACTCCAACTTCTTTAGCGAGGTAGTGAATTGGAATGACTCCGACACGTTTAAAACATGACAGGTTTCCAAACGAAAACGCTAAGGAGAGTGTGCATATGAGTGAGAGAGCGATAAGTATATGCATAAGAGAAAGATGGATGAATAACGTATGTATACAAGTCAGTTTACGTCGACTATGCGTGAGAGAGCGATGAGTATATGTATAAGATAAATATGGTTGAATGTGTAAAAGTCAGTTTAAGTCTATTTCAAGTTACGTGTTTTGTATACGTCAAAATAAAATATTTAATTTTAATTTTGTCCATGTTTTGTTGGGTGCCCTGCAAATATGTGTCAGTTCACATTCGGAGGAGCAGATTTACATGAACAAAAATATATTTAAATTATTTTGCAATATCGATTACTCCGATAAAGAGAATCAAACTTAAAGTTTTAATCGTTAAATAATAATCTCATTTATGACCTAAGATCAACTCAAATATTTAGGTAACGTCCATAAACCACGTAACGCTTTTTATAAAATTTTTAACCCCCTCCTTCATGTAACTCCATGTAAACAATAGCCTTTGACCCCTTCCCCCTCCCTATCACATAAATCACAATATGTTTTTTTTAACTATTTTCGCATGAAGTAAACATTTTAATAAATATCGGTTAATCGTGCAACAATTGTTTTTATTTGATTTTTTTATACCCCATGTAATGCCATGTAACAAAATGGTTGCACCCCCCCCCCTTCTAAAAGCGTTACGTAGTTTTTGGATGTTCCCTTAACAATCTGTCAAAAAACAAGAAAAAACATTTCACAGTGTACGTCCAACGATATAAATATGAAATAGGGTAGTAGGGGGATAGTAAAGGGCGACAAGAAGGGTGGACATGGGTCCATTTGGACACACACGGATGATGTTTTGTTGTTGATGATGGTGGTCGACACCAGATGGCAGCACCAGCAGGGAACTCCTGGGATAACTGTATGTGTGTTCCCTCAGAACTTAATAGCCAAATAGACGGTTGTGTTCGTGTGTGTATGTGAGTGTATGTATTTTGTACAAGTTTACCCTCTAGCTCTGGAGTAATTAACTCTATAATATTTGAGCAGTTTATAAATCCGGTGAATAAAACAGAAACATGTTTGATGGTTGGAGTATTTTTGGATGAAATCAAATCTAAATTAAAATGGGCTTATGTAATTAATTAAAATGTAGTTAGACGAAATTGTATGTCTATGAAATAGTAAGTAACTGTTTTATTTTCTATAAGTTCATTAAAATAAACTAATAAACGTTAACAAACAAGTCAAATGGGTACCATTAATATCTCAAAATTCAAACAACTAAAATTTAACTTTAAATAGATAAAATTGTGGCAAGTAATTAGCTGCAAAAAGTTTTTGTCTTACACAATTTTTTCATAAAATTTATATTTTAAGCTGTTGAACCAATGGTTTTTTTCTTAACCCTGCAGTACTAGCGCTTACTTGTGGGAAACCAGTTTTGGCGTCGGGCCTTTCAGGCCTTCACAGAAAAATTAATTGTAAATAAATTTAAAATTGATTTTTATTATTATTATAATATATTATTTTATTATTATTAACACGGTATATGTATACATATATTAGACTATTGTTAGGTATTATATTTATTAACCAATTAAATAAGTTTTATATTATGCAATTATAAAACATAATATATACCCAACTATTTTTTAACACGATTTTGAAATAACACAGTCCACAAAGAAAAACAAATACACTTTTTTGGAACGTTTCTACACTAATTCACAAAATAAAATATCAATAACAAATAAGGTTCAATTGAAGATATATCTGTCGAAACAATTAATACACATAGCATGTTCTAAACATAAAAATAGAGCAATTTTTACAATAATGCTGGAGTTAATGTTCCAAATTCTTAATTAACACAATGTGTGACACAAAGATAGCTACAAGCGATCAGCATACACTAAATTCTAAGAAGGGATCTAATTACCCCCTTCTACACAAAGTTAGATTAATAATAAAATTCCTAAGGCTTGGGGTTAAAGAAAATACCTACATATTTATTATTTTTACTATTTTCTAACAAATAATAAAAACGTTTCAGTATAACTTACATATACTTTATTGAACTTCGTCATTAAATAATAACATAGCTAGAAATATGATGTTTCTATTTTTCATGAATACATAGAGAGTACAATGTACACGCACGCTGAAGCATTATTTCTCAACTCCACATTTTATACTCTTTTATATGTACAAGTACCCAAAGTAATGTTATGTAATTTAGTGAAGTTATTGTGCCCGTTTTTGTGATACTGTATTCTCGAAATGTTATATCTTGCTCTCGAGATATGGAATCTTGTAGATAATTTAAAGAATACACATTTTCCGACTCAAGAATTCTCTTAATTGGCGGAAATATTCTCTGCTCGATTTCGTTATTATTGTTACGGTGGTATATAATATTTCAATATAGATAGAATAATAATTTTATTTAGGTTTTTCTTTAAGGATCGTATTTCTATCATTGAAATAAACATTTTTAAAATTTATAGTTTTATCCTTGAATTTAACCAAGAATCCCACTGAAATTATAGAACCGGAATCGAAACATTAACCTGGATAAAAAAAACTTTTTTAGAAAAAATAAAACCGACTTCAAAAAAACCCTTAACAACTTCAAAAAACGATTTAAAAAAAACTCTAAAAACATTGAAAAGTATAGGTATAATATTTAAAAAAGTTTTTGAAATCGGTTCTTATTTTTAAGTTTTTTATATTTTTCTTTTTGAGTGGCGTATCTAAGAAGTACATGTTAAGATTCTGATAAAATTTATATTGGACCACCCCGAGTGTATACTCTTTCAAAGAGACAAAAATCAAGCAAATCAGTGCATATTTGTCGAATTTAGGTCCGAACATACATAAAATAATTATTTATTACTATTAGGGTGTGTCAAAAAAATGATCATTAACTCAACTATTGTTTTTATAAAAATAAGTTGAATGTTAATTTTATGGGAAATTTAATTCTCTATTAAAATAGTCTAGAGTTAAATAACTGTAAATATAATGAGTTGAAACTTATAAGTGTTTTAATTTTTTTTCAAAAAAATCAGCATTTAAACGTCAATTTTCTATAAATATCAATTAAATAGCAATATATAACTATTAATGAGCTATCGGAAAAAGAATAACCCAGTCGACAACTAGCATTATTAGAAAATAATTTTATTCTCTATAAAATATTTAAGTATAAGTTTTTTTATCCATAATCATGAATCAGTAATACCAATTTTGATAGTGAAGAATAATTTTTCAATGTTATTTAAATGGGAAACGGGACCCCCTTTGCAGCACCTCTTAAAATGAGAGCGAAAAAAAAAAATATTTTTTTGACACACCCTAATATACATATATTATCAAATTGAAAACCCCCACATTTTTTTAAGTCGGTTAAAAACACTGAATAAAAACAAAAGTACAAAAATATCGATACAAATACCTATATAATAATAATTAAATTTAGAAAGAAATTTTTTACTGAAAAATGTTTACTGAAACCGAACTTTTCAAAATTTTAGGGTTTTTCCAGTTCTGGTTTATAGAATGCGTATAAATAAAAAGTTAGCTACGTACCGTTAGATTTATTTTTATATTATAATAGGGGTAGAAGGTGTTTACTTTCTCATGCTAGGTGGGCGGACAGTCCATCAGATAACACGAATCTTGTTTTATAGAACATTTGTGATAAAAATAGCAAGTGTTTGTAAATTTTAATTGCTTTAAATTTAAATTAGTTTTTTTACCTTTCAGCGCAATACGGCGGTCAATTTTTTACTCAAATATAATGTTAACTGGAGGCCAATTAATTTTAATATGATAACTTAATTTCATTTATAATTATCATATACCTACCTATTTATTTTGAGGTAATTTACTGTATGAATAATAAAGTTTTATAAAAAACTGTTTTTAGGGTTCTGTAGAAAACTGTCCGTCTGTCCATCTCATTCTCTTTCGTATACGGACGTAGATTGATAACGCAAAAATAGAAATAATGAAATTTTTGAAAAAAAAAAAAAATTTTAAACCACCCTTCCATAGACTGAAAAGAGTTCACTTACTCCACTGAATAGGGTATCTTAAGATAGATCTCCTAAAATGCAACAAAAAATGTGTTAGGACCTTTTTTGCTTTCAAAGTCGTTATAAGAACGTCCACCCTAATTTCTTATCAATGCAAAAATCTGAAGAACAAAATCCAGAATGTAGCTTTTAATTAAAATTTTCAATGAAAATTATAACGAATACTGTAGCAAAAATAGTTCATGAAAAATTTAGAAATAACTCTTTTTTATAAAACGTAGTGAGAATGGCTACGGAACCCTGTCACTTGCGTACTGAACACGCACTTGGCCATTTATTTTTTATTTCAGACAGTTGAAATATGAAGATAAATAATGGTTATATTGTTTTAATAGTAATAAAAAAAATACCTGATCTAACACCCATATAAAAAATTTTAAAATATTAAATAACCAATAATTTTGTATTTAAATAATTCAATGAAACATGTTCTCAAATTAATAACTATCGAGAAAACAAGCGTATTATAACAATATTTTAATTAAAATAAAGAGGAGTACACTTATAAAACAATACTCAATTATTTCAGACTAAGAAGAGATAAAAAAACTACTAAGACAGGAGAAAAAAATTAATGATTTCAATTTAAAAAAGCGATTGTAAGATATCATAATATACCTTCGTCATTACGACCGCTTTAATTTTTAATTTATCACTATTTATCTTGAATTTTTAACGAAGGTGGTATTTCTCACCCTGGACCAGGTAAAAAATAGAGCAGAAAAAAATATTATCTCACCTTTTGAATGCCTTTCTTATTTTTTGTTTCATTTACCGATTTTTTTCTGTACAGATATGTTACAGTTTAATTGAAATATTGGAAATATTTTTAATGATTTTAATTGGGAGTTATTTAAGATATTTTGTGATTCAGGTTTGGTATTTTAAAATCTATATTTTATTTAATTATAATACATGAAGCCACCAATTTTTATTATTACTTATTTTATCAATACATCGTAAAAAACTAAAAAATGAACTGTAAATCATTTTAGTTACATCGATGTTTAAAATTTATTCCATTGATTGGATGCAGTTTTAAATTATATTTTCGATTTTGAAGATTCAAAAATAACAAATAAAAAACTAACCTAGTTTTTTGTTTTTTTAAGGGATGTAACTACTAAATTATAAAATGAATACACGTTTATATGAGGCTTATAGACTCGGGAATCACTGAACCGACTTCAATGCGGTTTTCGCCAATAGTTAGATTATTTTTCTGTGCATGTTCGTGGCTATTAATAATAATTAATGAAAACTTAACATTTAACAATAAAAGACTAAAAAAATCTTTATCAAGTCGTGTTTTGTTTCCTTGATGTTACAGCATACAAATGTCACTGTAGTTACTATGGTTACGTCTCTTTCGAATATTTTGTCGAACGATTGAAAGATTTTTGACACATGTTAACAATCAAATATTTTGAATTATATTGATTGAAATATAAAGAAACATTTCACTTCCAAGAAATGTAAAATATCGAAATTGATTATGATTGTGCTAAGTAACCTATTTATTTTTATTTTTTTAATCATACAAATTATAAGATGGGACCTGGTGTTTCCTGGGAGTTATAATTTATAATATTATAATTTTACACGATTTTATCAATAACTACTAAACGGATTTTATTCCAGTTTTCACTAACGGATAGGTTATATTTAGGTGTGTATTTTTGGATATTTTGTGTAAATTTCATGTCGGTTTAGGTTATTATGATTTTGTCGATATTAACCCAGGTAACACCGGGTCCAATGCGCTAGTTTTAAATAAAAAAAGTTTCTATGAGTCATACTTCTAAAATATCTACTATGCCACCAACTTTTTTTTGTATTTAATTGATTTTAATAAAATTTTAAAAATAAACGTTAACTCTTTCGTCACGGACTTTTTTTAAGAAACATATATGAATATGTGAAATATATACCTTTCTCGTCTTACAACACAGTAAAAACGCATACGCTCTTCGTTAATTGGACCAATATTTACGAAACGTATACCTATGTATACGCTCCTCATAACGAAAGGGTTAAAATATTTCGTCATTAATATCTACATGATTAACTTATTCTCTACATGAAACGTAGACGATATTTACAGACCGTCCGCGTCGACAAACATCAATATTGTAAAGTAGAACAACTGTATTACAAAACTGTAATCAATAACTCGACAAACTTTCGCAGGAGAAATATATAACATCAACACAACTTTTATATAACATCCGGTACCATATAGGTAACTATAGGTCGATAATACAGAGCTCTGCAGTATCTCGAGAGCGTTAATTAAGCGACCTCGCGTTCGCAATTATACCCTTCATATGCCGAGATCTTAATTAATAAGGAGAGGAAATATAGATCGCTATGATTAACCCAATCTCCACTATACTTGAAACCCCCTTTAATCAAATTAACAATTTCTACAATGCGGAAGATGCATTTATTGATACAGAATATATTAATTTATTATAAAATACATTATTTTTAAATGGTTAAAATATAATTTAAAATTCTTGAACATGTTGCATTTTTATTGTATAAAATTGGCAGGAAAACATCATTGGTTTGGAGGTAAAAAATATTTTTAAAAATGATTAAAATCGCTACGCATTTGGTGGATGTTTGGTGTAATTTTCTCGGTAGTGAAAGGGTTAATAGTTGACGTATAAGTCACGTGGTTTTATGTACATGCACATATACAGGGTAGTACAGTATACATTTATGTATATATATAATTAATTGATTATAATCTGTTATAAAACAGAGATGATTGATTTTTGTTGAACTATTTTCATACACATAAGAATTAAATACGGGCATACCTACTGTACGTAGAATGTTAAGTGAGAAATATAGATTTAAATTAAGAGGGATGTTGGTCCACCTTTAAATCCCAAAAAAAGTATTATTCACTAGATATAAATGGGTTATAGTATTGCTTAGTTTGAGAACCACTGATCTACATAACAAAATGTAATTCTAAGAACACCGTTTTGTATAGTTAATATTAAATAATAAAATATAAATATTCAAATGCTACATCAAACATAAAAAGGTTAAATATATGAGTCTGTATTAATATAAAGAAAATATTTGCTTAAAATTTTCACAGCGCACTTAACTTTTTAATACGGTCTCCTGTTTTCATATTTTTATAAAATTTATTTTTAGCATTTTACAATTATTATTTTATATTACATACATACGTTCGTATATTTTTCATATTAAAGAAGTATAACCGGTGTTTTAAAAATGTATGGTTTATACCTAAAAGAATTGTTAATTTTTGATTTATGAAAATATGGTAATTTGAAAAGGGAAAGGAAATTTGTTCTTTTATTTTTTTAATTTGAAATTAGAAATATACATACACGTTTTTTTTGTATACTTTCGTCTAACGTATCAGTTCTAACTATATATGGGTAGAAACATTGACTTATATATAACGAAAGCTTTTTAAGAAAAAAAATAAAACTGATTAAAAAAAACCTAAAAACACTGAAAAGTACATAACAGTTTTTGAAGTCAGTTTTTTTTTTCTTTTGAGTGTCGAATCTTGGAAATCCATGGTCAGATTCTATCAAAATTTATATGGGACCATCTCGGGAGTATACTCTTTCAAACAAAAATCGTCCAAATCGGTGCATATTTGTCGAAGTTAGGTTCGAACATACATAAAATAATTATTTATTAAATATCTATTATTAGGGTGTGTCAAAAAATGAACATTCACTCTCGTTACGAAATAAGTAAATTTATTCAATTTTAAGGGGTACCGTAAAAACGGATCCCGTTTGTATGTTCGGGCATAACTCCGACAAATAAGGAGTTATGCCCGAACATACATAAAAAATATATATTGTTGAATTCAGAACCTCCTCCTCCTTTTTTGAAGATTGTTTTCGTTATATATAAAATAATAAATTCTTGGCCCAAGTCAATTTTACTTCCATGTTTCGAAGGAAATGGAAGTATTGTAATACCATCGAAAAATCGTGTCCGAGAAAATGACAAATTCTGATTGTACTAACTTCAAAACGTAAAGAAAAGTTAATTTCCGCATGGCGGCTGTGCGTGTGTCTGTGTGTCAGGATGTAGATTTTTTTTCGTTCACGATAACTACTGTAAAAATGTACCGATCTGAATTATTTTTGGGGAAAATGTTTGTTTCAGTGAGTGCTCCAGACCTATTGATTTTGGTGCTAATCGGATTAGGGGTTTTGGAAATATTCGAAATTTTGTAACTTTTTTCGTCTAAAAAGTTAATATTGCGAGTATTATCTCACTAATTTTGATAAGATTTGGTACATTTGCAGTTCAATTGAATCTAAGGGACATTTATTATTTGTACGTGCCTAAACAGCCATTAAAGCGGTGAAAAACACACTTAAAATTTGAATTTTAAATACTAATATGTCATTAATTCATGTTGCCTTGGAAACAAATGCAACTAAATTCAAATTGTCAAATTAGTTTTTCTACGAATGTGAATTATGTTTTTGACATTAGAAAACTAATATTTATATACAAATGGCAAAAAGAGCTGTAACCGTTGTAAGTATATATGTATTTTTAATGTATTACGATATGTATATTCATAGTAGTAGGTTATATAAATAAAATATTTAAAAAAATTTATATTTAAAAATTATTTAAAAAGATAGAAAGAACATGGAAGTCATGTATGGTTCTCCATACCGATATTTTATCTGTATAGGTACCGATAGAATTGGTGTCAATAATCAAGTAAAAGGAATCAATTTTTATTTTTTTGTATATTTTTATTAAACATAATAGATTTGACCTAGATATAGAAATGTCATAAAATGAACATTTTTTGTTATTTATAATCCTATTATTTTATTACAGTCGTGTGTCACATGCAAGGGGTAAGAAAAAGATATATTTTACGACTGGTTACTATTTCTGTTTGAAGAAAAATGTAAGATTACTAGATAGTGTTAAAAACAACACAAAAGGCAAACTTTTGTACACGCATATTATATTAGTTCTTTTTAGCTGCTATAAGCTATACCATATTTGAATAAAATTTTTATAATATTGATTTTTAAAAAGTTAATTGATTTTAAATTTTTTGCTGATTATATTAGCCACTGCGTATTTTACGCGCAAAACGACTTTAAAATGACGAAATAGCAGCCAAATAAGTTTGCGAATTTTGTAAAGAATCTGTTGAAAAAATAAGTTCACAATGAAGTATGTAGAACAGTGTTTTTTTTACTCTTGTAAAAGTAATTTCTCCAGAATGTTTTGTTTACATAGTTCGTTTTATTAAAAACCGTACTATTGGCTATTTTGTAAACTAGAAACATTGGTTAAAAAATTATTTAAAAAATGACAGTATATTTTTAAAATAAAATCTGCTTTTTAAATATAAAAAGATTCCCATTTCACCATTTTTAAACAGTTTCAACCTTACCTATACTTATCTATTTAACTATATTCTATACAATGAAAACAACACATATTACCAAGGTATATATAGACAAGGTAGTCTCAATACCTCCTTGACCAATCGGCATTGGCACGGGAATTGACATCACCCGGGGGATATATACAAATGTTATAAATTTTTTAATAGAATATCAATTACAAAAAATTCCTTTATTTATTCTTGTTTGTGTATTTTTTGATATTTTAACAACACATACAATCAAAGAAGTAAAAAAGCTGTCAGAATCACAGAACGTATTGCCAACTTAAGAATAGTAAAAATGATGCTTTACGAATAAACCAAATTGTCTGTGACAGCTTTTTAATAATTTTGTAATGTTTAATTTGTACTTCTTTGATTGTATGTGTTGTTAAAATGTCAAAAAATACGAAAACAAGAATAAATAAAGAAATTTTATCTCCGGGTGACGTTAATTCCCGCGCCAACGCTGATTGGTCAAGGATTTATTAAGACATCCTTGTCTTTATATACTTTGAAATATAACATTCACAGGTGTGTGCCATAAGGATTCCGTGGACTGTTTGGAGCCACTTACAAGTGCATTTTTTATTTAGAAAAAAATATAAAAATAGTGTCATATTCTACTAATTGAGATCTACATTATGACACCCCACTTACCTAGATATAAAAATAAAATAAAAATGATATGACGTCCCTCCCTATTTCTCCATTTGAATTGATAATGTTGAATTTAGTAATAAATTTATTGTTGGTAGTCCCACGAAAGCTTCGTTACATAAAATCAAAATCCGGAATTTAAAAAAATCGACTTTACAATACTTACTTATACTAGGTAAGGTACTGGCACCAGTTATGGCCACTATAAAAGCAAGGTTTACTGTTTTTGTGATTGACGGACTTCTTTTTTGTAATTCTCATGAACTCATGTTAATAAAACAATTAACTCTTTATTTAATCAATTTAATTACCAAAGTCCGCAAATATAGTTTTTTTTTAAATATAGCCTTTTATTTTGTTTATGTTTTTTCTCCAGTAATGGATAAAGTAAAACCAGTAATGAGCACGCAGTGATGGACACTTGCTAATGATTACAAAATGATAAGTACTACGACATAAAAGATATAAAAGAAAGAATCGTTAAATTTGAAACAATGTAAATCAATTGCTATGATAATATAATAATAATTAATCAAAAAATTATACTAATGTCCATCATTTTGACACCAATTGACCGATTGTCATCAAATCAGTATATAGATTGATATTCAGAAATGGTAGTGATCAAAAATCAACAAATATTCCTAATTCAGTACATTTAAATAAAAAATAGCCATTAATGGGGTCATATCCAAAAATGGTGCCAGTACCTTATATGTACTTCATACATGGGTATAAGAAAGTAAAAACCAAGTTTATTATCTTACAGTGTTTAAACCATAAGTCTAATTCTTCAATATAAGCTCAGTCAATTTTAAAATCTGCATATACCATTTCAACTGACAGAACGTTTAACAAACAATATTTACGTGAGAAGGTTTTCCCATCGTCGTTAATTCCTGCAAAGTCTGCAGTTTTTAATGCGCGGCACGACCAGGGCTGAACGCTTTACACCGTGCCGCTCTCTAAGTGTCACCCCCATCCCCCATGCGGTTTTGCTTACAAAGAGGCAGGGGCAAGGGGGTGACTTAGGCTCTCTCAGTTCTTGCAATCGCTGGTAATGGCCCATTAGTGCACCACAAACTACTTATTTGTGCGTGTCCTGTAAGGAACTCTCCACAAAATGGAGGGGGGTATGTCAATGTTTAGGTACTATTTCAATCTATACTCTCTTTTTATACGGGATACGTTCCAGAACAAACCGCATATAAAAAAATCTAACAATAAAAGACATCACTTCCATTGCAAAATAGAGTAATCCGGAATTTTAGACATACCTTTTTTATTACTTAAGGTAGTTCCAGCATGAAATCACTTTTCGACAGATTTGGCCGAATTTTTTTTCTCGGGTTTATAACAACTTTATTTATGAATTCCTAAAATTTCATAATTTTTGGCCGTTTAGATCGCGAGATATTTAAAGACAAAGTTCGCGATTTTGAGGGTCATGTCCCATTTAAAGCATGTAAAATGTCCGGTCTCTCCAACTATTTTTTATTATATTAAAAAATTCACTCGACAGAATTGGAAAAAAAACTAGGAGAGTGTTGAGAAATGATTTTCGAATAAGTTAAAAAAATAAAAATAGCACCTCGCCGTTTTATTATCAAGATGTAATAATTAAAAAAATTAATTTTCGATCCATTTCCAACCTGTTCACTCAACAGATTATAGTGATCTGGCAACGCTGTGCGCAACGCTCTCTGAAATAGTGTAGAATAAAAACGCGATACTATTTGTACATACTGAGACCATAAACAAAAATACATAAACACTCAGAGCAACGTTGCCAGATCACTGAAACTAACCATATGTAATTGTATGTGTGAATGTCTGTGTGCCGAGGCTTCTAAATTTTTATCTATAGTAAATTGTCTGATTATACTATACCACGCTGGAACTACGTTAATTGCAAATATTAGGCTAAAAATATAATAATAGCATTGAACAAATTGTTTTTTTATTGCTCAATTTTAAATTATTCAATATTAAAAGTCGTAAAAATCAGCTGGCATTTAAAACGTGACGTGATTGATTAAAGCGTTTGTGACGTCACAATTCATATTCTGTCCAACTGTCAATGTTGTTTGTATACAAAGTTTCAACGCGTGAGTTATAAAAACTGTATAGAAGAATAATAAAAATGGGCCGAAATCCTCAAATTAGGGATTGTTGCCCTTAGCAAGCCGTAATTTCTCAAGTCACGCAACAAGTTGTTTGAAAAGTACATTTTCTTAAATTTGATATTTTGGGGTCGGGATAAACTTTTTGAGTATGAAAAAATGTTCTACAATGTTAGGCCAAAAATCGCCTAAAAAAATTTCTGAAAATTTACGAAAATAATAATGCCTAAAAAAACACAATACACGGAAAATTAGTTCAAAAATCTGAAAGAAATTGATATTAAACTTAAAATAAAATAAGTTTATTTTTCAATTTCATTTATTTAATTTTAAATAATTAAATGTAAAAATATTTTTTATATTTTTTCCTCAGAATTATCGTGACTACCTGAAAATACTATTAGCACCGTTAGTGAATTGGTGCGATATCTTGTTAAACGATGATTTTAATAATGACAAAACCTTCATTGACTTGTCAACTTTTATTGATACTCCACTCACCGAAACATTTGCATGAAAAATCGTACCACGTAACTTCAAATCCGCGTAATAAAAAGAAATCATATTCTATTTTCACGTCAAAATATCAGTAATCGCGTTAAAATTATTTTAATGGCTCCATTCTATTTATTTTATTACCAAATAAAATTTTTAAAATCTGTCAAGTAAATGCACAGTGCTTCCTCGTGCTAATTTTACCAAAGGTCGTTAATTATCGAACAATTTTAATAAACACCGATAAAGTATTCAGATGAACTGCCTGCCATTGGTTTACCATTTAATTTTTATATAATTTTATTTAAAAATATTAATTCGATATTTTTCTTTTAATGAATTTAAAACGCCAAAATGTTAATATGTCAAAGTAAATAGCTATTTAAAAAAACAAATGATGATTTTTAAAACAAATTGAGATAAATCTTTGTAAGAGAATATTTTACAACATATATGTACCTTGTGGTGACCTATATTAAAGGAAATTGAATACTCTACAAAAAAGATTCTATAAAATTTTCACGTAACATGTGTCGTTCTTGATATATCTTGAAAATATTAATTTTTTGGGATGTCACTCCTCCCCCTTACTCACGATTTTGCAATGGGACCGTCCTCAAGCCAGACCCAACCATCCAACCAAGTTTCATTAATATCGGTTTAGTTAATATGAGTTATGCGTGTGGCAAGCATTCAGGGGACATACACAAATACACACAGACAGATAGACAAGAACAAAAAGTGTTTGTCTTGAGCTGAAACGGAAAGATCAAGTGAAAATTTTGAAATCGGAGTTTTTTTCTCATTTTAAAACCATCACATTGCTTCTCATATCTTTGATATGGCAAGGAAGTAATTATATGAGAGCAAAATACATATTTGTATGTATCAGAAATTTATTTGATTTTCCTATGTACCGTTGTTAACTTTTATACCCTGTATGTTTTATAAATTTTTTTGTTAAATCTCACTCAACAAGATCTAAAACAAATAAAACAGTCAATCAAATTATATCTATCGATTCCTGCCTATTGAAAACAGATGTTATTTTTTTCTCGACTCCAAATGATCACGCCAGGCATTGTCTCGCTAAACAAATAAACAAACAAACAAGCGAAGAGCGTCGTCGGCAATTGTCACACGTACGCGGAATGGCGTGCGAAGACGTGAACGTAATGATCTCCGCGTATTGTTGATGGTCGACACGTTCAGATATTCAAAAAAATCTCTTTTTTTATCTCGGTTTGTTCAGTTCATCTTCTTTGGTACAGTGCGTAATTTGTATATATTTTTTCAATGTTGTATTGTATCTAACCCCTGAATAAAAATAGATATTTGATATTTTTTAATAAAAAGACAAATGTGAAAAGAAAATTCAAAGGTTGTTGTGATTTTCATGTTACTAATAATAAGCCAACTGTATATTGAATTATTATTTCAGGTACAAAGAAAATGTATAAAAAAACGGCCAAGTGAGTGTTGTCATTCTCACTACGATTTATAAAAATACATACAGTGTTAGTTATAGTTTTCATTGAAAGTACTAATTAATCACTGCGTTCATAGTTAACGATTAGTGAAAACAATGTTTAATAGGTTCATTACAGATTAAATTTATATCCCCTGGTAACACTGGTTCCAATGTGTTAGTTTATAATAAAATAATAATAATTTGTATGTAGAACTTAAATATAATGCGGTATTTATTCCTATAAACATAATTTATATTAGTATTATTTATTTATACTGTAATTGTAATACAATTTCCCGTTGTGGTTATTTTCTCTACAAAATTATATAAACACGAATATGTGTACTTGTACAAATATTTTCTTAAACAACAAAAATATTCCGTTATTTGCTTTCTTTCTTTTTTTTGTAATTTCGTATACATACACTTACATAGATATTTATATTTTTATTATTATATTAAAGAAAACATAATTCATGTTTCTGTAATAATAAAGTGGGCTAAAATAAAAACAATCTAAAATATACAGTAAAATAAATTTTCCACGAACAACATTTTTCAAATACACATATCCGGGAAATGAACATATTGATTTTTAATCGTCTTAAATTTTATTCATACAAACTGCTCCAAGAGAAACAACGGAGATATACATATATGTAAGATAGGAACATAACCAAACATATTCATTTTCTACTGCAAATTGAAACGAAACTTAAGCTAAAAATTCTATTCCTTTTTGCTTCCTCGTCATATCGAAGATTCGAGAAGCTTTGTGTTCGTTTTAAAATGAAAAAAAAATATCCGATTTCAAATTTTTTACTTGATCTTTCCGTTTCAGGTCAAGACAAACACTTTCATATCGTGTCTGTCTGTGTGTCTATGTGTCTATCCCCTGAGTCCTTGTTACACGCATAACTCAGGAACAACTTAATGAAATTTGATTTGGTTGAAAAATTTTCATACAATTTTTTTTTGTAGAGCATTCAATTTTCTATAAAATAGTTCATCACAATTTTTTTAGTGAAATATTCCCTTATAAAAATTTATCTTCATTTGCATAAAAAAAAGTTATTTTTTTGCTTCTTCGCAATATCGAAGATACGAGAAGCTATGTGATCGTTTCAGATTGAGACAAAAAAAATGTTCACCGATTTCAAAATTTTAAATTGATTTATCCGTTTCACGTCAACGCAAACACTTTTCGTTCCGTGTCTGTCCGTCCGTCCATCTGTCCCCTGAAACCTTGTCACACGCATAACTAATGAACCACTAAACCGATATTATTGAAACTTGGTCGGATCGTTGGGTCTGGCTTGAGGACGGTCCCATTTAAAAATCAAAATCGTATGTAAAGGGGAGGGGTGACACCCCAAACTATTTATTTTTTCAAGATATCTCAAGAACGACACATATTACGTGAAAATTTTATAGAATATTTTTTGTAGAGCATTAAATTTCCTATAATATGAGTCTACAACGTTTGTTGTATATTCCCTTACAAAGATTTATTTCAATTTATTTTTAAAATTCTTTTTTTTGTATTTCTAAATTGATATTGCTTGGATATATTAAATGTCATTTTGACGTTTTAAATGTCATTTTGACATTTGCATAAATTTAGATTTAGATTGAAATTTCCAAAAAAATTAAAAATATATGAAAAAATATTCAGGTGCGTTTTAAGAAAAATTTCGAACTAATATTTTTTACTAAAATTGTATAAAAATTAAATAGTTAACCAATTCCAGGCAATTTATATAAACACTATCGGTTTTTATTTAAATTGTTGAATAATTAACTACCTTTGGCGAATTTAGCACGAGGAAGCACTGTGCATTTACTTGGAAGATGTTTTTTCTAATCGCTATATACTTTGACAAATTAAATGCCAATTTGTTGATGCATGCTTAGCAGAAAAATTTTGATTGAAATTGTTAAAAATAAAATAAAAATATACCAAAAAGTAATCAGGCGTGTATTAACAAAAATTTCGAATTAATATTTTTAAATAAAATTGTATAAAAATTAAATGGTTAACCAATGGAAGTTCATGTGAATATTTTATTGATGTTTCATAAAATTATTCGATAATATAGTGAATTTAGCACGAGGAAGAACTGTGCATTTACTTGGCAGATGTTTTTTCGTTTGAACTCATTTTTATTCAAACTATTTTACGATAGATACACATGGTTATACAATACAATGACGCACGGACATTTCCCAGCATTCCGCCAATATCTGTACTAGCTGCATTCTACGGACGTGCAGCGATTATAGCACGTGGTTGGAATCTGTAAACACAGCGCTGCCCGTGGTGATCGACGGAATCCACAGGAACTAATATCGTAGTCTACCGTTACCATTTGTTTTTGTTGTGAATGCTATTGTTTTAGAAGTAGAATTGTACGCTTGTAGGTGGCTTAGATATTAGGACCATCCGTAAATTACGTCACACAAATTTCATGACTTTTACTACCCCCCCCCCCCCCTCCTAACCCACTCGGCCTTGTCACAGGTTGTGATGTCACACAAATTTCGAAAAAATAATTAGGTACTCAAAATCAATGAAAAAAAAAAAATTTTGTTTTGCTGTTTATATTATATATTCACTTCTTGATAAATTGACGCCTAAATGGTAAGAAACAATAAGAAAGAACACCTTTTTCATTATTACATATTATTTTTAAAATCACTTAACATTCAACAACTCTAAGCATGAAGTAAAAATTATCTATATTAATTGTGTGTAACGCCCGTTACACACAATAAATAGCGTTCTGAAATTTGTAACGCCCGTTACAAGTACTTATGAGTATTTTACAATTTTAATAATTCGTGTGCCAAATTCTCCTTTTAACATAGTGAAGTTTATAAAAAATCAGTTCTTTTTCAGGTGTTATTTCATATTATAAATTTATATTAATATTAAAAATATCGTTTTGATTATCATAAAGTAAAATCCATTCCATGGACTCGCCCATATATGACTTATTGAGAAACACTGAAGTACCTAATCAAAAATTTAACTATACCTAGTTAATAATGTAGATAAGTTATTCTAGGTACAAAGCAGCCATTATAACTAAAATAAGATAGTGTCGATGTACAACAGTTTGGTTAATTTAAAAACTCTAGCAGAATACTAATGAGCACATTTCGACGGAAAGCTTAATTATTAATTAAACGTGCTTTATCGCATCGATGTAATAATCTCCATCTAATAGCCAATAACTGATTGATAACTTACACATGTCTCGTTATTTCCACAAGAAATTAAATTATATTTAATCACAAACTAATTGGAAGAACGTTTCCGAAATTCAAACAACCTAATTTTATATTCTTAGTTTTTTAATTGCCATTTAAATTTTTCCAATAATAGAGGTTTGATTGTACAGTCGAACTTCGATATAACGAACCCCAATATTACTGATTATGTATTACCTATACTTACATACATTAGTAGTGTCGCATGCAGAAGTGGTCGACCAATTTTCATTCAAATTCGCTTATCACAAACTTAGTCGACTCCCATTTAATTATTATAATATTTAAATTTTGTACATTTGTAAATGTACCACAACAAACACATATATTTTGAAACTCATTTGCCAGATAAAGAAGTACTCTTCGTTTATAGTACTTATACATATTTGTGCGATTAAACTATTATTATGTAATTCATTGAAAATTGTATAAGTAAATTTTGTGGCAATAAATATTTGATATTCCTAATTTTAGTATTTAAATATGTTAAACTTGATATAAAATTAATTAATGAAATGGGCGTATATTTGTGTTTTTATTTAAAATGATGTAAGTATATAAGCTCCGCCCTAGAAAAAGATAACCGATGATGTTTGTCTTAATATTTTCGAATCTGTTGTAAACGATTCTGACCTTTAGGGTAGCAGATGACCATTTTTTGAAGTAAAACTTCTTTATTGAGCTAGTGAATTGGAATGGGAAGTCATTATTTGAGCAGTTTTTTTTAAATATTCGGGCGGTTACATTGGGCAGTTAATAATTCATTTGGGCAGTATTAAACTTTTTGTGCGGTAATTAAATCAATTGTGGCAGTAAATATACAAAGTAATATACAAGATTCTGGTAAGTTATTTAATCTGACAGCGGCAGTTGAAAACCTACTCGAGCAATAGATTAAATAAATGGCCAATGTAATAATTATTTGAGCGGTAAAATAATTGCATTGAGCAGTTAAATAAATAGTTCGGCAGTTAGATAAATATATAGTTCGGCAGTTCGGTAACAATCAAATTGACTTTTGGTTGAAAAAAGCGGCACGCATTTGTTAAAAAAACCCTAACCAGGATATTTTTTGGGGGGATGGGGATATTTTTTATTGGGGCCATTCACATATGTATTTTATAATATATATTTTATAAATATATTATATGGAATAACCATCCGGGCCCCCGTTGGTTACAAAAATGCAGGGGGGCAGGGCCCCTTGCCCCCCCCCCCCATGTTGTAACAAACTATAGATCAAATGGTTACACAATATAATATATACCTATATGTGAAATATATAGGTACATTATATATCATATGTAAATAAAAAATCCCCCCCCCTCCTAAAAATACCGGTCTTTTAATTATAAATAAAAATCGGGTATCATTATGAATGGGGAACAGAAAATTTATTATTTTTAAGCAAAAAATTATTTTTGAACATTATAAAATTTCAAAAATAAAAAAAAATTTCAAAAGTTAAAATAAATAAATAATTTTAAATTAAATTACCCCCTCTAAAAAAAACTACCAGGACCCCCATCCTCCATCCCCCCGAAAAAGTCCGTCCCGCATTGCCTTCTCAGAAAAAAATGGTTACTGCTTTCCCCAATATTTCTAACGGACCGATTCTGATTTAGTTACTGCTCACGTGTTACTGCCCAATAATTTATTTTACTTCTCAAAGTATTTATTCAACCACCCATTTCATAATATATTACCGCTCGTTTCATTTTTTTACTGCTCACATTTTATCACCCAATATGTTATTGTACTTACCGTTTTTATTTTACTACTGACCGAAACTATAATATATTACTGCCCGTTTAAATCATAGCCAATTGGAATGATCTCGACACGTTTTAAAATACGATAGGTTTTCAATGATGCAACGCTAAAGAGAGTGTTGTTAATTTCTGAACATTAGTTATACCTTCTAAGTTAGTGTTCTTACTGAAACCATTAAATCATTAATAATAAAGAATAAACCATTTAGTACAATACTGTTACAACTAAAACTACTAGATGATATAAATCAGTTGTACCACCAAGTCAGATTTATATTATTTACTACCTTACAATCTTCTTGCAGTTGCAATTTGAAATATTAACATTATAAATGAATTAACTATACCCAATGCACTTGAAAACGATTTTAAGATTGAATATTTTTGAAATGCCGATGTGATTTCGATTTTTGGTATTTATATATGTCTTAGATCGTATGCAACCGTGTGGTGAAAAATTGACTCTTTCTCCGAATCAGCTGTAAGTTATTAGTTTGAAAAACGTGTTTAGTTAAATAATTCGCTATTTTTATATCACAATTTATTTTTTTATTTTTTAAACTAAACTCACAACAGCTGTAGTTTTTGATTTCTCTACTGTTGTAAACACTTAGACTCTTAAATCAATAAAATTGTTAATTCACTTATTTATTGAAAATAGTATATATTTATGTATTATGCGTGAAATAAT
The DNA here is from genome assembly GCA_961205875.1 of Sialis fuliginosa. NCBI lineage: Eukaryota > Metazoa > Arthropoda > Insecta > Megaloptera > Sialidae > Sialis > Sialis fuliginosa. The sequence goes on along the minus strand of OY540809.1, from coordinate 20,339,277 downwards.
TATTTAAATAAACATAAGAATATTATTCACGCATAAGTTATCAAGAACTAAGCGTTATACTAATAAAACATAACCTATATGCAAAAGTACATTTCATTGGTAGATTTTTTGGAAGAAAACCTTGCATCAGCCATTTCCGAGGTATTTTTCGTTAGTTATACTTATTTTCATTATAAAAGAAATTAAATACTTTAATTCTTGTATAATTTTATACAGAACCGGCCTTAGCAAGTTTGGTGCCCTAGGCGAGATTTATTTTTCCGCCCTCTCCCCTCTAAAAAATGTTCAAAAATCACCGAAATTGTCAATTAAAATTGATAAATTAACAAATAAGTTAAATAGTTATTATCTCAGCTTGGTGCGATGCTACAGACTCTAGCTTTAAAAAAAAATATAGCTTACATCATTAACTCTAAGACTATCAAATGCCCTAAGACCCCTATTATTAACCAATTAAAATTAATAATAACAGATAGACAAAAAATGTAAGGATTAAAAAAAAAGTTTACTCAAAAAATATAGTCTGTACACTGATTTGAACCAAAAAAGTTACTTATGCCCTATTGTGCACCGCCCCACCTGGTCTGAGGCTCCGGGCAGTCGACCTGGTTCGCCTCCCCCCTAAAGCCAGCGCTGATTGTATATAATCACTGATTTAATTGTTTACTAAACACCGCACTGGTTGACCTGATTGCGTTAGTTTCGATTTTTAGGACTGAATGCGTCGCTACTATCGTGATACATATCAATGGAATTTTGAAACAAAATATTAATAATAATAACAAAACAAAAATTTATAATATCTCGAATATGCTTGAAATTGTTATAAGATATTGCACTTTAAAATTTATTTTATTTTATAAATTAACAATATAACTCTCCAAAATTGGCATCAATTCTTGTTTAATTGACCACCCGTAATATAAAGTCGTAATATAAAACCCCCATATATCCATAATTACAGTTAAAAATCCATAAATATTGCAGATGTTATAAACCAGTACCCCTTTCGGCACTTATTAATTAATCGGCATCTTTATTCCCCCCCCCCCTCCCCACTGCCCGCCATCGGTACATTAGTTATTATTTATTTTCTTTCTTTTCTTCCGACAGAAGTTATTGTAACTCATTATTTTTATCATTGAATTTATCATGTACTATTTGAAATGAGAAAGCAAAAGTTTCTTTTTTGTGTTGAAGAAATATTAAAGAATATTTTATATAATGGGTTAATTTAATTTACTTTTGATATTTGTATTGAACATATTTTTTGTGTAGTTATTTTTCCAATTATTTTTGAAATGGTTCGTATACGCAGACGGGCAGTCGAGCGGCAAACAATAGACTTCTATTGTTAACGCGTGTACTATTCAAATGTTACTTTGTACTTATTTTTTAGAAGAGTTCTAAAAATGAGGAGGTTCTCAATTCGACAATACATATTTTTTTATGTATGTTCGGGCATAAAGAAACTTTAAAAAAAAAAAAAAAAAAAACTGACTTCAAACTGAAAATTCTGAAAAGTATATACCTATATAAATTTAACAGATTTTTAAGTCGATGCCAAAATTGCCAAGCCAATAAAAAACTTTTTAATAAAGAAAAAAAGAAAACCGACTTTAAAAATTGTTAAATTTAATTATTATATGGGTCAATATTAGATAATCGGCCCAAATGGGTTCCTCGCAATTTTTAGGAAAATAAACTGCAATATATTTAATAACTTTTGGTTTATGATGAAATATAATAGACTTACTAATTAGTCATAAGCTTACATTTATATTAAAAAAAATATTATTGCATTTTTTTCCCTTTCATTCAATGTTGAATGTCTTATTTCCTGTCAGGGGATATTTCCTGTATTGCAAATACTTTTATTTATTACTCAGCCGTTTTGATAATATTAGTCAATTTTATATTATAATTGTAAATATAAATAAAGTGACTTTATTCCTAAAGGGATAAATACTACTTGAAAATAATATTTTATACCATAATTTTCACTCAAACTTTGGAGACAGTGTATAGTGTCATTAGTCTGTCAAAACTTTAATTTGAAACTTCCAGTATTTTAAGCAAGTGAAATTAGCCAATCAGTAGTTAGGAAAGAGACGCGCGCACGCATATCATGATTGGTGGATACAAATCGCTATATTGTTAGTGTCTTTTGAACTAGTGTCGTTATTTGTTGTAATCCTATGTGTGTCAATTTCCTGAAAAAATAAGGATACTCTTTATTTTTATTTTTTTAATAATTACAACCAATTTACTTATTTATTGCGTATGTTTATTTAAATTATTTACAATAATAAAGAAAACCGCAAAGCAAAATGTGATTGTACCAGTTTTTTTTTATATGAAGTTGAATTTTGGGCTTAGGTTAAATATTTCCAAAAAGGGGGGATACTATAGTATTGTAGTATTGGTCAAGCATAGTCGAAATCCAAATTTTTGGAATTTTTTGCTTACACGTTTTTTTATTTTGGCTTTAGCCAACTTAGAAAATTCAACTTAAACCCGAAATTCAAGCTCGTATATAAAAAAACTGGTAAGCAAAAAATTCAAATAATTAGATTTCGAGTATGCTCGACCAATACTACAATGCTATATATGTCGCTTTTTAGGCTCCGCACTTTTTTTGTGTAGCTGTGTTATAAATACGTTAACTGTAGTTTTGAATAAAAAAATATGTGCATGGATATTTTTCTTGTTTGTTTAATGGCCTTAATGATTTAGTAAGATAAAAGGTTAAGAACCACAGATGTAAAAAGTAGATTTTATTAATTCTGACTTCTAAATAGCTCATTTATCTGACAATAAATGCATGTATTATACGATTAGGGCATAATTTTATGATAACATACATTATTATGTCAATTGAAAGATAAAGTTGAAAAACAATCATTTACATACCGTTGAAATTGGTCGAAAAGTTATAAAAGGTAATAAAAAGTTTGTATTTTTTCGAATTACACATATAATCTTTCATATTTTATTGATACGAAGACTCACAAACATTACAAATAAACTTTCTGCGATAAAATATCGGCGTTAGTTATTTTCAAATATCAGCGTTAAATTTTACATTGTAGAAAATTGTTTTTCAACTTTGATTTAAAAGTTTATTCTATTTTAGAGACATTAGTTTTGTTTGGAATTTGTTGGATTCATAAATTTTAAACTACAGGAATTTTATTTTAAAATTCTTTTTATTTTTTACTTAGAACTTTATTCCCATACTGCACATTTACATAGTTACATAATTATTTTCTAATAACTACAACTACAAAATCTTAAAAAACGACTTCAATAAAATAACTAAAAACACTGAAATATTTATAATAATTAAATTTAACAGTTATTTTTGCTTGAGACCGACTTCAAAAACTGTTAAATTAAAATATTATATACTTTTCAGTGTCTTTAGAGATTTTTTGAAGTCGCTTGAATTTTTTAAAGTTTTTATTTTTTCCTTTTGAGTGGTGTATCTCGAAGCTCATGGTCAGATTTTGATAAAATTTATATGGGACCACCTCGGGAGTATACTCTTTCAAACAAACAAAAAATCGTCTAAATCGGTGTATATTTGTCGGAGTTATTCCCGAACATACATCAAAAATATATATTGTCGATTTTTTTAAGTCGATTGCTGTTTTGTAATTTTAGTATAAACACGGTATAAAAGTGACAGCTATAACTTACATATTGCTTTAATTTTATAACAGTTAAAATATAAGTATAAAAATTAGCGTTTATACAAAAATATATATTTTTTATATGTATACATATATTAAACATGTATTTCTAATTTTCTAACGTTCATAATTAAATACAAATATTCCTCAGTACTAATTATTCATGTTTAAATGGTACAACACAAGGTTTGACATGTTGTTTTGTAGAGGCAGAACCTGTCCGCCAAAAGGCAGGCCTCCCGCGACTTTGGATGCGCCTATATTAGCCCATTACAGATATTTCTCTCAGATAGACAGCGCCTACTCATAAATTATACCAGCGCTGAATATTTATCAGAAATTATAACACAGACTACCTACTACAGGTTGCTGCATCTTGTATTTTGTTATCTGGGTTTTTTATTTGTGTCCCAGTGGTTCTTAACATGTTTCTATTTCTTATTATATAAAAAAATATGTGAATTTAAATTTATATAAATATTAATATAAATTTATTTTATTTCATTAATAATGTATTTAATTAAAATAAAAACAAAACTTCGCTAATGTAATATTTTTTAAAATGAGTAGGTACCTCGGTAGTTTTTTGTGCACCAATTAATATTTTTAACTAAATTAAATATAAAAAAAAATGTTTTTCAGATTTTATGACAAGATGAATCTATATGAAACTATAACCACCTAAATGCTAAATTATTTTTTTCCAATAAAAATAAATTTTTAAAAATCACCATCAAACGTTAATATCCTGAAATGGTGCCCGTCGATAAAAAATTATTTCAGTTTTCAATAAAATCACGATTTTTATGCAGGCACCTTGATAAAATACCCGGTCGGTATTCTAGAATGTGCTCTTAAATACAAAAAGGTTGGGGACTCCTGCATTAGTGCATAACAGTGTTCAGTTATGAAACTAATTTGCTTAAATCTATTGTTAAATAATGAAAAATATGGTCGGATTAATTCTTAATTTCAGTTGGATGAATTTATAATATATCAAGAAATAAAATTGTTTGACTGCCTCTGTATTATTCTATAGTTAATTTAGAAATTGCGTGGCCGTAGTTTTTAAATGAGATTATGTTACTTAAAGAATGTCTCTGATTTACTTAAGATGGTTTATTTCCCCTGTGTATCATCTCGTTTGATACCATTTTTCTTATGTAATATGTACACTAATATTTGTTTTGTTTGCGCAAGTACAAAAGGGCGTAACTGATTATCATATGTAATTTATTGAAGTGCATACAACAATACAAATATTTAAGGTACATATAATGCATAGGCGTCATCAAAAAAGCAATATTTACTCAAATATTCTACACGAGATATTTTACCGTATAAAAAATTTTGTAGGCGTTTATGAAAGAAAAAGTTAAGATATTTTACTTAACAATGCATTGTTATGATTTTTTTTTGATAATATCATTAAGTTAGTTAATCATTTAGATTTATTTGATGCCAGTTGTTTACTCATGTCTTTATTATTGTTGAGATTAAATGGAAGTAAATATTTTAATATGAATTAATTTATTTTAGTTTTATTTTCTATCAACGTTTCGTTACACATTAAATAAACTAATACACATAAGGTACTTGCATCAGTCTTGATCACTTTAAGAGCAAGGTCATACTGATCTTTTGGATTGATGGGATTCTTTTTTGAAATTCTCATTTATTCATCTTACTCATAAAACAAGTACCTTTTTATTAAATCCATTTTTATTTTTATTTTTATTATGTTTTTTCTTCAGTAACGGACAAGTAAAATCAGTAATGGGCACCCAGTGATGGACACTTTCTAATGATTGGTACTACGACATAAAAGTTATTAAATAAAGAATCGTAAAATTTTAAACGATGTAAAGTAGATGCTATGATAATATAATAATTAATAAATAAATTACACTAATAATTAGTTTAAATGTCCACCATTTTGACACCTATTGGCCGATTGTCATCAAATTAGCTGTTTTACAGTTAAGTGTCTATAGATTATGATTCAGTAATGGCAGTATGTAATCGTACATATATCAACAAAAATATCTAATTTAGTACATTTAATTAAACTAGTGTCCAACACTGGGATATTATCCAAGATTCTATACACACACAACTGAGCTGTCGGACTAGAAAAGATTCTGCTTCTTCCGACAAATAATTCGTCAAGAGAAAAAAATTATCCCAGACTGATGCCAGTACCTTATTCCTTTTTAAGTTTCATTTAAAGATACACTATTCTAGATCATATCCTCATCTTCATGATTACATTTGTTATTTATGTTAGGCACGTCACATCAAATAATAAATAAAACCATAATGAGATTGTACCGATTATGTTGAAAATCAAATAAGAACAAGTTGTTCCAAACCACAATAGTTCTTCTGTAACTGAAATCGATTAATTTCATGAAACTGCTTCATAAATCTTGAGCTATTTAAGGTACAGAAGTATTGAACACTGATGGTATTATTCAAAATTAAAAACTAGGTCGGTAAGATGTTTGTAAAATGCTACTGTTGTTAACCCGGTAACAGGCATACCATACTCTCGATACTTTAATAAAAATTATAACTTATTAAAAGGTAATATGTTCAATTCTATCTTAAATTTAATAATATTAAGATTTTTTATATTATCCAGAATCTTAATAAATATTTTGACGAAAAAGCTTAATGATCCTCGATTAATTAGCTGCAATATGGCGTTGGTAACTTTGATGCCTTATTATTTCTAGTGTAAGTAGTGTAAGTAAATATTCTGCAAATATTTCTGGATTAGATTTGAGACAAGTGTTAAAATCCCCAGCTTTTTAAATAATTGCCAAGACTTACGTAGATCAACGTTGCAAATGAAGCTAATACATCTTTTTGTATTAAAATATGTCCATTGCTATAGGTAATGAACCTCAAAGAATGAAAACACAAAATTTATTCAGCAATGAATTCTTCTTGACATCCAACAAGTCTTCTTCTAGATTATGATTATTTCTTACAGAAAATGTTATACTTAAATAAAAAATATAGGTACTGTTTAAAAATTTTCATCTAGTTTTACGTTCGGTATTATAAATGAACTAGCTAGCAAGCATTTTCAAATAGGGTATCAAACCTATCTGACAACTCCCTATACATTTTCATGAAGTGTTTGACAAGTTTTTTTATGTAAATACCAACGGTATTAAAACAGTGGTTACAATAAGATGAAGTATCAATATTCTAAATTCCAAAACAAATCCATTGATAATATCACATAATTAATATCCCATTTGAAAAAAAAGTTATTCGTTTTTTATACATTTCTTATTATATATGATTAGGAAATCTAGCACGTCTGCTCCCGGGTTAAAAACTAGGTTGGATGTTTAGAACGCTACTGTAATAATAAGAATATAATATAATGTATTACACTTAAAATACATTACAACGTACTACAATATAGGTAATAAGTTATAGTTAAATATGATCATGTATTTCTGTTTAGGCACTTTGTTATGGGTTATTCATGTCAGAAATAGTTTTACTTTCTGTTCTTGAAAAGTGACTGGTATTTTGTCGACTTTATAAACTTGTAATAAATTTATTTACATGGGTATAAAAGATATATAAATATAGATCTTACCTATTATTAGATTCTGAATACAATTAATTTTAGAATGATATTTTCTGATATTATAATTTAGTGATTGTGAATAACTAGGTAATATTAAACACTTTTTGGTTACTTAATAAAAAATATCTAAGAATAATAAAATGCAAATTATACCCAGAAGCCAAGAATCGTATAAATGTGGCATTTACAGAAAAAACTGACATTGTGTTTGAAGTTTAATAATATAACATTTAACGTCTTGAATTGTAATTAAGAATCAAAATTAGATTTATGTTACAGTTTACCTCATTCTAAATTAGTTTTCTCCATCTGCTGTCAAATTATTATTAAATTATCTCGGCTTCTTTATTACGATCTTCTGGTGTATTTCGGTTGATTCTGTTGGCAGTACTACAGACTTACAAATACGCTTCATCATTTTATGGTTGTTTAAGTTGGTACTATCTGTTATCTTATTTTTATTATTTAAGACAAATATACTCTCTTTTTTTTAATTTGAGATTAAAGAATTGATATGGAGCAAGTTTTAATGGAATATTCACAGCAGAGAGAATTACAGCTTGCATTAAGATTTATCAATTACTAGCTGTTCCCCGCGTGGAATTTAGGTTAGTGAAAAGTTAGATTTCTGTTATGATAGTCGATTAAACAGATTCCTAGTTTCGCATTTGCATGCTAGATGTCTACACCAAAAAAGTTTAACCTTCGGGCGTACTAACGTCAAACACCCATTTTTTTATCTAATCAATTTTTCGGATTACAAAGTGGCCTATGTCCTTCCTCAGGGTACCAAATTTTATCAAGATCGGTTTAGCCGTGAAAAGGTAACAAACAGACAGACACACATTTGCATTTATAAAATATATATATTAATACGTGAACATTGAAAATTGTCGTACATTTTTTTAGTATTTATTATAAAAGGAGATGAAAGAAACTTTATATATCATTCGAAATGTACTGTTCCATAGATATGCACAAAAAAAAAAAATAAAAAAATAATGTGTGTATATATACACACATAATTTTCCCTCGCATCGTTCAACAGCATAGCAATACTCCAAGCGCCACCAAGCGACAAAAATAAATAGTTTTAGATTTCTGTCAAACGTAGAGAATGCGTAGAGATTTCAATTCGCGTTCAATTGCAGTGTTTTTCTTTTGAAATTTTTGTTGTAAAAGCAGGTTAGGATAGGTACTGTGCCATAGATGTGCACAAAAAATAATTCATGTGTGTATGTTGTCGTTAAGACAGGTAAAATATTGGTCGAATTTCGACGACAGGCGATACTAGTTAGTATAGATATACCTGTATGTAGATATACCCGAAGCAATGTATACATACTTTTAAGGAATTAATCAAATATCGTATTTCCTTAAAAAAATAATAAATAGCACAGTTTTCAATACAATTTACCAGAAATTTAAACAGTTGGCTTCAATTAATTTAAAATAATTATTAATGCTTTGTAACAATTTGTTTATTCAAATTGGGAATTATATTCTACAATCATAGTAACATATCTACAAAAATCCTCAAAAGGTATGTTAAAAATATCAAATCAAAATAATAATAATACAAACGAGAAAGAACCTTTCTCAAAATGATTAATCTTCAAGAGCGGTCCACAAAATTGAAACAACAACAATTCCACTAAATGATATCCAATTTTAGATAACGCATTCCAAAATAAATAAAATTTATGTTCTCGCCTGAAGGGTATAATTAGTTTAGCCCTGTGAATATTAGTCATTTTGAATTACACTCCGCTGCGACGTGTGGTGCATGCAATAGGGCGCTAATAACAACGCGCCTTTCTTACGTCACGTGAATCTCAGACGGGGGGCAGAACCCCCCACTCCCATACCTTGTTTTACACAAATATAAATGTTTGTATTTATGTTTTAATTATATGTTATTATGCGGCTTTTTTTATAGTGAGATATCATTTTTATCTGTTTGTAGTGAATTAGTATTAAGTCCTCAAAATGTTAAGGTTGGATTCTATAGAATTTTTTCTGTAGATTATGAATGTTTTGGTGCCTTTTTCGAAATATTGTGTTATCAAAAATTATATTATATTTTTTTTTTTTTAATTTGTTTTTACATATTATTTGTTTAAATTGCAATTTCATCAAAATAACCATTTTTCAAAGTTGTCTACCATCCTAAATCCTTGAGTATAAGTATTCCCTATAATCCTCCCATAATCAATATATTGAAAAAAAAATATTTTTTTAATTCAATTAATTAATATTTACAAGCGAAATCGTGGAAATGCGAAATTTACTTTTTATTTTTTTATTCAATTTAAAAAACTAATAAAAAAATTAAAAACATTAGGTTGTAGAGAATGTATTCTAATATATTGTTTTTTTTTTTTTTTTTTTAATTCAATTAACTAATATTTACAAGCGCAATCGTGGACATAAAAAATTTAAAAAATTAATTTATTTTTATATAATATGAAATTTTTAACTCATTAAAACTGGTTAAATGTTTTGATTTTTACTTATACCTCGTAGATCTAATCAATTTTCTGAAATGCCTACCCAGTATCTGGTCTGAAACACAAGACGTTATTCCACGATTTCACTTGTAAATATTAATTAATTGATTTGAAACAAAAATAACAGTATATTAGAATATATTCTCTACGCAATAACGTGTGTTTAATTTTTGGATTTTTATATAATTTATATAAATATGACTATGGATTTAGAACGTATTCACGTCAATCCTTCGACTGTGCATTCCGTCATAGTCACATCCATTTTGTATTAGTAATTAGGATTGAATTTTAGCGAGTAATATACATGAACAAAATTATTTTACAATTTACCAAAAAATAATCAAATCGAAAAATTAGTTCTTTGTTCTTAAGGTTATATAGATGGTTAACAGAAGTCATTAAGAAAAAATTGCACCTATTAGATTTAATGTTTCCTTTCGAATTTTGTAGTGACTACTATACTTTATTATACAATTTATGTAAAAAAAGTAATAATTAATTTAGGTCTAACATAAAATATATTATGCAAATATCGAAAAAATTAAATTATGAATAGATTTATATATTCGAAATTTCCGTTTAAAATCTAGTCATTAATTATACATTATGAGGACGTATATTTGATTAAGATAACTCTGAGTTACAAAATGTATTTCACAAGTTAACAATAAATATTGCATATTTCATTATGATTTTACAATTAGGAACGAAATCAAGGAATTTTTGCTGAAACTCTGTTATTATACTAAAAGTTAAGTCAATACCATTCTGAATATTTAATACGTACTTTTATAATCGTGGGCAGGGACGGCTTTAGAGTTTAAAATGATTGCTTTTTAATAAATTTATGAAGGAAAAAATGGTTAAATCAATCTTTGCAAGAATAAGAAAATTTTTATCTAAAAAGCATTCCGTCTCAAAAAACTCATGACTATTATGTATATAAAAGTAGAAATAATTTTGATAGTCTATATTAATCGCTCGCGTGGACTACGAAATTATTGTTTAGGATTTTTTTAAAATATAGTTGAATTGTTTTATATCATTTTATTTTATCTACACAATTCTTTACTACATTATATTGTTCAATACTAAACGGTTTAGGTAGCGTATTGCAAAAGAGCACACTAGTGGCACTTGATTTACTATTATCGTCACTGCTTATTCCTTATGTTACCTAACGTAATAAAATATAGTCTATAACCTGACCAGAGAACATATCTATGAATTAAAAAAACACGTAAATCGGATAAGTGGTTCTGAGTGATAATTGTACAACGGACAGACAGAGAGACTTGCGTTATATAATATATTTAAATATAAATTAATTAAAATTTCACCGTACATATTTAAAAAAAAATTAAACTACATAATATTAATTGAATTTAGTGTAAAAATTAAAAAAAACATTAAATAAAACACTTTTTGGAATTTGTTTTTTTTCCAGAATACTTTGTTCAGATAATTATTTTTTTAAGGCGGATAATTAATTTAATTAATTTTTTAATTAATAATAAAAACAATATTTTAGATACACCCCTGTATTTCACCCCCACAAGCGGATACATATCTTTAAAATACAAGAAATAAAGAGTTTTACTGAACATTTCTACGTAAATTTGAATATATGAATATGCATAACAGTAAAGTTTCAAACAAATTAAGCACTCAGCACATTTATAATACATTATCAGAATTCACTTGTTTTTGCTCCGAACAAAATTCAAAGATTTTAATCTCTAACAAGACGGTGGCAATGTTCGCCAACATTACGCTGACAAATCTTTATTTTTATTTAATTTTTTCTATGGTAATTTTTTTAACTCTGTGATAATTTGAATACCTTGATTTATGTATGTAGATAATAGTCAACAAATACAGGATGATTTACAACCAGTGTAAAAAAAATTTACAGTTGATCGAAGATGTTATTTTAAGCAAAAAACTTCATATGAATATACATCCGGAAATTCTTTGCGTGGGAGTTACAGCCTTCCAAAAATTTTGCCTAAATAAAATTTTATAACCGGTTTATTGTTAATCATTTTTATCGATTTCCAGTATCAAATAATAATAATTTAGAATAGGGATGTATGGGGCCGGTGGGCCCGCTAATTTTTATTAAGTTTTTTTTTTTCTTTAATTTTTTCCCGAAGTGAGTTCTTGTAAAAGATTATATAACACAAACTACATAATATTATACATTGTTCATTTGTCATAGGATCAATCGTTTTCGAGGAATATAAATAAAAATAATATTTTGCAGAATTTTACTTAATGCGAATGCGTCAAATTACACAATATAAACTTATATTCTTGTTCTAGGATTAAAAATAAGAAAAAAGTTGATGTAAATATTCCTCTTAAAATATGAGTCCTCATATACCTATAGCCAGTATAACTGTAATACGTGCTTAAATTATTTGACTAAAAAACAAAATTAAAATTGCTATCTGTTGATAAGGAATAATTTTTGGACGTATATTTACATCAATTTTTTTCTTATTTTTTATCCTAGAACAAGAATATACATTTATTTTGTGTAATTTGAAGCATCTGTATTAAATCAAATTCTGCAATTCTATCTTTACTATTATATTTCTCGTACACGATTGATCTTATGACAAATTAACAAAGTATATTTCCATGTATTTTGTGGTATATAATTATGTATATAAAATTGCCAAACATAGGACAAATTTTAAGAATAAAAAAAAAACTAGCTAAAAATCAAGAGGTCCACTGGCGCCATACATTCATGGTCTAAATAATCATTGGTTGATACTGTAAATCGATAACACGTATTATTACTAAATTGAGTATCAAATTTCATTACTGTATCACAATGGGTTCTCCAGATATTAAGTAAAAACTAATTTTAGACAAAATCTCCCTCATGAAGAATTTCCAGACACATGTTTATATGAATTTTAAAATTATATTTTGCTTGAAATATTTTTTTTAATCAACTGTTGAAGTTTGTTCCACCTGATATGACTCACTCTGTATATAGCCCTGTAGATATTAAATAAAAACTAATTTTAGACAAAATTTCCCTCACGAATTTCCGGACACATGTTTATATGAATTTTAAAATTATATTTTGCTTGAAATATTTTCTCCATCAACTGTTCAAGTTTGTTCTATCTCATATGACTCAATCTGTATATAGCCCTGTTCTCAAAAAAGTTAATAACCTTTGTTTAAGGCTGTAGAATCAATGTTCTTTACTTTTAATGCCCCTGTATCTATTATATATCTAAAACTAAAAATTAGCATCAACGTAAACTAACCACGTATTAAGAACGTTGACATTCGTACGAACGGACATATCTAACACAAGATACAGAGTAAACTGTAATTGAATCGGTATCAGCTGTCCACATGTAGCCGGTCTATTGAAAGGTTCCAGCAGATAACCGCGTCTACAGAATTGGGTCGCGATTGGACGCTCACGTCTCAATAATACCCGATAATCCATTGCTTATGAAGTCAATTATATACAAACAGTCTTATCTAAGTCTGCGTGTTTCTGAGTTCTCTCAAAACGATCAAATGCGCACTATATTTTTTTTAACTCAGAGGACAAAAAGTTTAATGTAAGTTAAAATAATCAAATTATTTAAAAATTGGCTGTTATTCGCGATTTCGTCCGCGTGGAATTTGTATTTTTTTTATCTAATCAAATAACCCTATGTTCTTCTTCAGGATGCAAGCTATTATTAAATTTAATCAAAAATAATTCTAAAAATTAAAAAATTAACATCAATAAACTTCCGTTTCCGGTTTAATGATGGTTTTTAAAAATAGAAGGTGCACATCTAGAGTATACAAGAACCTTAAATTTAAAATTCCATGTTTGTAAGTCTCATTGTTTTGGCTGTAGGGTGTTCACAGACACACAGACATCATGAGATAATGGTCGTGCATGATTCAGGGACCCTCAATACGTGTAATTCCGTTAAAATCTCGAGTTCGATTTTTTTTCATGATCACTCTATACTTTATTATTCAGTATATAAAGCTCAACGTGTCTCTATCTGTCTGTGTGTCTGTCCGTTAGTGCGCTTATCACTCGAGAACCATTTATCCGATTTACGTGTTTTTTTAAAATTAATAGATACATTCTCTAGCCAGGTTATAGGCTATATTTTGTTACGTTAGGTAACATAACAACTAAGCAGTGACAATAATAGTAAATCAAGTCGGAAAAAAAAATTCCGTCGGTGCGCTGTTTTACAATACGCTGCCTAAACCGTTCAATATTCAACAAAACAATGTTTATTATTTTTAATTTTTGTTCTGATTCGTTTTTGTTAGGTAGGTAATTAGCCGCGCGGACCCAGCTAGTACAGTATAAAAAAATAAAAATCGTTGAAGAGGTATCTTCGCGTGCACTGCGTAAATAGTTAGCGATAAGTGAAAACAATGTTCAATAGGTTTATTATAGATAAAATTTATACCCTCGGGATACAACGGGTACAATGCACTAATACAGTATATTTAAAACTCTGATTTTTTCATGACTAGTTACACACATCTGTCTTATTTCTTCGCACTCAACTGTATTGGTACAGTTGTTCGTATAAATACAATCAATAATGAATGAATCCTTCTTTACCTGAACAACAAGTGTACGTGTAAAGGATCAGGATCTGACAAGTGCTTGATCCTCTTACAGGGTTTGAGAACATAGCGGGGTTACAGGTGGAGGGGGTGGGGGGGATGCTGGATAACCGTTCGCGGTCCAGACTCAATTAAGATTAACATCTTCTTCGATTCGACCTATGTTTTAGTGCGTTAGAGACCTCTTTATCTCTTCTCTGCTTAGAGTTTTATTGATACCATCCAAAGTGACGGCTTGATATTTGTTTTTAACATGTTACTGATTGATTTTTTATAACGATTTTTAGTTAAGGTTTTATTGGAAGATATTTTGATAATTACTTCAAGTCTTGCGTTAGTATAAGTTTTTCTCAATAATGTAGAACTACAATTTCACGTACGATACACAATAAATCCGTTGCATAATAAGGTGATATTAAGTAAATAAATAAAATGGCGAAGTGAGTGTTGGGCACGCACATGATAGGGTTCTTAAATTAGCTTACTTTCCTAAATTAACTACATTTATACAATATAAAATAAAAAAATGTCTACAGTGCTCATTATAATTTTCATTGAAATTACTAATTAAAGGCGATATTCGGAATTTTTTAAAGATATTTTGCATTGACAGTTAAGAAATTAGAGGATGCGAGGGCACTCTGATAATTATTTTAAAACCAGGTTAAAATTAAAAGGTCCTAACACATTTTTTGTTGCTTTTAAGGAAACGTTCGTATACCAAATTTTATCTTAATAGGTATATAAATGATAGAATGGGATTGTTGTGACATACATACAGACAGACAGACAGACAAACGGACGGACAGAGCAAATCTATAAGGGTTCCTAGTTTTCTTCGGTATACAAATCCGATTGGGAAGCTCTGCTGTTATGTACGAGTACTGTTCGATAGTTAATAAACAAATTAGTAAACAATCGAAACACCGCATTTCGAACAACTACAGGTAAATGGTTATTGTAGGGGAAGGAGTAGCGCCTTATGGACCGTATCAGATAGCCTTTGAGACCTGCTAATTGTTATGTGGCTGCTGCATACGATCTTCTCTAAGATTATTATCGTCTCCTTTTAACTGAACTGTTGTTGCCAACTTTAAAATGATAAAAATCAATTCACAAACTCATACCGTTTACTGATTTTGAATACAGATATTTAAATATATTATTATATTGAAATTATTATAGGAGATCAATATATCATGGCTTCTGGGTGTACTTTAAGTGTAAATGAAAAATCAATTACTTAAAATTGCACACTGATATAAAATAGATACGCATATATTTAAATATTATAGTACATGTTTTTAAGATTGGAATTACTGAAAATCGATATGGATTATTCGTAAGTCATAACAAAGAATCGAAAATTGAATTAACATTTTTTTTTTCAATCAATGTCCAATATTACAGTTGCTAGCCTTGCAAGCACTTTCAAATGTTGTATCAAACTTATATGGCAGTTCTTTTGAAGCATGCTCAATAAGTTAGTTTAGTGAATAAACTTTACATACCTTAGTTTTTACTTTCCATGCATACAACTATCTATCAAAAACTCCAAGAAAATTGTCATTTAAGTTTAATACCTTGTTTGAAAATGCTTGTAAGCTAGCAAATTTTGTTAGCTAAGCTGTAATACCGGACATAATTGTATTCAATTAAAAGATCAATAAAAAATTTGAAAATCAGTAACAATTTTATTTCCGATATTTCAAATTATAATGGTATTTGATGTATCCCTGCAGGGCCGGCGGTAGGCGGGTACGAAAGCGGCAAAATTTGAATAAAATGCGTGAGAATAGCATTATCAGGATCAAGTAAAAAATGATTTGAGGACTAAAAAAGAGGGCGTTAAAGTTAAATTATGAGGCGCCAAAATCATAATGATAACAAAAAGTCATCAAAAATAGCAGGGGGCACAAAAGGCAGCAATATGAATTTTTCACACACCAACTGAATCTCTAGCGCCGGTCCTGCACCTCTGTATAAATACACTAATTTGTCCGAACCGCAGAACCGTTTTAAGACCACTGCGTATTTATTTTCGCGTGTATCAATTTGTACTCACGCTGTATCTCTGTCTCTCTCTCTATCCCTGGTGTAATTGGATTGTTGATGAATTAAGGGCATTTCTGGAAACGGCTTGTGTTATTTTATCTGTTCCCCTGAACGTTGTAGCGAGTTGTGGTCCAGATATTTAGCGCTAAGAGGTATTGAAGATTCATGTTAGAAGATAATTCAATTTTTCGGTTCATTTTGTACGAGAAATATATTATGTGCTCACATTTGCGAGATAAATACTATCTATGTACTGTTTGTTTTTGATATACATAGATCAGACTGAAAATAAAATATTGTAAGCAAAATAAACGCTTAAAATCATTAATACCATTAACAAAATCTAAGAGTCAATAATTTAAATATCAAATTCAATTTAGCTTAAAATAATTTGTGTCGACCTTTTTAAATGATAAAGGCTGGGTGGATAATTTTTTTTGTAAAATGAATATTTGTATTGAGGTGACAAGGTTCTATAAATAATTTCTTAGGTTTCTTATCGAGAAAGAGCCCGCGATAAGATTTAGAAGTTATACCTCCTGGATTCAACACTAGTCTAATAATATTTTCAAAAATTACAATACACATTTTTTTTAATATGATTAATTTAATACAATTTTACTAAGCCCTGTACGAATCGGGCTAATTATAGAAAATAAAATATACATAATATACAGAATGTACCTACAATGTACATACATTCATCGATCATAAGAATAAAAAGATATCTTCTCTCACAGGAATACTATATTAATTTACAATAATCGTAATTACAGTGTGCTCGAATGTCTTAATTAGCGTGGGACTTTCAAAGACTTTTATGGGATCCACTCTCGCTTCATCTCAACTTTACAGGGCCGTAATTAAAAAATCAAATTTTACCATTTAAAAAAAATGCTTATAAGTATATATTTTATAAAAAAAATAAGTTTTTTGGCAACAATAACTATTAATCTCAAAAACTTTGGAATACAATTAAAATGTTTGTTATATAATCAAGATAAGCGGTCGTCCATAAAATACGTACGCAAAAAAGAGGGAGGGGGGCAATTGAGGAGGTGGTCAAATTTTATTCCTATCTTTTTAAAAACTATAGATTTTATTTTTCAAACGCGATATAAAAGACGTTGTTTTTAATGATAAATTTTGACAATTTTCATCGTTCATAAAAATAATAATTTATTTGAGGGGAGACCAGGTATTATAAAGGATAATTAATATTCTCATTTTACAATTATACATTTGACAGGAATTATAGCTTAACTAAAAATTTTAACGACCACGTCCCTGTTTAGGCGCATCTCCCCCCACCCCTCCCCTAACATTACCTGTAGATGTATAATTACAATTGTTTGTTCTAATTGAGAGAGGAGAGATCTTTGAAGAGCCAATGATAATTATGCTTGTATAAACACGCGTTAATCGCGTCGTGAATGAATATGTAAAAGCATTAATTGGCGTTAAATTCATCCGTGTCGTGGCGCTATCATCTCTCTCTCTTTTCACAGGGCTTACCAATATTTATAAGAAATATATAAATTATCTTAGATTTTTTGAAATTGTTTATTTGCTCGACTACGACGCACAGTGGTTCTAAAACGTTGATTTTCGGAAAAATTCAATAACTTAAAAAATAAATGAAAATTTTAAAAAGTCAAGGGTGTCAAATAAAAACTTATTGAAGCACAAATTCAACAATATATATTATGTATTCCTTCCTCACCATAACGAAAATATGGGAAGCTTTGTGGTTGTTTTTTAAATGAGATAAAAAAAACACTTTTCGTTCCTTGTCTACCTGTAAGTGTGTGTGTATGTGTGTGTGTGTGTCTGTCTGTCTGTCGAGTGAACAATTGTCACACGCATAACTCAAAAACTTCTGAACCGATATTAATGAAACTTGGTTAATTGGTTGAGTCTGGTTTGGGGATGGCCCCATTGCAAAATCATCAAAATCGTGTGTAATGGGAAGGGGTGACATCCTAAAATATTTATTTTTCAAGATATCTCAAAAACGACATATGTGACGTGAAAATTTTATAGAATCTTTTTTGTAGAGCATTCAATTTCCTATAATATAGGTTAACAACATTTGTTGTAAAATATTCCCTTACAAAGATGTTGTTTTAAATGTCATTTGGACGTTTGCATAGCAGAAAAATTTAGAATTAGATTAAAATTGTCAAAATTTAAATAATGTACGAAAAAAAAATTAAATAATTAACCAATTGCAGTTCATGAAAATACTTTATCGATGTTTATTAAAATTGTTCAATAATTAATTAACTACCATTGGTGAATTTAACACGAGGAAGCCCTGTGTATTTACTTGGCAGATGTTTTTTTATACATTTTTTAGGAAAAAAGCTTAAAAATTTCTCTCTTCACCCAAAAAGATTCGCTGAAAAAAATCAGAAAAAATCATGAGAATGGGGTGTAGATTGAGCCAAAATTATCAGGATTGAAAAATTTCTAGCGCGATCAATTGTTATAAACAATTTAATTGTTTATTTCCTTATAAAAAAAGTTTGTTAACAAAAAATATTTCTGACGATGTAAGGAACAACCTGTGTCCTTACACGTTTTTCAAAATTTTCAATAATTTAAGTGGGGGGGGGGGGGAGCTGATAGTACGGAACACTAATTGTATAAGTATAGCTTGTTTAATTTTTCTGTTTTAATTTGACGCGGTGATACAAAAATAGGGTTATGTATTTGGCATTCTATTATTTCTTGATGTTTCACGAACTACTCAACTGATTTTAATTAATCAACGTTAAAAGTCGCGAGGGTAACAATGGGCACATTAACTGTGAAAAAGGTTTGAATGAAAAAAAGGAATGTGACTAAAAATCAAAAAAGTAAAAAGAACAAACTTACAAGATTTCATTAAAGCAATAGTAGTCGCAACCTCGCAGAAAATTGTTACAATATTAAGCTTAAATCCACTTGAAAATGCAATCCAATTCAATTTATGTTCTTTGAAATTCGATTGAATTCATAAATTTGAGCGTAAGCGTATAAGTAACTGAACATTGTAACAATTTTCTATGCAACTACGTATATGAAGTATTCGTGGTTTGTTATTTTACGTATTGTCTTTATAAAATATAAAAACGGCTGTTCAAAATAAAATTTTGAAAATTAAATCACTCTTTATCAGGATATTTTTTTTGTGGTTATTTTTATGGCTTTTTAATTATAATTTTGATTTTTTTTAAATGAAAAAAAAACTAAGAAATGTTTGTCAAATATTTTTTTACGAGATGTTTATTTTTTAACTAATAAATGAATCGAATACCAACAAATAAAAAATAATGATATTGCTCCCTCTAAAACGCCTGATATAATATTTTTTTAAACATAACTCTTAAAATACGTATATTATAAACGCGCATGTACACAGACATAGTACATAAACATATGTACGGACATGTGTAAAATATATTAGTACAAATAAATAACATACAAAAACATTGTAAGTATTTTATGCATATAATATTCAAATGAACAATAATTTCTAGCGACTATGTACAGTTAGACCTTAGATACAATTGACGTTTTTTTTAGTTATCGGTATTGTTTAGAAATACCTTTACTACCTACAGATGAATTATGAATCTCAAATAACTCCAGTGGGCAGAACAGATTTAATTTTTAAAAACTGTTCTCAAGCCGAAACAAGGAACTGCTCGATTTTTAAGGACTTAATCAATTTGATTTTAAACAATATCTATATATATACTTATTATAAATATATATAAAAAAATATTAATTATATTTATATATAAGACGTAACATATACCAAATAACCCAGAATTTATAATTTGTATTGAATAGAAATATTTCACAACATATTGAATAAAGCCGCAATGGGAGGAGAAAACTATTTAATTTTTGATGGGAGGTGTTTTCTTATTGCTTATTCTTCTTTTCCAATGTATTGTTTGTAGATGTATTTTATGGTAATAAGTTTTTGTTAGATTAATTTTTAATGTTTCGTTATAATCTTTATTGATTTGAATAGTGAAACAACGCTAGTATTTTTAATGGCTTCACATATTAGAATACTCAACCAGCCTAAATATTTACCGAACGAGACTATCAGTAATAAATGACGAAACAAGACAAGACCTAAAATAGTTTTTTATTTTATTTTTTAATCTAAGAACACCCCGTCTCAATTTCGTATAAAAGCATAATTCAATAATGGAAAATATTGCATTAATTGTCTAAATTATTAGATTTTTTATTTTTACCGTACACTTACTAATAGTGAAAGCTAACTAGACAAAACAAGTGCTTTATCTAGGAACCGGTTCAAATTGCTCGGATTTTAATACATTTTTTGTTTTATTTCTTGAAAATTTTACTAAAAACCTTTATGTTTTACAAACTGGCGCTTTCAGTGAGAAAAGCTAAAATTAAAAATAAGAATGTTATTTTAAGCAAAAAATTTTTATAAACATGTGTCTGAAAAGTCTTTGTAAGGGCACTACAACGTTTCAAAAATTATACCCAAATCTAGTTTTTATTAATTATCTAGAATCTAGAAGAGAACCCATTGAGGTACAGTTATGAAATTTGATACAGGGTTTAGTATTAATGAATTGTTTTCGATTTTCTCTATAAATTAATTAGACCAGCGATATATCGGGCCAATTTCATCTAAATACTCATAATTTTCATTAAAATATTCTATAACGTTGTATAACCATTAAAATATTAAATATTTATTTATGTTTCTATGTGACTTATTACGTTTCAATTTCAACATACCTACATATAATATATACCAATGATCATTTATTAATATATGTATATTATTAATGTATGTACCATCAATTCGAAGGTCAACTTATTAGTATATTTATATGTACATAACATCATGGCGCTTAAATATTACATATAACGGCTTGTTATGGGAAAATGGGCAAATACAAATACCCTGAGGGTATCTGATGTTACCAGCCACCCACTACAGACTGCGTTCTCTTTACAACAATTATCACAAATAACTACGTCTCTGTGCAATAAATTACCGGTTACTTATTGGTATATAAGAGAGCAAGTGGGTTTGTTGTAACAATTTTTAGAAAAAATACTCTAATTTTATAACTGGGTACAATTTTAGCATAAAAAAGCGTTTGTCGATAGACTAACTACTCCTGCATTATATCGAAAAGGAATAAAATCAAAATTATTAATATATATTTCACACCAGACATTTTCTTAACAAAAGACCGTTGGTACAACTTGCCCCGACTCTGGGGCTAGATGTAACAGCCATGGAGCAGGTAGTAACAATGAAAATAAAGGCAATTTTGATACATATTTGAACTTTAATTTTGTTATTTTTGCAAGCAACATAACACTTTAAATTATCTATAATATTTATCATTGAAACTAAAACAAACTTCTACAAATGATGTCGCTTCTGGTGTCCTAAGACATACATAGGTGTTATTTTCAACCTTCTGGGCCGCATAGCAGAAATTTTATTGAATTAGAAATTACATTAGGAAAAATAAAAACTGAAGACCTTTTTTTTAGTCGTACTCAGTAATTGTTAATTTATTACTATATAAATTTTATTATTACCTTCGCGGGCCGCTCCAAGACTCCTCGAGGGCCGCGGGTTGGACAAGCTTGTCCTAAGAGACAATTGAGGGTGCCTGCGCATTAATTTTGGAACCAGTCCGAGCCAGCCTTACTGTTTTTATGCCAAGAAAGAGGGATAATTTTTGATTTAAGTAAGCTAATTTTCTTACTTCGATTGGAAGCAACCCAAAGTATATGTCAGCGCACTTGATGACATAAGAAGCCATTTTACTTTCCTCTGCAGCATTGAAAACTAATCTAGAGTTAACATATCCAACTTTTGGACAATCATTATTTTTCTTTTTTACTTTATTTTATGATACTCGAAAAGGTTAAAATTTTAGCTCGCTTTTCGTATACTACAGTTATTTTCTACTACATATTTTATTAGAGGGCATCATTTTACACGTTCAGTAAAAATTTCAAGTTTCTATATATTTTGATTTGACTGAAAAGGACAGACAGACGGATGACAAAGTGAAATTAATAGGGTTTCTTCGGAACCCTAAAAACGTACTAAAGAGGTTCCACTGTATTCAGTTTTTATTGCATCATTATAAATCAATTTATTTATTTTTAGATTCAACTCATACAAGTCCCACTATACTACAATATAAAAACAAGAACTATAATATATCTCTCAGTAACATTCTTCAGCCCACACAATACATAACATTTCTAAAACATGTACCATCATTTAATTAAAGTCACACAAGATCTACTTACTGAGTATTTTCACATAAATATTAAACCTATGCACACAACGTGACAATCACTATCTCTCTTACACATTCCCTACCCTCTCACTCTTTTCCAGATCGCCTTTAAACCCATAATCAAATTACCCTTTACTCCACTGTATTTCTTTCTCTCTAAACATAACCATCATAATTATACTTGTCTCTCTTCCCAACAGTCCACTGTACAAATACTTAACATCTATCTCTTCTTTTCTGCCCCTCTCCGTCTATGTAAAGCATGACCATTTTAATCTGATTATTAAATTATTTGTCAACAAATCTATCCGTGTCACAAGTATTTGTCGAATTAAAACAGCCAGCCTGTTTGATATATTACACCGGCTCAGGTGAGATCCACCAGAACCTTGTCCGTCGTATTTGTCAAGACGGATTATACGTAAGTACGTCTCAACCGCGCACAGTTTCCCTATTATTTATATATCTGTACGTCTGACTCTACAGACTTATATAAGCAAAAACTGACAAACCGATTTTTATGAAAAAATGACAAGAAATATTTGAATAAAATAATAATGTCTTAATTTTAATTGTGGATTACTAAAACCTTAGATTAGGAAAGAATTTAGTATGTATGAGAGATGATAGTTCCAAATCGATGTTTCTCTGTTAATCAATTATTATCACTGAAATACTTTTAAAGACAATATAAAATATTTATTATTAATTAATTTTATAATTAAAAACAATTGATGTTTATTTTAAAATCTGAATAATACGCCAATGACTCGAGGAGCGATATGGAGTTCCTTTATGAGGTCCGCATAACCAACTTCCCAACATGGTATGACTATAAATACTTGAAAACTGATTATTTATTTTTTCCATATAAATTTATCAGAAATAAAACTCACCTCTG
Organism: Sialis fuliginosa; assembly: GCA_961205875.1. Classification (NCBI taxonomy): domain Eukaryota; kingdom Metazoa; phylum Arthropoda; class Insecta; order Megaloptera; family Sialidae; genus Sialis; species Sialis fuliginosa. The sequence continues at coordinate 20,315,557 of OY540809.1, read as the reverse complement.
TGTTATGAATATTAGTTTTCTTATATTGTCAATAATATAATACACATTTTTAGAATAACTTATCTGACAATTTGAATTTAATTGCATTTTTTTCCAAGGCAACTTGAATCAGTAAATGTATTTATTAGTATTTAAATAATTTTAGGGTGGTTTTTACCCCTTCAGTGGCTGTTTAAGCACGTATAAAAAATACTGAAATACATGTTTCATTATTTATATGTTAGAATATTTATTTATGCTAAGTTTCAAGCATGGGCGCCGGGAGGGGGGCGCAAGGAGGTGCACTTGCACCCCCCATGGCAAAAATGAAATTCAGGTCAGAATATAAAGTGAGGACCTTTTTTTTTTTTTTTGGTCGCGTCAAGTTCACTCTGTAGTTTTATAAATTTAGATAAGGAAAAGTAAAAACTGAAGACTTTTTTTTTAGTCATGCTAAATGGAATACAAGTTTATTATTATTATTTACAAAATTTATTATTATTAGATGCACCCCCCTGGAAGAAATTCTGCCGGCGCCCATGGTTTCAAGTAAATCCGCCTAAAAAAATATTTTTATCCACACATACATACTTTTACACCCCTGTTTATCCCTATTGGGGTTGAATTTCGAAAAATCCTTTCTTTTAGAACATATTCACGTCAAGATACTTCGATTGGCACCCCAATGAAGTCAATAATATTTTTTATTTGCAGGATTTGGTGCACGTAGAAAATGACACGCGGTTACGTACATACACACACACCTGCTTTTAAAATATCATCCTAGTATAGACAATTTTTTAAATAATTAAAATACAATATAAAATTGAATATAATAAAATTCTTCAAAACAATTAGTTAATAAATCATAAGACAATTTAGAAGTACCATATAATTATAAAATAATAAAAAAGCTAATATTTCTTACCCTCTTAATAAGACAGTTCATTTAACGTCAACTAATTTGAATACCGCTAAAAGATTTTAATATCTGAAACCGTTATTGTATATTAAACTATAATTTAGCTATTAACCACAAGTTGGTTAACTTTAAATGCCTTTATATTGTATCTAACTCCCATTCAAAGTTGTTCAAACCAAAAAGAGTCTCTTGTAATTTTATTTATTTCTTTATCTTGGTTTCTAGGATCTTTTCTTTGTTATACACACGAAGTATATGAAGTTAGTTAAAAAAGAAAATGAATTAAGTTTTTTTATCAACCTCAAATAATTCTTCAGATACTTTTCTTTGATTATGTTGTACAGCAAGTCAGTTTTTTTTATTCCATAAACATATTATGCCGGACATATACATATCTATTTATAAATATATTTATCTTAGTAGACATTCTACAATCTGCAATCTTTTTTTCTATTAATTATTTCATATGCTTTTATAGAATGAATATTTTTAACCCTTTTGTTGCAAGAAACCGACTTTTTAATAATTTATTTCAAGAGACTTGTATTTAATAATGTTATTTGAAAATATCATATTTTTTTTATTTTAGACGCGTTCAGGGTGTTATATAAATAACGCAACAGAAACAATTTAACACCATAGAGTTAAATTAGGTGTAGATGATACAGATTTCTGTTATGATAGTCAGGGAAACAGGTTTTTAGATTTGCATTTGCACCCTAGATGTCACTGCGCCAAAGAAGTTTAACTTCTAATGCACGTACATAAGTAAACATACACTTTTTTATTTTGGGCCTGAGAGGTTTAAAATAAAATATAATAAATAAATAAAAACATCTGCCAAGTTAATGCTTCCTCGTGCTAAATTCAACAAAGGTATTTAATTATTGAACAATTTAAATAAAAACTGATAGTGTTCAGATAAATTGCCTGGCATTGATTAACCAATTTTAATAAAAAATATTAATTTTACATTTTTCTTAAGACGCACCTGATTATTTTTTCGTATATTTGAACTTTTTGACAATTTCAATCTAAATCTTAATTTATGTGAACGTCAAAATGACATTTAATTAATATGTCAAAGTAAATATCAATTTAAAAAAACAAAAAAATATTTTTTAAAGCAAATTGATATAAATCTTTGAAAGAGAATATTTTTCAACATTGTAGACTTTTATTATTTTATAGGAATTGGAATGCTCTATAAAAAAGATTCTATACGTAACATGCGTCGTTCTTGAGATATCTTGAAAAAATAAATATTTTGGGATGCCATCCTGCCTATTACACACGATTTTGATAATGAAATGAGACCATCCACAAGTCAGACCCAACCATCCAACCAAGTTTCATTAATAACGGTTCAATAGTTCATGAGTTATGCGTGTGACAAGGATTCAGGGGATAGACAGACAGACAGACACGAAACGAAAAGTGTTTGTCTTGATCTTAAACGGAAAGATCAATTTAAAATTTTGAAATCGGAGAACAATTTTTTTCTCATTTTAAAACGATCACAAAGCTTCTCGTATCTTCGATATTTTTTATCGTCAGAATCGATAAGAGTCATAGTATAGTGTCAAATATGATATAAATATAGAATAAATCTAAATATCCCGTTAAAGTTAATCGACCTCCCTTAATAATAATTATATTAAATTTTAATAACAAAACAAGCGGTTAAAGATATTCCTGTTTCCTTTCAAAGCGTCGTCCGCCTAATTTAGAACTCGGTAGCCGATTACAGCGGTTATATTTTAACTCATTTGCATATAAAATATTTTTATTAAACTACTTATTCCTGGGAATGATTCGGTCCCAAGACATTATTAAATATATTAAATTATTTTCTTGTTTTAAATACCGTATCTATGTCTTTTAGTTAAGAATGCTGTACGACACATAAAATGTTCATGCATGTTTTGAGTATTAGGTGACCTATTTTGGTTTTATCTATATAATTTTATCAGAACTTAATGTTAAAATTCCATTTCTGTGATTCTATTATCTTGATTTTATTTAATAAAGTGATGTACATAGTTCTAGGTTTTTTCGAGTTATTTTCAAATACTTTTGATAATATACAGTGTGTCCCAGGATAAATGTAACAAGAAGTTTAATGAAGAAAAAAAATTCGAATTTCGGAATGACATTTGAGATCGAGTCTTGCTTGATGTAAAACTAACGTATACCAAAAATTTATTGATTTGGTCTTTTACAGGGTGTTTCATAAGCAAAGTTGAAAAAATTACCAAGAATAAAACCTTTATTTTTTTAAATTAGAAAAAAATAAGAAATTCAGAAATAACTAAATTTAAATGAAACAAATTAAATAAATTGCATTTTATTTTGAACAATACAATAAAAACAAACATTTTCTATGAGATTGACAATATGAGACAACGCCAGGTTTGACAGACAGTCAATAACAACTTAATAATATGTTTCTATTGTTGTTTCCATACCCTAAGTTTCACTTCTAAATAAAATATCTACTTAATTTATTGAAAGTGTTAATTTTTTTAATGCTCTGAAATTCGGCATGGAGTTACAATATTGAATTCTAAACAAACTTTCATGACGGATTTTTGTATATTCTTGGTTATTTTTATAACTTTGCTCATAAAACACCCTGTAGAAGACTGAACGAACTGATTATTGTTATATATCTTATTGTTAGTTTTACATCAAGCAGTACTCGATCCCCAAATGTCATTCCGAAAATCGAAAAAAAATCGTTCATTACACCTCTTGTTACATCTATCCTGGGACACACTGTATAACTTGGATATTTTAAATACCGTCTTTATAGAAAATATAATATCAATAAATATCTAGGAATTTGTAGTTTAAAATGAAACTAAGGATGCATCGATTCGGTGTATTTTACATACATTGATTATCTCAGTAACTACTAAACGGATTTTATTTCAATTTTCACTCATGGATAGAATGTTTCATGAAGAAGATTTAGGTGTATAATTTGTGGATATTTTGTGTAAATTTTATGAAGTAAAATAAAAACAATCCTCGGAGAGGTATATTCGCCTGCACTGCTTAAATACAATAATTAATGATAAGTGAAAATAAATATATAATAATTAATAAACATTTTTTATGGATTTCATAATTGAATAATAATAATTTTGAATACATGAAAGTCATATTTTGATTAATGTACCATAGTCGCTAAATAAAGACTACTTAAATACTAAATGTATTATGAAAGTAAGTATCTGTTGTTGTGTTATTAAAAGGTATTATAATATCACTCTGATAGATCTGTGTCGTGTATATACAACGTGTGTAGCTACAAGAATTTTAATTTGTTCTTTTCAACGTTTTCTAGCAGTCATTTATCTTCGATGAAATACTTTGTCACAGTTTTTGAATATACATTTTTTATGATTTATCATTATATTTAATTATAATTGTTGTTATTATTTAATGGTAAGTTAGGATGATTCTGTAAGATAATTATAATAACAACAATATCTTAGTACCTAGTTATGATAATGAAAATAACATCTATAAAATTTAGAAATTTATTACATTAAAAATATTAATACTTGATTACTTCATATTAATTGGACCAATCAATGTCCTCATAATTATCTTCATACAAATAATATATTGAATAATTGTTTATAACAAACAACAGACAAAAACTATGGTTATGACTTATCAAATACAAATCCCCTAACCATAAAAATTGTAAGAGTTTAGACTTACACGTGTCTTTAAGACTCTGATGATGATAGCATTGCTATTGAAACACGTGTAAGTCTAAACTCTTACAATTTTTATGGTTAGGGGATTTGTATTTGTTAAATAATTGTATCAACGTTTTCATATATTTATTAATTTTTTTAATGGATAATAATAAATAATAATAGTGATTATGTAACTTAATTTAAAAACATAATAAATAAATGACATAACCTCACTTAATAATTATATTTTCTTAAATCGATCCATCAAATAAGAATAAATAAATAAAAAAACTGAAAAAAGTATTCCACAAATAATAAATAATATATTTATCATAATACGTGAATCCTAGTTATAATTTTTCAGAATTAAATAATATTCAATTTCAACAAACAAAATTGTCACTTAATGTTATGTCTGAAATATATAATATGCTCCACATTTTTTAATGCAAACTTACTAAATTTTATCTTGATTAAAGATGTAATGAAACAGAACTCAAAATAAAAATTCAATCATTGTAATTTGCAAAAAAGTCATACCTTTGAATAAAATAATTAAAATACAATAAGTATGTCAGTTGTAGCTATTGTGGCGTTTCTCAGCGGATATTTTTTATGATATATTCCACGATCCTATTTTTTCAGATATATCGATTTTTTTAAATAAACTGAAAATGTCCTTACTTCTAAGTTTTACTAGAGTTCTATTGTGATAATAGATGAAGTTAATTTAAAAGGCTTGCTGTTTATTTATTACGTTTTGCGACCTGTAGCGTGTTGCCATCCCTTAAAAATGTCAATTTCTCGACAACGTGAACTTTATATATATTTTTATAACAAGAAATTAAAACAAATCGATATTAAACTAACAAATGTAAGTAAATATGGAGACTGTAATGACATTTTCTTTTTTTAAGTAAGTTACTGAAGAAATTTAAGATATAATGCTCATTTTACGCAAAAAAATTAGGATGAGAATAGAACACACTTACAAGCAGAATCTGCTTAGGATGTGCAATATACACTATATCTTAACTAAAGAATTAGACTCATTTTTATAATAAAAAAAATTAATTTAAAGAAATTCTAATCCATACTAATATTATAAATACAAAAATAACTCTGTCTATCTGTCTGTTACATTTTTACGGCAAAACCGCTGAAATTTGGCAGGGAGATAACTTGCATCCTAAAGAAGGACATAATATGCTACTTTGTATCCTGACAAATTTATTAGATAAAAAATACAATTTTCCAGGCAAATATTATTTTATATTATCTTTATAAATTGTATAAAAATGAATGTTCGTTTGTATCAGGCTTATAGACTCTGCAACTACTGAACGGATTTTATTTTGGTTTTCACTACTGGATAGAGTTTCACAAAGCAGATTTAGGTATATTATTTGTGGATATTAACTCGGATAACATCGGACCCAATGCGCTAGTAAATAAAAAATGCAAACAAGCATGAAATTTAAATAATTTAAATAACATTTACAATATAAATATTATGCTAAAATAGCGTACTTCATTGTCTTTTTAAAATAAAATGCCTTCGTTTAAAATCATTAACGCTAATCACATATATACATACATATTAAAAAAGATACACATAAGATTTCTAAGTGCAGAAGCGAATTATAAATTAATTTTAATAATAGTTGGGTAGTCACGAAATTCATTACACGAAACCGGCTTGTAAAAATGCCACGCTTGGGGGGCGGGGGGTTGTCAGCCCCTCTGTCATGTCTCCGCGGAGTGACAGGTACATTATGATTGAATTAAACCCGGATTCTTTGTACCAAATTTATCAACCCACGTCAACGGTTCCATTATAGGTTTTTTTAAAAGTTTACATGGATTTTTAATAGACAAAAGTTATTTATGACCACTTACACAATATATAGATTGCGTTAATCGCTTGGAATAAAAATATTAATGTCCATTTCGGTCGTACATTTGTTTTCTGTTTGTAGACGAATTATTATTTAGTATTAACGATGTGTGTGAAATAGAATTTCACGCCGAGACAAGTCTGGATTACATTTTGACGAGACGAAATCAACTTTATAAGTCTCGTTGAGTCGAGATTATCAATAATTAGTATGATTCTAGTTCTTTGATGATTATAAAAGACTATATCTATACATTGTATAATACAAAGTCAATTGCCGCATCTGTCTGTCTGTGCACGATTATCTCAGTAACTACTAAACGGATTTTATTGCGATTTTCACTAATGGATAGAATGTTTTACGAAAAAAGTTTAGGTCAGAGCGTGAAGTTAGTTTATTACAGATAAAATTTATATCCCTGGGTAACACCGGGTCAAATGTGCTAGTATGTTTTTAAATCTGCTGATTTTATTTGTACAAGATAAAAAAATGGTTTTTGAATCGATGCGCCATTATACAAGCAATAAAATTGAACAGTTTAAAAAAATATATTGTTCTTGGCCGATTTTGTTGATATTTTCACTGTTAGAATGATTTTAGGATAGATCAATCAAGGAGTTGGTACACGGAGAAAAATGGAGTCGATTTTTTTATTAAAAATTACAGTTACTGATTAAACATTTCAATTTTGTATCAAAAAATACTATCAGTTTTAAAATATACTGTTAATTGAGTAACTTTTACAATCTCCATTGTAATTTTCATAATACGCAATTTTTACTATATTCGTAAATATCATTTACATGATTTATTCAACTAATTGTTTTTAAGTTGAATTATTTGTTAAGTGCTATACAAATTATTTCATTTCTATTAGTAGTATATTTTTCTATTCGATACTTAAATTTTTATTAAAAGACAATACAATAAATACTACGGTTGTGTAAAATTAATTATGTTAATAGTATATTTTTTATTGGTACCTACAACAAATTAAACTGTAGCAATAATATAGATTTCGATCCTGCACGCAAAAATTACTATTCATATTGTAATTTTAGTAACACGTGGCTTAGCAATGTATAGAAATAAACGCAAATTAACTCTCGTCAGTACTTGTTTTCAGTTTCTGTCTATAAGTAGAAGATTTTAGAAGAACCAAACAAATGGTAAGTTACAATACATTTAAAATATAAGTATTCATAGTGCAACTATATATAGAAAGCAGCGAGGTGAGAGGGTGTGTGTGTGTGTGTGAGAGAGAGAGAGATAGAAAGAAAGATGTGTCCATACTGTCCATTGCTGAATAACGATGGGTAGACTTGTCTCAACAAATATTTTATATTTTATACAATACTACGTTTAATTTTTACGATGCAGCACAGTAAAATTTCAGCAGATCCTTTATAATATATATTATAATTAATATGGAAGAATTACAAAATTATCTCCCGTTTTAAGAATACTGAGTCAAATAGTAATATTTCATTAAAAATTGAGTGATTGTTCTCCGTGCACCTATTTCATAAGAACACTGCCAATTACAATAATAATAACTGATTAACGGTTTAGTAAACTCAGAGAAATACGGAAGCTATACTGTGCAGTAGACTTCCGTCAATACAAGTCGAAGGAGTGAGTTCACACCAGCTGGCGCAGTTAGTTATTCTAGTTATGTAAACTAAACACATTATTGTTTATCTTGCTCTCTAATTGGCGCTAGCTCTGTTTTGTGTTTTCTCAGAAAATCTAACCCAAACTCGCAAAGATTTTCAATGTTCTTTAGCTATTGTCTTTTTTGTATTATGTTTTGGAGATATACACAAAAGTTTGTTTTTGTCATGTTTATTTCTTCCAATTATATTCTTAAAACTAAAGTTGAAAATTTACAAAATAAACTTAATTTTATAATGTTCCGTAAGAAAACGCCATTAAACGAAATAGCGTTAAGCGAGGTATGGATATTACATTATACACATATATGTACATAACAGTATATCAGCTCTTAAGCACGATTTATCAATACTATAATAGATATCGTATCCACAGTTCTGTTATTTTATGATATTTATGTTTATAAATCATTTATTCAATGATTCCCGAATAAATACATCCATGTATCTATATCCAAAATATAGGGGAATCTGTCCTAAAATAACAGCCCACTCAAAAATTTTGTGTCAACAGTAAAAAGAAGTAGATTCTATAATAGTTTATTGCGACTATACTTATTCAGATTTTTTGATTATATACAATAAATGTCATTTATTAGGGCGTACATTAATTAGGACCTCTTCAAATTGATTATTTAAATATTTTCAGTTGATAGCAAGAGGATGTATAAATATAATATATATGTCTATTGTGAACATTTAAGTTATGGTATGTCATTTTAGGGCGATTTCCTCTATTCTGTATGCTGGAATATCCACATTGTGCCCAGGGATGTGATCGAATACATGTTATTTTAAAGATACTTTTATCGGTTTCTTGTGTAAACAAAAACAACACATAAAGAACACTATGATGTATGAATGTATTACGAAAACACACCAGTTTAATAGAATATCTTCAACTTAATCAAATATATTTCTCTACCTAGCTATAAATGTATGTATTTCTTAGATCAATACGTAAAAACTTGTGGGTAAAATTCGTCAATAATCTTAACAATATTGAAATATTTCTAAAAAAAAATGAAATTATACTAAAATATATATTTAGAATTTATTTTATAATATATTTGTAGACCAAAATTTTATTTACTTTCCACAAAGTCTGTGATTTTAAAGACATAAAAATTGCATCGTTTTTTTGTTTACTCTCGTGAGATATTAGGTCCTGGAAATTATACTACTACTGTTAATATTCCATGCAACTTTCTATAAATAAATTATCTATCAATTTTATTAAAAAATATTTCTGACAAACTAATTTTACTCTTATCGATTTTTGAATTTTTAAATTCATTTCATCGTTTTCAAAAATAGATTTTCTTCCCAGACGAAAATTAATCTTAAATAGGAGTATTTAATTTCACCCATCTATGATTTGTCGTGTTTGAGCTACAGCATCTAGAGTCCGACAAACACACATGATATCGAAAATAGTCAGAATTGATTCAGAGAAATGGATATTTCCATCAAAATCCGAAATTCGAAAAAAATCGTCTTTACAATACTTACTTATACCCATGTATTATCGAACAAATACACTAGGTAAAACAATTAATATTTTGTATCATTTTTATATAGTGTTCTTCTTGTAACATATTTGTTTGTACTTTATTTAACATAAACAGTGCCTCTATATCCGTAGTGTTTTCTGTTTGTATTCTTTGCGCAGAATTTATCGAGTAGCAAAGCACACTTTCATCTTAGACACTGAATAATGCAAGCACATGTTTGTATAACGTATCAAACACTTCGTGTGCATGTATGTATGTATATTTGCATAATACACCCGAGAAAGAAGGAAAAATACATGCGAATATACTCTTATTTAGTTGAATTATATATAAGTAACCATTGACTTATCATGGAGTTGTAAATTGAAAAATAGTATTTGGTGTATTCATTAAAAAAAATAAATTGTCTTTCATAAAAAAAAAACTAGTTGTTACCCGCGGCTTCGCTAACGCAGATTTCGAAACCCCCATCCCCGTGGTATTTTTCCCGTCAGATCGAATTACAACCCTTCATATGTGACAGGAGGTAAATTATTTTTATTTTATTTTGCTTTTTATTAATTATACAAATGGTGAAATTTCACGTTTTGTTGTGGAAAAAAATCACAGCTAAAAGACCTTTCATAACTTCTCCACAAATTACACCTAAATTTTCCTCCTAAAACATTATATCCATTAGTAAAAACCGAAATAAAATCCGTTCAGTAGTGCACAAACAGACACGGCGAGGGACTTTGTTAATAATATGTATTGATAGAAGTATTGTCTATCGCAAAAAAATAAATTGTTGTGACCACTACAAGACTTTTCATACAATATTTTACAAAAACGAATATATTGCAAAAAAAATGGTTAAAACATTAGATAATATCATTCTCTACAACTTGAAACTTTAACATTATTTCTATTACGAACCATTTCAAACCAAGTTCAAAATTTAGCATTGAGAACACATCCGTTTCCGGTTTAGTAATGCTCTTCAAAAATAGGAGGTGCGTATGTTTGTAAGTTTCACTGTTTAGGCTGTAGAGTATTTACAGACAGACACACATACTACATAATGATTGTATTCAATTTAGGAATCTTAATACCTACAAATGAATCATGAAATCGTTTAGGTATTTTTCTCAATACTCAGTCAGCTAAAAAGGAGATGATTTCTATCCATCCGGTATAAAAAATGATTTGATAAAAACGACAAACTATATAATATAAATAATGTAACTACAAACGTCAAAGCTTATACTGAAGTTATTCAATACAGTGGGAGGGGTCAACCGCAAACCATCCCTAGTCAACCCCATTCACTACCCTTACCCACCCCTTTCCGTACCCAAAGGTTAATATACCGTGAATACGAACTCTCTCACAGAAAATTCAATATAACGTCGATGTTATGATTTTATTTTTTAATACTTTTACATTACATCGTATAAAAATATTGCCACAAGTTCTATAATAATGAATTATGCATTGTTTTTAATCATTTATCTTCAGGGGTTGTTTTAATGTAGTAATTTTAAACATGCATCAACTTGTTTCATTTTTGTTACTAAGTATTCATTGTTAGGATATTAATCCATTTATTTTATTTGTTGTACCTACAACAAAATTATATGAGATAAACATCGGAAAATATTTACAAGTATTAGTTGATAAAAAGCAATAATTATAATTATTATTCATACAATCACTTGAATATTTATATATGTTACATATATGTATAATCAACAAAATGTTTAATAAAAAAATAGAAAAAGGGTCAAATTCCGCTTGTTTGGTTATACATTTTAACGTGCCACATGCCTTGGTATAAAAAAAATATTTTTTTTACCTAGCTTTAGCTCCTTATTGCCCCCCCTGAAAAATTATTTATTCAATAAATTTGTACATATTTTACTAGAATCAGAGTTACTAGTGTCATTTTACATGTTCAGTAAAAAAGTTTCTAGCTTATATAGTTTACGAGCTATTTGGCTTTGAGTGAAATGGACGGACGGACGACAAAGTGAGATTAATAGGGTTTCTTCGGAACCCTAAAAATAATATTTTGCGACGTCACCCCTCCCCCTTACATACGATTTTGATGATTATGAAATGGGATCGTCCTCCAATCATCCGACCAAGTTTCAATAATATCGGTTAAGTGGTTCATGAGTTATGCGTGTGACTAGAATTCAGGAGACAGACACACAGACAGACAGACAGATACCGAACGAAAAGTGTTTGTCTTGACCCGAAACGGAAAGATCAATTTAAAATTTTGAAATCGGAGAACATTTTTTTTATCTCATTCTAAAACGATCACAAAGCTTCTAATATCTTCCATAAATCGAAAACCCAATAATATAGCGTTGGTAGTTTTCTTGAATTGAGTGTTTAAATTTAAATCTAATCGTATTTAGAAAAATATATATATGAAGTATTCGATTTTTCCAATTGTCTTTGAAACAGCTCAAAATAAAAAAAACTTGGAAGTAACATTTAATTAACAAAATATGTAATAAAATGCAAACTTTGAGTTCGTCGTAATTTAAAATATACATATTTCTCATATTTGAATTTATCAGTGTAGCATAAAAACCATTATAAGGTTAATAAGAATGTACCGTATAATCCACGGAAGGTTTTTTTTTTAATTTTAATTAAACCATTACAAATAGCAGAATGCCATGCATTTACAACTGCAGTAATTTGTTTAAAAGAAACCAAATAAATATTTAGAATTCCATAAAGAAGATATATGAGCTTATTTTGTGTAGTTCGCACATAATACAATTATTGCGGCGCTTTAAGAACAGCTCGCGTCTACCGAGCTATGAATAATTGATAATTTTTGCAGCTTTTACAACGGACATACCATTTATTTGTTTTTGTTTTTTTGAGGGGGGGGGAGATAATCATTAAAATATTAATGCAATTTAGTATAGCTTTTGTTTGTATACAAAGACAGAACTGTGCTATGCAACTGACTGGCATCAGCCGCATTACTTCAGAAATAATTCAGTATTCAACTTATATTCTAATAATTAGCAATAACCGTACTAACGCTCATACCCGTGACACATTCTTTTATCCCAGAAAAAGGTACTGTTTTTATGACTGACGGGCTTCTTTTTTGTAATTCTCATGAACTCATGTTACTAATAAAAGAAGTAACTCATTATTTAATCAATTTAATTACCAAAGTCCGCAAATATAGTTTTTATATATTTTGTTTATGTTTTTTCTCAAGTAATGGATAAAGTAAAACCAGTAATGAGCACGCAATGATCAACATTTGCTAATGATTACAAAATGATAAGTACTATGACACAAAATATATAAAAGAAAGAATCGTCAAAGAAACAATGTAAAGCAGTTACTATGATAATATACCTAATAGTTAATAAATAAATTATATTAATAATTAATTTAAATATCCACCATTGGCCGATTGTCATCAAATCATGCTGTAAGACAGTTATTACAAAATGATAAGTACTATGACACAAAATATATAAAAGAAAGAATCGTCAAAGAAACAATGTAAAGCAGTTACTATGATAATATACCTAATAGTTAATAAATAAATTATATTAATAATTAATTTAAATATCCACCATTGGCCGATTGTCATCAAATCATGCTGTAAGACAGTTAAATGTATATACTCGCAGCGTGCGTGATGACAGCGCCGATTAGCGGTTACAACTAGGGCGGGCTTTGACATAGCTGTCAAAACGAAAAGTAAGTAATTAAACAAATAATTTCAATAAAATATAGTAAAAAATATATTTTTTAGTTGATTCTTTATAATAATAGTGTAGTTAAAAGTTATTTTTAGTTAAAAATGAGTCCGCCACAAGTTCCCTTTTGGCCACCTCGTGCGCTGCGATCGATTTAGTTTCCCCCACCACCTACTTTGCACTCAGCCAATAGATTAATATTCAGAAATACTAGTAATCAAATATCAACAAATATTTTTAATTCAGTACATTTAATTAAAAAAATAGCCGTTACTGGGGTCATATCCATGAGTGGTTCCAGTACCTTATACCCGAGGATACAAATTTAATCTGTAATAAACCTATTAAAGATTTTTTTACCCTTATTGGTAATTATTTACGCAGCACATGCGAAGATACCTCTCCGATTTCATGAAATTTACACAAAATATCCTCAAATTATACGCCTATAATCCTTCCTCGTGAAACACTCTATCTTTTAGTGAAAATCGGAATAAAATTCATTCAATAGTTACTGAGAAAATCATGAACAGACAGACAGACGCGGCAAGGGACTTTGTTTTACACTAGGTATAGATGTTACTTATATTAAATAATATTTAATAAAAAATAGTGGGTTTTTTTACTGAATTTTCACAATAAAACCCTCAAGATGTTAAATGACTCTAAATGTGTTGATATCAGAATATTTGCATTGAGTAGAGTTAAAAAGTAATTTAGGTTAGAATAAAACTCAAATTATATAAACGTACTACCAAATTATAGGCATTTCTAAACGACCGTCGAAATTTCCAACGCATGCATATAAATGTCCACTTTTTTCATAACGAAAATAAAAATTAACGTCCCTAATGTAGAATGTAATAAATGAATAACGATTGTTCCGTTATGTTATTTTTGCAAACCACAATTTTGTCCGTTATTGTTACGTTTTTCTCAGCTTATAAATACAAGTTAAAAACGTATTTGATGTTTTTTAACATTAATCATATTTTATTTTTATATATAATTAAATAATAATAAAAAAACTTCTTAAGAATAATATAGTTAAAACCGACATCAAAAAAAAAACAAAAACTAAAAACACTGTTTTTTTTTATTTTTCTCTTTTGAGTGGTGTATCTTCAAAGTCCATGGTCAGATTCTGATAAAATTTATATCGGGCCATCTCGAGAGTACACTCTTTTGAACAAACAAAAATCATCCAAATCGGTGTATATTTATCAGTTTTACCGGAACATAGGTACATAAAAAAGTCGGTTAAAAATTAAAATTTTATTAATAAAATTATGACTGCAAGAGTTAATTAATATGTAAAGTGTCAAGATTTTCAAGAGTGCAGTAAATACATAAAGTAAATAAAACTCTAATCAACATGGTTCAACTAACCAACCTTTCCAGAAAAAAGAGTTAAGTTAAATACATTAATATACTTATGTAGATGTGAGTTTATCAAATTTAGTGTGATATTCATGAATTCATTTAATTTCCCAAAACTCAGAATCTCGCATGACTCTGGGTGGGGTAGATTGCGAACCCATGTTAATCATGCTTTTTTACTCACTTCAGTCAGTAATATACGCCTGACAAAAAAAAAACGACACTTCTTTAAAGTTTTAATTATTTTTTGTGCCTGCACCTATAATAGATGTAACATTATGTAGAATCGCATGTAGAAGTAGTCGACCAGTTTTCATTCAAATTCGCTTATCACTAGAGATTGGAAAAACAGTTAACAATAGTTACTAGTTGAATTTCTTTTCGGAAAATAGTTGATAAATAGTTTTTTTTACGATTTAATAATAAAATCAGTGCAAACGAAGCAGTAAAAAGTGTCGCAAATAGTTTTAAAATAGTTGATATCAAATTGTGTTCAATCAAACCAGTTTTCTGAAAATGGTGGAGATATGTAATAAAAATTACAATAAATGCATTTTTACGCAATAGTTGAAAAACTATTTTTCTAATCTCTACTTATCACAAACTTAGTAGGCTCCTCCTATTTGATTATTACAATATTTAAAAGGTTACATTTTTGACAATTTTTTATTGGCTTAAATGATGTATAAAGATCTTAAAAATAATATTCAAAAGGAAATATAAGCGATTTATTTTTTATTTTTAGAGCTCACTTTCCAAAGTGTCTGAACGAACGAAACAACCTAAATGATGAATGTGGCAAAAAATGAGTATATGATAATGTAAACAGGCACCGTAATTCGGTCTCAAGCCAAAACAGAAACAAAAGAGGCAACCGAAAACTGCCAAACCGACATAGTCTCGAAAATAAGTCAGAACTAGCGTCGACGTTTGCATGTAGTATGTTAAAACAGTTTTTAACTTAAACTCATAGTTAACGAAACCATGTTTTTAAAAACTGCGGAAAACGTATTTTAGCCATTTTTCATCCGACCGACTTAAAATTTTAACTGTTATTTCTTAGATAGATTTTACATCGAAGTACACTCAATTTTTAAATATGTTAACAATTACGGTTTTTATAAACAATTTAAGGTCGTTTTTTTTCATCAAAAACGTGATTTTTTGTTCAAAATGATACAAAATTTGCAAAAATCGATATTTTTTAATAATCGTGTGTACTTCGATGGAAAACTCATGTAAATAACGAGATTTTTTTTTCTGAATGCTGATCGATGAAAATTCTGTTTTCCGCAGTGGAGCGCATAAAAAATGCATCAAAGCTAAAGTCACTATTTTGTTTTATATTTCATTAAAGAAAATTTTTTGTGTTTTGATTGTTTTTTTATTTTTCAAAAAAAAAAATCATAAAAAAAGTCTCATTTTCCAAAGTGACGATTAGAGGTAACCATGTAACTCCTTAAATTATTCATCCATGTACCAAACAAAGACAAATATTTTGAAATTCATTTGCTAGATAAAGAAGTACTCTTCTATTGAAAATTGTATAAGTAAATTGTGGCAATAAATATTTGATATTCCGAATTTTAGTAATTAAATACAATCG
Organism: Sialis fuliginosa; assembly: GCA_961205875.1. Taxonomy (NCBI): domain Eukaryota; kingdom Metazoa; phylum Arthropoda; class Insecta; order Megaloptera; family Sialidae; genus Sialis; species Sialis fuliginosa. The sequence goes on along the minus strand of OY540809.1, from coordinate 20,299,141 downwards.
GCGTCAAAAAATTGCACCTTTTAAACTATATTAAATTAATTAAAACGTATATTTGTGTTTTTATTTAAAATGATATAACTATGTAAGCTCCGCCCTAGAAAAAGATAACAGATGATATTTGTTTTAATATTTTCGAATCTATTGTAAGCGATTCTGACCTTTAGGGTAGCAGACGACTTCTGAAGCCCATACATTGGTACTTCCATTCATAATTCAACGTTTTAAAATGTTGAGCTTGTTGATACGTTGTAGTTCCGGTTATATTCTATTTCTAAACTTGTATCTAACTGACACTGAGCTAAAGTCCATACAATGAAGACGAACTGTACAATAAACGTATGTCTGACTGTAATAAACAGCCATAAAACTTTTACCCATAGCCATTAACGCCCAAGTAAAACACAATTATTGTTTACATAATCCAATGAGATCAAGAGCCCTATCAAGGAGAGCTGAAGACTTTCTGTGACAATGGCTCTACAACAATTTCATCTGAGCAACAAGGACCGCATTCAGGGGGAAATATTATAGGCTATCATTTAAAACATACCTATATAATTTATATTATTAAAAATATATATTAGTGATTAAAAACAATAACTCGCTTGTAATTTTAAATAGAGGCCCAGTAATTTATGTGTCCATGGCCCCGAATTAACCTAATACAATCCTGTTAATAAACGAACCGTTAATATAATAAAACAGTATGGTGAATAGTGAAGCCCTGGTTTTTATCAAAGTTAGTTAGATTTCAGATTATTTGTGCCCAATGTCCCGTATGAACCTAATACGGCTCTGTCAATGTTTGTTCAGTTAATGGAATAGAACAGAACAGTTTGTATGCACGGGGAAGTGTAATAACGAATACTTTTTATCTTTGAGATGATCTCTAGCGCCGACTCGTTGTCTTTTTGTGCCTTTTTGTCGGAGACTTTCGATGATTTTTGTATAAATAATACAAGCACTGCAAAACTATAAAGTTTTATTTCTTATTTGTGTTCTTAATTTTTCATAGATATGGAATACATTATGAAATAATCATATATATCATATAGCAGTACCTTATAGGAATTAGTAGTAATCATGTTTTTAGTTAATACATATACATTTATCCATATTAATAATATGTATAGGGAGAGTTCGGGAAGGCTCATACATTTTTAATAAAATATACACTTTTTGTATAAAAGCATCAAAAAATCAAAACAAAACTAGTTTTCACTGAAAATTTGATCCTTTTTACATAATATAACAACATTATTTGAGAGAAGTTGTCATATCTAAGTATGAATTTCATGTTTTGAAAAAAATATGAAAACTGTATTAAACCTTTGATACACGTGTCGGGGAGGAACACATACATAAAAAAGTAAGTTCGAAGCACAGTAACATAAATTATTCATACATCTTTTTGAAAAGTTTTGAAATGATTGGAAATATAGAAAAACGAAATCAATATTACAAACAAATAAATGTAACTGTTATACGTAGGTATAAAATAACACTAATCCATTCAAAATAACACAATTTGTTACAGTTTTTAAAATACAACGTACGAAAATTGCTTCTACACATTAAAAATGAAAATTGATGAAAATGACCATCAAGATGACAATTTAAAGATTTAAACTGTTGATATGTTGTGGCAGGTAATCAGTACCATCTATTGGTGTTACACATATTTTCGTAGTTACGTTAATACACTTATAAATCCATCTGTATGATCGCTCCCAGTATATGAATCCTCCCCATCTCCACCTAATGCGAAAGTGTGTCTGTCTCTCTGTCTGTTTGTTACCTTTTTACGGCAAAACCGATCTTGATGAAATTTGGCAAAGAGATAGCTTGTATCCCGAAAAATGTATTAGATAAAAAAATGGGTGTGACATTTGTACGCGCGATATATAGGTTATACTTTTTTGGCGTAGTGACATCTATCATGCAATTGCGAAACTAAAAACCTATTTTATCGACTATCATAGAGAAATCTGTATTATTTATCTGTATCATTTACCTAACCTAACTTCATTGTGTTGTTTTCACTAACCTAAATTCCACGCGAACGAAGTCGAGGGTAGCAGTTAATTAAGGATAAAAATAAATTCCGAAATAAATATTAAAGCCAAAATGACTAAATATCATTTTATTAAAATTATATAAAACGTTTATGTACATTAAATTTATTATTTATTTATCTACTATAATAATTATATATTCTATTGTAACGATAACGGCATATTAATTAATTATATAACTTTTAATTAGTTCCCTTTTAAACAATACCCTCAAATTACTCTAAATATTGTTAAAAATTTATATAGTGTAAATCAGCGGTCTTCAAACAGGCATTTATTTCTATTGATAATATCAAAAAAGTTCAAATAAGAAACATCCCTGGTTTTTTTTATGTGAAGAGGAATATGGCATCCAAATTTATAAACCTTCGCTCGCTTCGCCCGCTCAGTAGGCAACTTTTTTTTATTAAATGGAATGGTATGTTTTTTATTTAATAGAACTAATTGTACCTAAGTATAAAACATGTTTTTCTGGATAACTTTTATATAAAATATTTTTTCTTTGAGCAATAATTTAGACGTCATTTAATATTAAAAAATTGAATTTAAGAATTTAAAATTGATTTTAACTAAAATAATAACTACCAGTTATTGTTGAAAATACAAGTATATGTAATTTAAATAATTTTTTTTTCACAAATTGAAAATTAATTTATATTAAAAAAGTAATGTTTAAATCACATGTACTTATATTTTTTATAACTAACACATGCATTTAAACAATAACTGCATGGTAATAATTATTATAGTTTACTTGATATAACTAGAAAATAAAATCAATTTTAAATTCCTAAATTCAATTTTTTTTAATATTAAATGACGTCTAAATTATTACTCAAAAAAAATATTTTATACAAATGTTATCCAGAACAACATGTTTTATAGTTCTATGAAATAAAAAACATATTATACCTTTTAATAAAAAAAAAGTTTAAAGCCAAGCGCGCGAAGCGAACGAAGGTTTCTAAATTTGGATGCCATATATTCCTCTTCACATCAAAAACTATAGATATTTCTTATTTGAACTTTTTGATATTATCAATAGTTTAAAAAATAAATACCTGGTCCAATAATAATTACACACCTGTATATTTATTATTTATATTTTATATTTAACATTGATAATGGTTCCGTTGCTTAAACATTTCAAAATTCTAGATTTGGCTCTCTTCGCAAAAAAGGTTTATGACCCCTGGCTCCTTATGTAGGTGATATAGAACCATAATTCAAAGAAATAAATTAATTAAGAGCAACTTGTCATAAAATCAATCAATAACTTAAGTATGAGTTACTCATTGTCAGTAAATATACTTATTACTTACATGACAAATTAATTAATTCGTACAGATATTATTTCAATATGTTCGACACGATTTTAGAACATGTGTAATATTGTATAATGTGTAGGAACATTCATGTACACCACCGTCCAAAAGTTTAGAAGCAGGTATACGGTATATCAAAACATTATCAGTGCGTTCAAAGAGACCATTTGGAGGGTTCCGTACCTCAAATGAAAAAATGGGCGTGACTGTGTCCGAATGCAGAGTCAAGGGAGTGACGTGAGTATGTGGCAGTAGGGGTTAAATAAAACTCAGACTCATGGATTGATACATCTTTTATTTTTTTGTTACACAGAAACATTTCAATTTTTGTAAAATAGACACAAAATGTTTCGGTAAACTTAGTGTAAATAAATAAATAAATAACTATACTCTATTTCAATGCAGTGGTTGCCGTGGTTTTTGACGGTAAAATGCACGATTCGTACCGTCAAAACCCCGGCAGCCACTACATTTTTAAATGTAATAGAGTATATTATTGTATAATATTGTTCTTATGTTTTGTACGAAAATAAAAACAATTAATTAATTAATAGTTAAGAGCGAAATCGTAGAAATATAATTTTTACTTAAGTAGGAGATATACTGATTTTAAATTTATGCTAGCGCACAAGACTGATTTCTGCGCGTTATGTCAAGTTTCTGAAATGCCCACCCAGTGTCTGGCCTAAAACTCTAGACGTTATTCACGTCAAAAAACGGAACCTTTATGGGATCACTTTAGTGTCCATCTGTCTGTCCGTCAAGATCCTTTTTCTCCGGAACACTTACAGGTATTAACTGAAATTTATTATCAAATAATAAATTTCATGAGTCGGTATCAAAATACGCTTTGATAGAAACTTAAATTTTTACAGGACTATGAGGCTTGATACCTCTGGCCGTTCATGATAAAAAGAGCCTTGACGGACAGACAGATTGACAGACGGACAAGAAAGTGAGCCTATAAAGGTTCCGTTTTTTTCATTTTGAGGTACGAAACCCTCAAAACAGTCTCTTCAAACGCATTGATAATAAAGTTTTGATACACAGAAAAATATGCCTGCTTCCAAACTTTTGTACGGTAGTGTATGTTCGCTTTTATATAAAATATTCTCCGTATTGAATATCGATGTTTTTTTCTAGAAATTATAATTTCCAAAAAAAAAAATTAATTAAAATAATTACATATCGAAAGAAATATAACAAAGGAAGTATTTCTAATTAATTATTTAAAAGAAAGGTGTATTAAAAAAATGTTTAGTTACAAATAAATTTAATATGTATAGAGAAACATTTTTAATTACACGTTAAAAAAATACGTATAATAGGTATTGATTATATTATATACCAGGTGTTTTTTTTTTCAAAAAAAATGTTCCAGACAAAAGTTGTTTATTTTTTCTCGTAAATTACGAATCTGCAACAAAAATATAACATTAGATTTGAAAAAGAAAAAGTGAATCTGAAAATCCATCAAGGAAACCTTTGTAAGGTTACCCCATAGTGTCAACGTTTAGTACCCTAGCAACCATGAATTTTTTGTCTGAAACATTTTTTCTGAAAATTCATTATTTTGTATATAATCTGCTGGCAACTTTTTGAAAGACACCCAGTATAATATATGTATTTTCATTTGTATATTTTTTTACATTTTTTAATAAAATATATTCAGATCACAATTAATATTTTAAAACATTGATTTTATATAATGTACATATTGCCTAAGAATGTAAAAGTTTGACATAAAAGAATTTTAGATTTAATTGAAAAGTTTATACTTTTTAATTAGCTATAAAAAATATTAGTTTTCTCTTAAAAACATTACGAATTTTTTTCCGAAAAAGTATGGGAATAAAACAGATGAAATAAATAAATTTCTCTCGTTTTTTTCCATTATATTTCAGTTCATTATTAGTTTTTCATCGTTCTATTTTTATCCATTGATTAATGTACATCAATAATTTTTCATTCTAGATAAGTTTTTAAAATTTTTATTTAATCAGTGAACCTTTAGCATTTTTTGTTCAATATTTAATATAATTATTAAAAGATATAAGGTATTGGTACTAGTCTTGTATAATACCCTAGTGTTGGACACTTGTTTAATTAAATGTACTAAATTATAAATATTTATTGATATTTGATTGCTCCCATTACTGAATCAGCAGTGTTCATTACTGGTTTTACCTTATCCATTACTGGAGAAAAACATAAACAAAATAAGAGACTATAATTCAAAAAAAAAACTATATTTGCGAATTTTGGTAATTAAATTGATTTAATAAAGAGGTATTTGTTTTAATAGTAACGTAAATTCATGATAATTACAAAAAAGAAACCCATAAATTCAAAAAAAAAACAGTATACCTTGCTTTTAAAGAGGCCTCATTCTGCACTGAACTGTTTGGTTTTAACTATTTTTCAAACTACATAGTATCTAGAGAAATTTCACTTTAGAGTCGCATGCAGAAGTGGTCAACCAGTTTTCATCCAAAATTGCTTTTCACAAACTTAGTAGGTTCCTCCCATTTGATTACTATAATATTTAAATCATTTCTCCATGTACTCATCGTTTATAGTACTCATATAATATATTTGCGATTAAATTATAATGTAATCTATTGCAAATTGTAAATTTTGTGGCAATAAATATTTGATATTCCGAATTTTTGATATAAAATTAATTAATTTGTGTTTTTATTTAAAATGAAGTAACAATAAAAGCTCCGCCTTAGAAAAAGATTTGTTTATGTTTGTCTTAAAATTTGCGAATCTGTTGTAAGCAATTCCGACTTTTACGGTGGAAGACAACTTCTGAAGTCCATAGTACATATATTTTAAATTACATCTCTATCTGTATTTTTCCTGAACATCCATCATCAATATTTGAATAAAATAAAAAAACAATTTCCGTCAACGACATCTCAAATCAACAAATCAATTAATTCCAAATTGTCGCCAGTACTTGTACAACACAGAACAAGTAAAAAAAACATTCACAATCGAGATCTTTTAATTTAGTTTAAATTGATTTCCAAACACTTCTCAAGAGGTTTCCAACAGTGGGATCTTTCTACTATAAAGTACTATATATATTACATTGACTATATACTTACATAAACAATGTGAACGTTATTTGCTTGTTACACTGATATAAACAATAATATTATTTTCAATTACAATCGAACCTACTACAAATGTATTTACATAGTGATATTTGAAAAATATTAGTAGTAGGAAGACTCGATAGGCGGGTCATGACCTTGACCTTGCAGGTGTTAAATGTCAATGACCTTGACCTAAATGTAAATGACCTTGAGATAGCAGGTGTGATCTGAGAGGTGAATGAACTTTGCAGGTGCAAAGTTCACTTTGCAGGTGCAAAACTTTGCAGGTGCGTATGTCAATGACCTTTGCAGGTGCGAGGTCTTTGCAGGTGTGGAGAGGGGATGTATAAAAAGTGTAGGGGGGCGGATGCGGGGTGCGGGGGGCGGATCCCGGATTTTTGAAATCTGATGCTATTGTTGTTAATAATAATAATAACAATGCAATATCAATACATTGTTGTGACTATTTATGTTTGTAACAATACCGGTAAAAATTAATCTGATGCATTGTTGATGTTGTAACAATAATAATAATAATTATAATATAATTTTGTATTGTTGTGAATATTTATGATTGTAACAATACTAGTGAAATATATCTGAAAAATTACGTAAAAATAAGTGCTTTAATGAAAAGTCTGAGAATATAATATATTATTTTATTTATTTATTAACAATTACTCAAAAATCTTTAAACAATTAAATTAAAAAATATAGTAGTTAATAATAATAATTCGTAAAATTTATGTACATACACTGAACATAGAATAATTAAATATATAGAATGTAACTAAACAATAATTCAAAATCACTTAAACAATAACTCAAAACTATTTAAACAATTAAATTGAAAAATACACTAAACAATGAAATATATTTCTAGCACAAAACATACGATGCACTGAACAATATTTAACTTTAAAATAACAAAATACAAGAAAAATATATATGTAATTATTGTACTAAAAAAAAAAAAAATAACAAATACAACACAATATAATGCATAAATCAATAATTATTCAAAGATTTTAAAACTTACATGTTATATTTTGATTTTATTAATTGGTAAACATTTAAATAATCCTTAACATCGTTATATGGACAAAATCCTGAGTCTTTTTTATATTTACAAACACAGTCTCTGTTGTAATGCACACTGTTTTCAATATTATGTAATAACCAATCACATAGAGGTTTATCTTTTCCTAGAGGATCGAAGGATAATTCAACGTTATTCATTTCAGCTATCTCGAAAATAGTTTCTAATAATTCAGGTCGCTTGTAGTTAACAGCAAAATCGAAACACTTGTCTAATATTTTCAAAAGTTGTTTTGAATCTTCCAATTTCAACGACGTAAATACTGACATAAAAATATTTTTCGGGTTATCCCACTGAATACAATCCAATAGAAAACTGTCATCGATTATTTGTTGTTGTTGTTGTTGGTTATCTATAATATGTTGAATCGTTGTGTAGTCGTTACGCGCAATGGCTGTTTTCAATTTTTCTATCACTGATTCCATATTGTAGTTAAATAGAAAATTTCTTATTTTTTTAAATTTATATATATACATATATTATTACTAATATTGTTGTTATTTATTATATTAACGTCACGATAATGTTTATTATATTTATATATATGTTATATAGATATACGTTTATGTTGCTGAATATGCACTTAATGAAAAAAATCTTAAGAATAATTAATATTTTATCTTCTCCCCCCCACCCATTATATTTTCCCCCACCTAATTAAGATAAAAATAGATTGTGACATCATATTTATCCCCTCCACGTTTTTCGTTTAATTTAATTGTTATCTAAAAATAACTTGTGACATCATATTTATCCCTACTCTTTTAAACCGCCTCTACCTTTTTCGTTTAATTTAATTATTATTATTAAATTTTAAATTGATAAGATTTTCATACGTCATGCACATTATTTCAAACACATTTTTATAATCACATATATTGTCACTAGGCCATGGCGAGGAATCACCACCGCAGCGTAATCCAATTCTTCGGTTGTTTTTAGAATTTTCAATATTTTCCAGAATCCATTCCCAAACAATCTTATCTTCATCGTTCTTAATAGGGTCAAATATTAACGTTACATTATTTTCACTAGCTATGCTGAAAATAATTTTTAAGATCTCGGGGCGGGCATACAACAATGTAATTTTCAAACAACTATACAGTATTTTCAAAATCTTGTCGGATTCTTTCAGTTGTAAAGACTCATATAATAAAACAAAAATATCTCTAGAGGTGTTCCAATGAGATGCATATATTATAAAACTTTCATCTATTATTCCAGAGCGATCTGATAAAATTTCCTTCACAGTATTGTAATCATTCCGACGAATACACATTTTCAAATCTTTATAGAATAACCGCACTTCATATTTTAAGATAGGTAATACGCTATATTCCGACAACAATGAACCAAGTGTCTGATCCATAATAACTACCTAACTTTACTTTATAATTATAAAATAAAATTTCATTATAGTTGAATTATATCAACAATCCCACACTTATATAAAAACCAATATATCGAGGATCTGAAATAAAATAAAAAAAAAGCTTATAATAATAATAATTTATTAAAATTGAAAGACAAAACTCGATACTACGTTCCAGATACGATAATGTTACTATGTAGGCGGAGATAAATTTAATTCCGAGTATGATTATACATAACACAAACTCAATAATATTTTAGTTTAATTCGTACAACTTATAAAACCCAATCAATATTTTATTATTATTATATAATTGGATATATACTTACTTTTGTATATCGAATATAATATCATATAATTGTGTTACGGAATACTAAAGTTTTTATATATGTGTGTGTGTGTGTGTGTGTGTTTGAATGTGTGGATATATATGTATCTGTGATTAAAACATGGATGAAGTGATTAATTAATGATGATGCTGTAGAAAACTATTTCAAGCAGTTGCAGTGTATATGTTGTTATGTGTTGTATATATGTGTATGAATCAGTGAAGTTTAAATATGTTTTGTGTAAACCCAAAACTATGAATTGTTGGGGTAAGCCTAACCATTTAAATTATAATTAGAAACAAGGTACTAAATAAATTAAAAAATAATTTATTTTTATTATTATTTATTTATCTATACTAAAATACATAGGTATTAATATTATTATTATTTATATGTACATAAAGCAACTGTGGTGGTAGTGGTAATATCTATTGATTTACCTCTACCATACCGTCGTCGTCAAACTCCCAGTCACCACCACAATCGAAATCATCGTCAATTGTTAAAGGCGAATAACTGGGGTTATCGAACCGCTTATCTGGTTCTACCACCACAGTTTCTTGGAAAGGGGTAGTTAGCATAAGATCTTCAATGGTTACGGGGACGTCTTCTTCTTCGACATCGTGCCCCAAGAACTCCGCCAATGTCACCAAATGCGGAGTCTGGCATGTCGATATCGAAGAAGAATTGTCCCCGTAAACATCGAATAAGGCATTTAAAATCTCCTGCTGTGATGGCGGCAGCAGCACTGCTTCAGCTTCGGCTGAAGCCACTGAATCTTCAACCAATGCTCCATGGCATCGGTTACACAAACCGATATCTTCCTCGGTTTGTGTACCGATGGTCACAGCTATTATCTGACAGTCCGCGCTGCTATCACTGCTATCCATTTTTATTCTGAAATAATAAAAATTGTATATAGTTAAAAACTGTACGTACATCGAAATTATCTATATTTGTAATTAATTTAGAAGATACAACTTCGAAAACTATCTAAAACACAACAGATCTTTAACAAATTATTAAAAAATAATAATAATAATCCAATGTAATGAAATAAAAATAATAATAATAATGATAATATTTTCTAATTAAAATTTAACATCACAATTTTAATAATAAAAATTATTATTATAAAATAAAATAAAATATACTTACATAATTTCGATTTAAAAGTGAAATTAAATGAGATACAGCACGATATACGAGTCCAACCCAGGCAATCAAATTTTAATTCTGAAATAATAAAAATTGTATATAGTTAAAAACTGTAGGTAGGTACATCGAAATTATTTATATTTGTAATTAATTAATTTAGAAGATACAACATCGAAAACTAATAATCCAATGTAATGAAATAATAATAATAATAATAATGATAATATTTTCTAATTAAAATTTAACATCACAATTTTAATAATAAAAATTATTATAATTATAAAATAAAATAAAATATTAATCTGAAGACCACGAGATGTTGATCGATTGCAAAGTGAAATTAAATGAGATACAGCACGATATACGAGTACAACCCAGGTAATCAAATTTTAATTCTGAAATAATAAAAATTGTATATAGTTAAAAACTATAGCTACACCGAAATTATTTATATTTGTAATTAATTTAGAAGATACAACACCGAAAACTAATAATCCCTTGTAATGAAATAAAAATAATAATAATAATAATAATAATGATAATATTTTCTAATTAAAATTTAACATCACAATTTTAATAATAAAAATTATTATTATTATAAAATAAAATAAAATATACTTACATAATAATATTAGTCTGAATTCACTAATTTTTATCGTAGACTTCAATTGATAATAATAAATCACAGCACGACAATAAAATATTTATAAAATATGATAATTGTTAATGACAATAAAAGGATATGGTTTTAACACCAGGTATTTATACAATTTTATATGAACGTTTAGGGGTGGGATAAACACAAATGTAACGGACATTTCTTATCTAAATAATAATAATAATAAGAACGAAGAAGAGATAGTGTCAGGCACGGATTGAATTAAATATAAATTAAATTAAAATATTTTACTAACTTTATTTATTTGAAAATACAATCTCCGATGTCTTCAGTAATTCATTTTCACCGTTGTACACCATATATATTGGGGATGTATTGTTGATTTCGATTAACTCCTCATCTGATAGACTAGAAAATCGTGATGGTAGAAAAATAACAAAATCTTGAGTACCAACCAGTATCTTTTTCCCAAAACGTGTGGCGACTGATTTGATGTTTTCAATAAGATATTTTTCGAAAGGTACTAATTCAGAAATTTTTTTCAATTGTTTATTTTTTATCTCACCAGCTTTGTTTAAAATATCCATTTTAATATTAATATTATTATTATATTAAGTAAATATGTAAGTAAGTTGTTTTACGCTGACTGACAATATATTAAATTCCGAGAGTTATTTATACTGGGAAATTGTAGAAATGTGGTGGGGGTAGATTATGTGTATATATTTGTGAACTCTATTGGTTCTATATGTTGATAGATTTACATATTTCACAGAAGAATATCGATTGTTGTTCATATCAGTGGTAATTGTGAATAAATAAAGAATTAAACAAAAGATTGTTAGAGAAAATAAATGAGTATTTTTTAAATTTACAAGTACGTTCCATGTAAAGTTATAGATGCGCTGTAATTACATAAACCTGAATATATGTGAGACAATTTGTCGTTATTCTCACGTGTTGATGTGCTGGTCAGCAATTTCAAAGATGTCTCGAGTCTGAAATCTTAAGCGTTGAAGATCATATTTTTAACTTGACTACCTGTGAAACAATCTGTTATTATCACATGTTGAAGTATTGGTCAACGTTTTTCAAACATTATGGGAATTTTTACTGTAACCGTTAAAAACAGGGTTGGTCTGATGTGTGATGAGTTAATATACCTACTATATTTTCATTATTTTAAGCAAATTTATATAATTTTAGATTTAGATCATCTTTTATAACTTTAAAAAATATTTTTAAAGTATTGTATAGATCTATCATAGAAAACTATAATTAATTTCTTCTTTTACATATCATATCATTCTTCTTGATACATTTTTAAATATATAACTATCACACATCGATTATAAGTGAGATCATAATAAATAAATAAGCATAACGAACCAATGAGAAAATTTAAAAGTATCATCCTTATTACATATCTGGATGATTGTTGACAATCTGAAACCATAACACATGGGTGTTTACATACAGATCTTCTCACACAAGAATCGCAAATTATAACCGTTACAATCCTTATAAAAGGTGAAAACTGTAGAGTGTTCGGGTCTGTTTTTATAGAATAAGTTTTATAATAACAACAACAATAACAATATCTGTGAAATACAACTTCTGTTAAACAAAAGTTCTGTGATCGAGATGGATAATTTAAACGTAAGTCAGTGTTTGCAATTATTCAAAAATAATTTTATAGCTATAGAAAAACTTGGTACTTTATTGAGTTATATAAATGAGCAGATTATCTTTAATAACGTGATTTTGACACCTGATGAAGAATGCATTTACACACTACTATCAGCAACTGTAAACTCTAACGATATAGACTTAGATAGTGTGTGTTTTGGTACGCAGAGGGGGAACGGGCAAAACGAATTAAATTTTAAAATTATTTCTCAATCAGAAAAATACTATCCTAAATTTAATGCTGATGCTAAAGTGATAAATTTTAAATTTTTAACTCCGCCAACGAATCAAAACCCTTTTGAGTGGATTCAAACGTCTATTTCTGATCTACTAGCTCACGCATTAATTAATGTTGATAGTTCAGATCTCGTTGGATTATCGATTTCAAATTCTGTACATTTGATGGACAAACCTATAGGAATTTCATTTCGCCGCCGTGACCAAATTAGTACCGAGTTAATAGGTTCTGTGTTTGAAAACGTTGTACAAAGTAACGCGAATTTTCTTATATCTGATAAATTAAATTTAAACTTAACTATAGTTCGTCCCCCTCTAGGACGGGGTGGTGGGTTGAAACGTAAATGTTTACCAACATGTGAACTTTCACATATTAAAAGAAGTATTATAACTGTTAAAAATAATAATACATATTGTCTTCCAATGGCGTTAGTTATTTCAATAGCTAAAGTTGATCAAAACCCTGATTATAGTTTTTTAAGAAGAAGTAGGAATATTGATCCTTATGTTCAGGAACTAGTTCGTAATGCAAATGTAGACTGTAGAAACGGTTGTGGAATAAATGAATTAAATTTATTTCAAAACTATCTAAAAGAATATAAAATCGTGGTGTACGACTCGCTTTTTAAACCCAACATTATTTTTGAGGGAAAGGTAAACGCGAACAAACATTTATATTTACTCTATGATAGAGATATAAAACATTTTAATGTAATCGCTAGTATAACAGGTGCTTTGACATCTCGGTATTATTGTAAAGCATGTCATACTCCATACCAAAACTTTAACGAACATAACTGTAAAAAAAAATGCCCGTCATGTCGATCTACTCCACCATGCGATATAAATTGCGAAATCCATATAACCTGTAAAGATTGTAATAGATTTTTTAGAAATAACGAATGTTTCATAAATCACAAATCCAACAGATACGGCGATACTGTCGTATGTGACTATGTAAAGAAATGTGTGCATTGTTTCCAAATTATAGATTCAACTAAAAGACGGTATAAAAATAGCCCCCACATTTGTAACGAAATTTATTGTACAGTATGTAATAAAAATCAGCCTTACGGACATTTATGTTTTATGCGGAAAAACGCGACAAAACTTACAAAACAATTTTTGTTTATTTTTTTTGATTTCGAATGCACACAAGAATTAAAATTAAATGATACAGATTATTTGCACGAACCAAATATGTGTATAGCGCAGCAAGTATGTCATAATTGTGTTGAAATAGAAGACATATCACAGAACTGCGATACATGCGGTGTGCGAGAACATTTATTTGATAACTCCCCTATAGAAAATTTTATTAAATATTGCATGGAATCTAGGAACTATACAACTAAGGTATATGTTATAGCACATAATGCAAAAGCTTACGATAGTCATTTTATTTTGAGATATATGATCGAGTGTGGATGGACCCCAGACCTACTTATGAATGGGTTAAAAATATTTAAAATTACTTATGATAATGTTGTGTTTCTTGATTCAATCAACTACTTACCTATGGCTCTTTCAAAATTTAAAAAAGCATTTGGTCTTCAATGCGATACCAAAGGATATTATCCTCATTTTTTTAATACGATAGAGAATAAAAATTACGTAGGGCCGCTGCCTGCAAAGGAGATGTATGGTATCGATAACATGTTTGACGGTGCTAGAGAATCATTCTTATTATGGTATAACATGCTAACATCGCAAGAATATATTTTCGATAATAAAAAAGAAATACGTGAATATTGCACACAGGATGTTAATATTTTACGACAGGGTTGTCTTCAGTTTTGGCGTAATTTTCTACAAATCACAAATGTAGATCCATTTCGTGAAGCCGTAACTATAGCATCATCATGCGGTCTTGCATATAGACGTAATTTTATTAGTAACAATACAATAGGTATTATACCTAATAACGGGTATAGAATGACTGAAAATCAATCAATCATAGGGTTAAAATGGCTTATCTACATAGAACAAACGGAAAATATAAAGCTAGTGCACGCTGCGTATGGTAGAGAACATATAACAGTTTTAGGGAATTTAAAGGTAGACGGTTATCATTCTTCGACAAATCGAGTATTTGAGTTTTATGGTTGTTATTTTCACGGTTGTCCGAAATGCTGTAATAGGGGTAGATCGACAATAGGTCCTTGTAATGATTTGATTGAGCATAGGTATGAAAGAACTATGTATAAAGCAGACAAAATCAGATCGTTAGGATACAACCTTGTTGAAATGTGGGAATGCGAATTTCAAAAATTTATGAGTGAAAATAAAGATATTGAATTAAAACTCTCTGAAAATTATCTAGTAAAAAATTCTCCATTAGTTATCCGAGATGCTTTGTTTGGTGGTCGATGTGAAGCCTATAAACTTTACAAGAAAATTTTACCCGGAGAGAAAATTAGATATGTGGATTTTACTTCTCTATATCCATATATAAATAAATACTTTAAATACCCTGTAGGACATCCTAAAATTTATATAGACGATGATTGTGATGAGTCAGTTCTGGATAAAGAAGGTATTATAAAGTGTTCAGTTTTACCGCCTAAAAACTTATATCACCCAGTACTCCCATATAAATTTAACAAAAAGTTATATTTTCCACTATGTCGTTCATGTGTTACAGAAATGATGGACGAATGTAATCATAACGATATGTTTCGAACAATTTCCGGTACATGGATGATAGACGAGATAAGATTAGCATTAGCTAAAGGTTATAAAATTATAAAAATTTTTGAATTTTGGGAATATAGAGTAATATCGTATGATAAAAATTTAAAATGTGGTGGATTGTTCACAGAATATGTTAATACGTTTTTAAAATTAAAACAAGAAGCCTCTGGATTTCCCGAAGGATGTGATACCATAGAATTAAAACAAAATTATATTCACAATTATTACTCTAATGAGGGGGTTCGGTTAGATTTAGACAGTATAGAAAAAAATCCGGGTAAAAGAGCTCTATCTAAATTATGTTTAAATAGTTTGTGGGGTAAATTCTGTCAGGAAGAAAATAAATCTCAAACAGAAATAGTTGTGTCTTCAGAAGTCTTGTTTGAAAAATTAATTTCACCTATATACGATGTAAAAAACCTACATTTTATTAATAATGAAACAGTTGTTATAAATTATATTATTGAAAAATCTAGTTACTCACCGTTAAAAACAACAAATGTCGCTCTAGGTGTGTACACCACAGCGGGTGCTAGATTAAAACTTTACGATTTGTTAGATAAGTTAGGGAATAATGTTCTTTATACTGATACCGATTGTGCATTTTATATAGATCATGAGAATAACCCGTTTTCTCTAGATATAGGAGATTATTTAGGTCAACTAACAAATGAACTTAGTGAATTCGGAAATAACGCGTATATTACCGAGTTTGTATGTGCTGGTCCAAAAAATTACTGTTATAGAGTGTTTTCTCCAGATTCAGACAGCTTTAACGTTGTTTGTAAGGTTAAGGGGATAACACTAAACTATCGAAATTCACAACAGGTTAATTTCGAAGTTGTTAAAAACTTTGTATTAAATTACGTAGACGAGGATGAAAATCAGACTGTTACATTAATTAATTCAAAAAAAATTAAACGAACAAAAAATTTCGAAATAATCTCAGCACCAGAGACGAAAAAATATCGGGTTATGTTCTCAAAGCGTAGAATAATAGATAATTATGATTCAGTTCCCTTTGGCTATTCTTAATTTTGTACTTTATAATAAAGCCCATCATCAAATAACACAAGAAATTTTTGAAAAGGGGTATTTTCTCTTTGCATTTGATCTTACACCCGATGCGTCGGGACATGAAAATCATACAAGTTTAGGGAATCAGGGAAATATACGCATAGAAGCTAGATTTAATAAAAAATTAGATACTCCTGTGACATGTATAGTTTATGTCATTTTTGATGATTTTATCGAAATCGATAAAAATCGAAATGTTTTAACAAATTTTTAATATCATACAGATTTATATTAAATTATGATACTGTATTGTACTCTGCTGTATACATCCCCACACCTACTGATTTGTTTAATGGTGGGGGTATCGGTATAATATATATATATATATAAATATCGTTGGTATCGTTATATTTTCTGTCATAAACATGAATCATGTAGTAGGGTTTGTAGATATACAATTTATTTACGGGAACGGTCGTCATAGGATTGTGAAAGAAATCGCGTTTACATCGTCAGTAGCGTCAAAAATAAAACAATATATTTTCGAACCTCCGTATAACGAGATCGAGTTAGATAACGCTGTAATTAGAAAAAATCTTTGGTTAACAAATAATCTGCATGGTTTAAGTTGGCGTGATGGTGTAATAAGTTATCTCGACTTAGATACAGTTATCGAGGGTTTTATTTCCGATCATAATATCAACATTATATACGTTAAAGGATTGGAGAAGACAAATTTTTTAAAAAGGTATGTAAAAAACATTCAAGTCGAAAATATTGAAATTTTAAATTGTCCATCTTTAAAAAAACTAAATTATTCATGTAATTTTAATTGTGAATTTCGTCCTCATACGATTAACAATAGTTTAAATTGTTCGTTTCGGAATGTATTTAACTTAGTCGAGTGGTATATAAAGTTTGTTGCTGACATACCGCATCAGTGTGATGTTAAATTAAATTTAAATAAATTTTTTGATAGACTAAAAACATTTTACTTTTGGCCTTACGTTCAAAATTCATGCACTTCTTTAGCGCTTAACGGATATTTTTATAGTAACTATTTTGATAGAATTCAGTGTTATTTCTGTGGACATACTGTTGACAACTGGCTAGACGAGAACAATTTGGAAAAAGTGTTACATTTTAATAGTAAATGTCCGCTCAGTAAATAGTTGATATGAATTCTTTAGAAATATATCGTTTATTAAACTCAAATAAAAACACTGCAGATAAATTTGTTGGTGTATTTGCAGCAGATAAATTACCGCGAAAAATCACAAATAAACCATGTATAATTGTTGCTAACACTGACACATCTAAATACAGCGGTACACATTGGGTTGCATTTTTTCTAAATTCATCAGGTGTTTCCGAATATTTTGATTCGTACGGTTTGTTTCCGCTAAATAAGTATTTTATTGAATTTTTGAATAATAATTCCAAACACTGGTCTTATAATACACAAACAATACAAAGCGCGACATCTGATGTATGCGGACGATATTGTTGTGTTTATCTATTACATCGATCTATGGGAAAAAGCAAAAAATCATTTCTTAACCGTTTTGATTCGAACGATTTGCACGCAAATGATCAGAAAATCATCAGACTCTTCATACGAGGCTTTGGAGAAAAACAATCACATAGACGGTCATACAATGGTGGGGGTACGAGGATACAGCATTGTTGTTCATCAATAAGGTATGTCATTTGAGTTTTAAAAGTGTATAGTTTTATAACTAAGTAGTTCGTGTGTTTTTACATTATAGTAATCATTCGTGTCGAGATGTCGCAAGTAGAACCTGTAAAAACGCCAGTAACAACAACAACAACGACAACAATAAAAACAACACCAACAATAACAAAAACAACCGTCGCGTTTCCTACGTGTAACATATTGTTACTCAACAATGTTTATTTTCTAAACGAAATTTGTAATAAATACATTTGTGTCGGATTCCATGCAGAAGAAGAGTTTGAAGCCCGTGTGCAGTTAGGTCAAGTTAGTAAAGACTCAATCTTCATAAACTATCTCGATTGGGGTGTGTTTCTCGCATTCGTAAACAATATCAACGAGTTTTTCAACAATGAAAACTGTAAACGTGAGTTATGTTTCAAAATCGTAGACAGATTATATATTTATTCTGTATTTTATTTTGGAAAAAAACATATAGTGTTACATGATCGGAAAAGTGAAAAAAAGTGTCAATTAATTCCGATGAGTGGAAAATCATATTAAATTGTAGATTGTATATAACTAGATTATTGTTTAGGTGCTTCTCTATAGATGAATTGGTAATGCAATATTTCGTAGATGTCGCGAATAAAAAATTAAGTGGGGGATTTTTTTGTTGAACCGACCATATTCTGTAAACTGATCGATTATGAAAGATTGTTTTTTGAATTTAATATTTACTGCGCGGATAAACTTAAAAATCATCCTATCGAACCTTCCTTCCTTCTGAAATAATTCATTTAAGGATCTATGGTGTGTGTATATATGTGTGTGTGTGTATGAAGTAACATTCTCGAGTATATAATTAAATTCTAAAATATTATCAGTTTACAAATAGAGTGTAGTAAGAAAGTATAATTTAAACGCTATATCGCATTATCATATATTCTACATTTAATTTACCAATTCAGTGTATTTTTCAATTTAATTGTTTAAATAGTTTTGAGTTATTGTTTAAGTGATTTTGAATTATTGTTTAGTTACATTCTATATATTTAATTATTCTATGTTCAGTGTATGTACATAAATTTTACGAATTATTATTATTAACTACTATATTTTTTAATTTAATTGTTTAAAGATTTTTGAGTAATTGTTAATAAATAAATAAAATAATATATTATATTCTCAGACTTTTCATTAAAGCACTTATTTTTACGTAATTTTTCAGATATATTTCACTAGTATTGTTACAATCATAAATATTCACAACAATACAAAATTATATTATAATTATTATTATTGTTACAACATCAACAATGCATCAGATTAATTTTTACCGGTATTGTTACAAACATAAATAGTCACAACAATGTATTGATAATGCATTGTTATTATTATTATTATTAACAACAACAATAGCATCAGATTTCAAAAATCCGGGATCCGCCCCCCGCACCCCGCATCCGCCCCCCTACACTTTTTATACATCCCCTCTCCACACCTGCAAAGACCTCGCACCTGCAAAGGTCATTGACATACGCACCTGCAAAGTTTTGCACCTGCAAAGTGAACTTTGCACCTGCAAAGTTCATTCACCTCTCAGATCACACCTGCTATCTCAAGGTCATTTACATTTAGGTCAAGGTCATTGACATTTAACACCTGCAAGGTCAAGGTCATGACCCGCCTATCGAGTCTTCCTACTACTAATATTATTAAATAAAAAAAATCTTCCAACAAGTAAATGCTCAGTGCTTCCTCGTGCTGATTTCACCAGAGGTAATTAATTATTTACAAACAATTTTAATAAATACGGATAAAGTATTCTGATGAACTGTCGTTGGTTAACCATTTAATTTCTATACAATTTTATTAGAAAATATCAATTCAAAATTTTGCTTCTTCGCAAATCGAAGATACGAGAAGCTTTGTGATCGTTTTAGAATGATTTCATAATTTTAAATTGATCTTTCCGTTTCAGGTCAAGACAAACACTTTTCGTTCCGTGTCTGTCTGTTTTTCTGTGTGTCTATCTGTCCGCTGAATCCTTGTCACATGCATAACTCAAGAATCACTGAACCTATATTAACAACTTGGTTGGATGACCTATTTTATAGAAAACTGAATGCTCTACAGTAAAATTCTATAAATTTTTCACGTAACATGTGTCGTTCTTGAGATATCTTGAAAAATAACTATTTTGAAATGTCACCCGCTCTCTTACACACGATTTTGATTATTTTCTAATGGCTAAACCCAACCAACCAAGTTTCATTAATATCAATTCAGAGATTCATGAGTTATGCGTGTGACACGAATTCAGGGTACAGACATACAGACAGACACGGTACAAAAAGATCTTGACCTGAAACGGAAAGATCGAGTTAAAATTTTGAAATCGGAGAACATTTTTAAACAATCACAAAGCTTCTCGTATCTTCGATATGGCGAGAAAACAATAAAAAAGTTATTTGTTTACGAATATTGAATCTAGGAATTAGTTTATTAAAACTGTGTAACTGTGTATACCTAAAAATAAAATGACATAGAACATTGTAATTGTATTTGCGCTGTGACCACTTGGCCCGGTCAGATGGAATTGAATATTAATAAACAAATCAAGAACTTTGCGAAACAATGCTCGAATTTACATATCTGTCAGTTGTATGGCTGCGACCACCAGGCGCGTACATTTAAGAGTTTACACTTGTATTTAATTCATAATTTATATATTTAAAATTAACAATTATTATCTATGTATAAATAACAATTAAGGATGAAGTTAGGAAATAAAATATTATATGTCCGGGGTGACAAATATTTGCAAGATTGCAAACACTTTCAAACGCGGTATCAAACTTATATGACAGTTCTCTTGGATTTTTTGACAGATAGTTGCATGCATGGTAAATAAAAATAAAGGTAGTAAAGTATAATATATTTACTAACCTTGAGTAAAAACAATAAAAACCAACTTACTGCACGCATGTAATGATCAAAAATTCCATAAAAACCGTCATATAAGTTTGATACTCCGTTTGAAAGTGTTTGCAAGGCTAGTAAATTTTATTTACTAGGCTGTAATACCGGACATTAATTTATTTAATGTTATATAGAAAAAAAAGTCAAATTTTTCTAGATCATTTTGACATTTTAGAGATATTTTAATTTAATTTTAATTTTTCACGAACGTCACTGGTATTTAGATTACATGATCTGGATTATCCCCAGCTAAATATTTGGGCGTCCGCACGTAGGTGTCAAACATTGAGATATAATTGTGTCCTCTATGGGAATGCGCGCACTTCAATTTGCAAAGGGCAAATGTGAATCTTAATCTATGCAAATATCTCTAGCCTATTCAAAGCCTCCTTGTTAAATGAGTAAATACCATAGATTTTATGCGACTGCTTCATCGATTTGTTTTATTCGGAAATTATTTAACTATGTAATATAGAAAAGAATGAACATAATGCTAATATAATATGATAAATATACAGGTTGAGTCATTGTAATCAACGCAGTCAAATATCTCGAAAAGTAAGCGAAATTGAGAAAAACGTTTCAAACAAAAGTTGCTTGGTTTCAACGGGGCCAAACAATTGTGACCTTGTGGTTGACCTTCAAACCATTTTCAAGGTCAAATCAAGGTCAGCTTTGTTTTTTTAAATAGAAACCTATATTTTTTATTGCATATTCGTACTCTGCGTAAAAAAATGAGTATCTTTAGTAGGAAAAATTTTTCTTAAAAATGCTTTCTTCTCTTGGTGGAGGGAGCTGTAAGATTTATCAACGAACTCAAATATCTGAAAAAAAGTTGCACTTAATAGCTCAAACAACTTTTAGCATTACCCAGAAACAACGGCGTGGACGTAGTAGTTGTATATTTCCATTTGAGTTCGTTGATAAATCTTACAGCGCCCTCCACCAAGAGAAGAAAGCATTTTTAAGAAAAATTTTCCCTACTAAAGATACTCATTTTTTCACGTAAAATACGAATAAGTAATAAAAAATATAGGTTTCTATTTAAAAAATCAAAGCTGACCTTGATTTGACCTTGAAAATGATTTGAAGGTCAATCGCAAGGTCACCACTGTTTGTTCCCCTTGAAACTAAGCAACTTTTGTTTGAAACGTTTTTCTCAATTTCGCTTACTTTTCGAGATATTTGACTGCGTTGATTAAAATGACACCCTGTATCTTATTGTTATTTTTATAGAAACGACACTACTTATACCGGGTGTTTTTTAAGTCTTCCCAGCGGATTATTTCCAAAATAACGAATTTCAGAGAGAATGTTTCAGACAAAAGTTTCATGGTTTCGAGAGAGCTAAATATTTCTTTTTCAAATCTAAACCTATATTTTTTATTGCAGACTCGTATTTTACGAGGAAAAATAAGTAACTTTACCTGAAACATGTTTTCTGAAAATGTACATTTTTTATGATATGGAGCAAAACAAACAGAAATTTTTGGATTTTCAATAATTTTTTACTCAAAAATGATTTTCACAGATTTTTTTATGTGTAATTAATTTTTTTTATTCAAAATTTAAAAAAAATTACATTATAAAAAAAGTTGCATAAAAAGTTAATAATAAATTTGAAAAAAAACATTCTCTGAGAATTCTTGCTTAAATCTAATCACTTTTTTCCTCTTGTGGTTTCTTAAAAATTTATAGTTTTCGAGTAAAAAATTATTGAATATTCAAAAATATATTTTTGTTTTGCTCCATATCATAAAAAATGGACATTTTCAGAAGAAAAATTTCAGGTAAAAATTGTTTATTTTTCCTCGTAAATAACAAATCTGCAATAAAAAATATGGGTTTAGATTTGAAAAAGAAAAGTTGAACCTGAAAATCCATTAAGCTGACCTTTTCAATATTTATGAATATTTAGCCCCCTCGAAACCAATAAACTTTTGTCTGAAACATTTTCTCTAAAAATTCGTTATTTTGAAAATAATCCGCTGGAAAGTCTTTAAAAAAACACCCGGTATGTATATCAAAAATCTTCAAAAATCTTTAATATGGGCAATTGATTCTACAGCCTGAAATATAAAAAATATTTTTTT
The DNA here is from genome assembly GCA_961205875.1 of Sialis fuliginosa. Taxonomy (NCBI): domain Eukaryota; kingdom Metazoa; phylum Arthropoda; class Insecta; order Megaloptera; family Sialidae; genus Sialis; species Sialis fuliginosa. The sequence continues at coordinate 20,275,667 of OY540809.1, read as the reverse complement.
GAATTATTATTCGTCGCAATTTTTATCATACAAAGACAAATTATGTTAAAAATTTGACATTTGGAACATTGCTATTTTTTTTTTTGACTGTATTTTAACATATTTCACATAGGTAAAAGAATAAAAAGTAAGTAAGGCTTTTGAAGTAAAACTTCTTTATCGACACTAGTGAGTTGGAATGACCTTATCACGTTAATCAAATGCGATACGTAAATAATGAAACGCTAAGGAGAGGAGAAAGTTAAAGGCCAGAGTCGTTTAAATGTGTGTGTGTGTATATGCGCGAGAGAGCGATGAGTAGATGTATAAGAGAAAGATGGATGAGTAGCGCATGCGTGAGTTTAGATTGATACTACGTAATTTAGTTTATAAGTTAAAATAATACGTTTGATTATTAATTTAGTACGTAAAACTTTATTTATTTAATTCGCATGGTTAATGAAAACAAAAGAAGTTTCACTTCAGCCGTATGTGGGTGAGGCACACGCCATTTGTTAATATTTAAAAAATATTATATTGCGTGGAAAAATTGCCAAAAAGCAATTAAAGATGCGTTATTTAACAAAATCATAAACCCGGTACAAAGTTTTAATTATTTTTTCCAGAAAAATCGACACCGTATGTAACTTTATTATAAGTCCCTATAAAAATAAATGATATCGTAAAAAATTAATCTATGGCATCCACCCTGTTTTGCATATGGGGTGGTGTAAGTAAAAGCGCAGTAAATTAACAAGTAATACAGTTTGTTTCTTTTAATGTTTAAAGTTAGGTTGTTAATCATGCATTATATATTACTACTCTGTGTGGTTAACAAATTTTTTATGCCTTCCTTTCGAAAAAATGTGGATGTATATTATTTAATATAAAATATATTTCTTATCTAAAAAAATGGGAAGGTCATAAAAATCACAGTTTCATATTGAATATAATAATATCTAATAATATTTATTTGAGCAGGAATTTATAGTTAATAATAAGATAAGATTTTGAAGAATTACCTTAATTTCAATTTTTCTTTAAAAAAAGCATAATGAACACCATACCTGAAACAAATTAAGGAAAATTTATTAATATATAACAATTTGAATTATCAGAAAATCAAAATTTATCTATTGTTTATTTGACTGATAACTAGTGACTGGTTTATTTTTTAAAATAACACATTTTTTAAATCTCTATTAGAATAAACAGTGTGTTCCTCCTCCCACCCTTCCTGGAGATGTTACATTCCAAACAGTCAAAATTCCAATATGAATAAAGTTGAAATTTTCATCCTTTCTAAAACCATTTTTTTAACCAAAATACTCTGTATAAATCCACCAATTAAAATTATAAATTTCTATGTCACTAACAATTAGTGTCAAATTTTGATGAAGTAAACAAGTCAACTCTAAATAAATAAACGAAATAAAAAATAAAATAAAAACATCTCTACACGTGTTAATCTAAAACCTTACAAATGGCCCCAATTATAAGAGTCACAAGTAGGTATGGCAGTGAGCTGTAAAAGCCGCAGGTACGACAATAGCGTGCTCTGTTTTACCGGCAATGCGGTGCGCACTACGGCGTACAGTGGGGGGCACACCCCCACACCCACGGCGCGAATCCCTAAGGTACTCGGCTAGATGTACGGGACAAACTCAAACTGAGGAACGTTTTCATAATAATTTCTCTACTGCTTTATGTGATTGCAGTGCTAGTGAAAATTTTTGGTCCAATTTATTATTTTTTATTTTATCTTTGACATTTTTTTAGAAGGTATATTACAAAAAATAGTAGTACTTTTAATTCTTAGACTTATAATCTATAGACAACATATGTATTGCTGTTATATTCTCGCGTTAAGTTCTCGCGTCCCTTGACTTTCAGTAAAATTTAATTATTGTTGCTCCATTTTGGAAGGTGAGGGGGGCTCCCTTTATTAAATCTAACACTTACTTTTAATTTTATAAGCACGAATTAAAATCGCGTGATTTTGACTGATCATTAAGGGGGTAGGCCAATGTGACGGAAAAAATCAATTTTTTATGCATTTTTTTTAAAGTAGCAAAAATATATGATTTTAAAATATGTAAAAAATATTTAAGTTAAAATTACGAAAAATGCCTGAATTACAGTCAATTTAGTGAGACCAGATAACGTGACCTGTTATGACTCTCAGAAAACTTTAAACGCGTTTTTCTCTAAACGATTTTTTTTTGTCCCAGCAATCTCTCAAAAACTAATCAACCGATTAAATTTTTTTTTTATATTTTCGTAATTGCTGTGGCTAAGTCTGTGCATTGATAATTACTATTTTTTAAGACTACTTGAATTTAAAAAAATGGTGTTAAAAATGACAAAAAAATTCAAACCGTCGCCATTTTCTGAAAAAAAAATACTACGCAAAACCATATCTATACTACATTCATATAGATATTGACAAAAAAAATTATTTTTTTGGTCGTCACATCGCGGCTCATAACTTTGTAAATTTATAGTATTTTTCAATAAAAATTGGTATTGAATAAGTTGAATATATACTTAAACCCGTCCCGTGTGTTTCCCTCTTAACGTCATATTTGTCCGTCTGTAACAGTTAACTGAAATCGTATGTAAGAGTATTGGTAATCGAAGAATTCCGTCTTTTTCTAAAAAATAAAAAAAAGTGTTCTGCTATGTGCAAGAAGAAAAATTGTATAAGTACTTAATTAAGTTAACTAGCTTAAATAAATTCAATTGCAAGTTGACATTTGAACAGTTTTAATACGGCTGTATACGAATATAATCTAACGGGTGAAAGTACTTAATATGCCGAAGTTAAAATGTTTTGTTTATTTAACAGATTTCCGAGGTGTCTAAAGTTTGGCTCTAAATAAGCGCAGATGGAAAACATTAAACACAAAATTAAGCTACGTGTTTCTTAAATGGCTCTTTTAAATGTCTTATGAAATCTGCTCAAATTGAAAATTTTTAAAGCCCAATTTTAATGTGAAAACTTTTAGAGAAATATTTATTATAATTTTCTTCAAAAATTCGAAACGATTATTGCAATTAAATTCTTGTTTTAATTTTCGTAAGATTTTTGTGAATTTTTAATTAATATAATTGAGAGTGTAAGATATTTAAAAAATAAAACGGCCAAGTGCGTGTTGGCACACACAATATACGGTTCCGTTAATCCATATGAAGTGGTCAGGTTATCACTGCTTGTAGTTAAATCTCAATCTTAAATTTTTTGGCACATAATACCATTATGTAGTACTATTATGGGCTAAAATTTCAGGGTTTTATCTGGTCCTCCACTAGAGTTATTTAACTTTGAAATACGTTTAATTATTTTTTTTGAATTTTAAATTTTGATAATTTTTTGAAAACTAGGAGGAGGTGAGTCTTAAGATTGAACTTTGGTTTGTATACACAACTAGTACCCAACTATTTGTAAAAAATAATTTGAATTGTTAACTTTTTCCCTTCTTGCAAAAACACCCCCGGATTTTTTTCAAAAAAGAGTTATGAAATAAGGCTGAAATTTCACCTTTAAGGATAACTTTTAAATGAAAATGTCTTGTAGCCAGTTTTTTCTGACCAATTTGCTTTTACTCCCATATTAATAGGTAGTTTCCGCAAACTCTTGAAAGTGCAAAATATTCTGCGACCTGTAGAACAAATATAGCCGCCACGTGATAACAAAAAATAATAAAACTAAAATAATGACCATTTCGAACTACCAATATGGTAATAACACAAAAAAAATCCATTTTTTTACAATGCTCAAGCAACCATTTAATTTAATTCTGGATTGACCCATAAACTATTTTTGCTACAATGCTCGTTATAATTTTCATTGAAAGTATACGTAAGAATTGTTTCAATTTTTTTGCATCGATAGTTTAGAAATTAGAGCGGAGCATTCTGATAGAGGGGGACACTAAAGTTAATTTATTAAGCATCCCAGCTCTTATCCAAGAACCAACCCCAACTAATAATCATAAAGGTATAATTTATTAATTTAAAAAAAAATATCCTATAAATATACCTATTAAATTAATGAAATATATCATCTTATATATTTAATACACTCACTTTTAAAAAAAGCGAGTCATTATTCTCAACCCCTTATTAATTCCAAAAGCAATCAATTTCCATAAAGAACAATCAATAACGTGCAGTAATCTATACTTATTTTCGTTCCATAGACGACGAGAAAGAATTGAACATATGACACCACAAATATCGTCCTTTATCAGAGAATACCTGCGCGACATGAGCCATTTATAAAGGACAGGTGGAAGTGGGGGCGATAAATCACAGAAAAAAACATCTAATACACTGCCTGCGATATGTAGCAACATTACGTAATGGATCGGCATACATAATATTGACTCTTAATACTACAGGGGCGCACTAACACCACTAACTAAACTAAATTTACCCTTTTTCATAAAATTACCCATCCATACCAATATTATAAATATCTGTCTGTCTGTTTATTGCGTTTCATAGCTAAACCGCAAAATCGATCTTGATGAAATTTGGCATGGAGATAGCTTACATCATAAAGAAGGACATTTGTATTCCAAAAAATTGATAAAACAATACATATTCTACGCGGGCGAACAGCTAGTTCAAATGTTTTTCGAAGTTAACACCTAGTTAGTAAAATATACAATGTTTCTTATATGACAGTTTAGTGTGGAGAAAAAGTACAATGATATTTATGAACAAATAATATGTAAATTCTCATGATAATAATTAATAATTTAGATTTTTTATTGATTTGATTATATTATACTAGGTGATCCGGTTTGGGATACAGATATTTTAGGAGCTGATTCCCTGGGTCATTGTAATTAAAAAATGGTAATCCAAAGGGGGGTCTATCTTCAACACTTTTAGCTAGGTGTTGAAGATAGACCCCTATTTTTCATTACAATTTTTTACTCAGAATGATCCAGGGAATCAGCTCCTAAAATATATGTATCCCAAACCGGACCACCCTGTTTATATCATTCTTATTCGATACAAGAGATATTATTAAAATAAAAATCTACAGATGGACTCAAAAATTTCCTTTTAAACATAAAATATATAAAAAATAAATGTAATATTAATATTCCTTAAAATATCAACTGGTCAGAAGCCAAAGCAGCAAACACTACAAATTCAATAAATAGAATTAAAAAGAATTCTTCAACGACTAAAACTACAACTAATATTATAGCCCCTTGTTGATACGGTCCTGTGATAAATCTGCATCAAGAGTAATTGCGCAGATACGCCGTCGATGACAGGCACTGATAATTTTTACAAGCAGGCGTGATCTGACATTTTTTATCTCCGAAAGTAATTTATTTTTAAAAAAATTCAATGATCACCAACAATTTGCCAATAACTCTTATCTGATACCGAGTTTATACAACGTATATTTTGGAAAAGAAATCAAAAGATGGTGGATGAAATATTAAGAACAATCGAAGCACGACAAAATAATAAGCACCTACAATAAAAAATATATTAATATTCATTTATACAAATATTATATAAGATGGTGGCACCAGTCTTGGCTAGGACCCCAGTAATGGCAAATTTTCAATTAAATGTACTGAATTAGAAATATGTGATGATATTTGATTACTACCATTTCTGAATATTAATCTATATACATTTAACTGTCTTACAGCGTGATTTTATGACAATCGGCCAATAGGTGTCAAAATGGTGGACATTTAAACGAATTATTAATATAATTTATTTATTAGTTATTATATTACGAGATCATAGCAACTGTTTTACATTGTTTCAAAGACGATTCTTCCTTTTATATGTGTCGTAGTACTTATCATTTTGTAATCATTAGCAAGTGTCCATCACTGTGTACTAATTACATAAACATAAACAAAATAAAAGGCTATAATTTAAAAAACAAACAGTCATGGTATGGGGTCCAAAATATTTTGACAGTGTTAGTTATAATTTTCAGTGGAAGTACTAATTAAAAGCTAAATTCTGAATTTTTTCAGATTTTTTGAATCGATAGTTATGAGAGGAAAGGGACGCTCTGATATCGACATTGAAAAACAAATATATCGTGACCGAAAGGTTGAAATCAAAAGTTCATTTGACATTTTTTGTTGTATTTTAGGAGACCTATCTAAAGACACCCCACTTAATAGGATAAGTGAAAAAAAATATACCATCAGTCTATTGGAAGGGGGTCCAAAAAAATTTTTTTTTAATCTCAACATTTCTATTTTTGGGTTATCAATCTAATTTCATCATAATCGATATAAAATTTATATAGACGGACAGACGGACAGAGCGAAACTATAAGGGTTCCTACGGAACCTTAAAAACAAACTATTATTGTGGATGTAATTAAATTGATTTAATAAAGATAAATTTGTTTTATTAATATCACGAGTTCATGAGAATTACAAAAAGCCCATCAATACGTATTTTTTGTCAATTCAAAATATTAAAATTTATTTATGTTACAAACATAATATATGTGTATATTTATATGTATGTATGACTATTTTTAAACATTATTGTTTATATATTGTGATCTATATAACACATTTATAATAAAACATTAGTTTTGTTAAATATTATTATTATTATGTATGGATTTTACACTCAAATACACATTTAATTGAATAAACTTCATTTAATGTGCAGATTTTTACAAAAGTAACAATGTGTTTTAAATAGTGAGTTAAAAGCTGTAGTTGGTGAAATAAATAGTAACACACTTTAGGATAAACTGTAGGTTAGGTTATAGTTATAATATAACTCATATATACAGAGTGTCCCAAGATAGATGTAAAAAAAGTGTAATGAACAAAAAAAATTCGAATTTCGAATTGGTGATCGAGTCCTGCTTGATTTAAAACTAACGTATACCAAAAATTTGTCGATTTAATCTTCTACAGGATGTTTTATAAGCAAAGTTGTAAAAAATAACCAAGAACAAACTACAACAAATTAAATAAATTGCATTTTAATTTTGAACGATACAATAAAAACAAACATTTTCTTTACTCTTGTATTTATCTGTTTATCTATCCTGGGACACATTGTATATTACCATAATAATTAATGTTAAAAAATGTCAAGTGAAAAATAATTGAAGTTTAGATTTCTGAAAGTTTAATGTAGGTATTTACTAAAATGTACATAGGTGTATGTTCTGTGAGAGGAAGGGGAAAATATGCGTATAAACTCAACGAAGTAGGAAACACCTGTTTGTAGTAAATTTGTACAAAACTAAAAGTTTTTAACGGCATTTACCGCTTGACATTTCTCTAGTTTTGTCAATTTAAAATTTGTATAAAGTTTAAAATTTACTTCCAAAGTACTTAAAGAGAAATTTGGGACTTCCGCACTGATCACTGCATGCGATTAATATCATTGGCGTATCCAGATATTTCTAAAGGAGGGGATATTTTTTCATATTGAAATTATTTTAGTTAAAAAAAATAGATTACCCCAAAACCGGCGGTTACTAGAATAAGTAATAATAAATTCTTGACAGAAAAAGTGAGATGCACATTAGATAGTAAAATGGATTTTACATTTTAATACTATTAACAATGAGTAAATGTTTTTACATTTATCTTAATTTACACACTCTAAATTTCATTGAAAGGTTTAACCCATTGTAAGGATTTTAATGATAGAAAAAACTCACAACCTAAAAAATACCGCTTTCATTTGATGCCATAAAAAGGCTATATAGTTAAAATATCACATATCTAAGAACCAATTTGTTAGATCCATTAATAAGTATCGTCATAGACATCGCTATGAATTTTTACAAGGGGAAAAATCGTTACAGTCATCGTTAAAAGTAAAGTTAAAATAAATTAATAATAAGGTTTTATTTATTTTCTAATTCTCGAAAAAATATAGGATTGGAAAATATAAATAAAAATTATGAAAGTATGAAATAATTCAATAATCAATAAATAAAACATTTTTAATAGCAATTTGTTATATTTTTTTGGTACAAATATATACAATAGGGTGGTCCTTATATGGGGTTAGGACGAATTTTGACCGGGCCGCCCGCCAAATCAGCTCCAAATAATTCAAAAATAATGTGGAAAAAATTGCAGCCCTCTATCTTTTATAATAGCCATAGAGGAGGGTGATTTTCCCATTTAAAATACACGTGTTTTTTCGATTTTTCAAAGACCTACGTACTAAAGTGTCTTAAACTCTTTCTAAAAATCTAGAATACTCATGAAAGCATTCCTGGTACTCATATTCCATATCTTGATGGATAAAGTAAACTTCTGATTCAACGTTGACAGCTATATGGGTCATTGGGTCATTTCATCAAAAAAATTTAAAAACAAAAATTTTTGTATAATTTTTCGATAATTTTGTCAGAAAAACGTTTGACAATGGAGTATTGATTTTGAAATAAAAAATTTTGATTCTAAAATTAAAATTGAAAAAAAAATTGGTCGCGCCAGTTAGAAATTAATATGGATGATCTTTTTTGATTTTATAATCAATTTTTTATTTATATTAAGATCAATGTTTTTATTGTCAAACGTTTTTCTGGCAAAATTATCCAGAAATTATACATTTTTTTTTTTAATTTTCTTGATGACCCAATGACTCATATAGCAGACAACGATGAATCAGAAGTTTACTTTATCCATCAAGATATGGAATATGAGTACCAGGGATGCTTTCATAAGTATTCTAGAATTTTAGAAAGAGTTTAAGATACTCCAGTACGCAGGTCTTTAAAAAACGAAAAAACACGTGTATTTTAAATGGGAAAATCACCCCCCTCTGGTAATGGTAATTTTATAAGATAGAAAGCTGAAACTTTTTCCACATTATTTTTGAATTATTTGGAGCTGATTTGGGGGGCGGCCCGGTCAAAATTCGTCCTGACCCCATATAAAGACCACCCTAATATATAATCGACAAAAATAGAGTTAGGTACCAAAAACCGCAAAGTTAAAAATTATTATGTTAATGTTTTTTTCTCCAGCAATAGGCAAAGTAAAACTAGTAATGAGAACTCAGTAATGGACACTTGCTAATGAATACAAAATGATAAGTAAGTACTATGGCATACAAATTATAAAATAAAGAATCATAAAATTTGAAACAATGTAAAGTTTGAATGTCCACCTTTTGACACCCATTAGCCGAATGTTATCAAATTAAGCTGTTTTACAGTTAAGTGTCTATAGATTATGATTCAGTAATGGCAGTATGTAATCAAATATCAACAAATATTTCTAATTTAGTATATTTCATTAAACAAGTGTCCAACACTGGGGTATTATCAAAGACTGGTGCCAGTACCTTATATATTTATTACTATTTGTATTTAATGTGTACCTACATCTATATATCATTTCGTACACTTTTATTGTCTAAAATTTTAATAAAAATTTCATTACAAATCTCTATGCTGTAGGTCTAACACGATTACAAATTTTATTTGACACGTTCAATGTTTCTTTAGAGGAAAAAATAAAATACTGCATTTAGCTTCACGATAACGATCTATACAATCATAAATCATATAAAATTGTATAATACAATAATATTTTTACCTCAAATAGAACCATTATAATTTCTATGTAATGTTCTATTTCATCAAAAAATTTATTATAAATAATGTTGTTATAATTATTTTAAAATATGTGATTAAAACAATCAAAGAGAATAAAGAAAATAGAAATACTTACTCATGAAATCTGATATACAGGGTGAGTCATATCAGGTGGAACAAACTTGAACCGTGGATTGAGAAAAATATTTTAAGCAAAAAACATTATATAAACATGTGTCCGGAAATTTGTCATGAGGGAGCTACAGCCCTCCAAAAATTTTATTCAAAATTAGTTTTTATTTAATATCTGGAGAACCCATTATGCTAAAGTTATGAAATTTGATACGGGGTTTAGTATGAATAAGTATTATTGATTTCCAGTATTAACCAATTATAATTTAGACCAGGGCTGTAAGGGGCCAGTAGGCCCATCGATTTTTATCTAGTATTTTTTTGTTCTTTAATTTTTTTCCTGTATTAGGCATTTGAATAAGACTGTATGACACAAAATACACAAAAATATACTTTGCTCATTTATCATAGGATAACCGTTTACGAGCAATATCGATGCAAAAGAAAGCATGCAGAATTTTACTTAATACGGATGCTTCAAATTAAACAAAATAAATCTATATTCCTGTTCTTTGATTAAAGGTAAGAAAAAAGTTCATGTACATATATCACCTAATACGTGTCCTCTTAGACCTATAGCCAGTTATATTTATGTTGCAAGTAATTTACTAACATAACTAGAAAGCTACATTTAAAATGGCTATTTGTTGGTAAGGATGAATTTTTGGAGGTATATTTTTATTATTTTTTATCATAGAACAAGAATATAAAAATATTTTTTGTAATTTGAAGCATCCGTATTAAATAAAATTCAGCATCCTTTCTTTTGCATCCATATTTCTCGTAAACGGTTTATCCTATGATAAATGAGCAAAGTATATTTTTGTGTATTTTGTGTCATACAGTCTTATTCAAATATCTAACTCAAGAAAAAATTAAAGAACAAAAAAATACTAGATAAAAATCGATGGGCCTACTGGGCCCATACAGCCCTGGTCTAAATTATAATTGGTTAATACTGGAAATCAATAATACTTATTCATACTAAACCCCGTATCAAATTTCATAACTTTAGCGTAATGGGTTCTCCAGATATTAAATAAAAACTAATTTTGAATAAAATTTTTGGAGGGCTGCAGCCCCCTCATGACAAATTTCCGGACACATGTTTATATAATGTTTTTTGCTTAAAATATTTTTCTCAATCCACGGTTCAAGTTTGTTCCACCTGATATGACTCACCCTGTAGTGACCCTAATTTCCAAGTGAATTTTGATATTTATTATTTATTTTTGAAAAAATTAAATTAAAAAAATTCGTGCAACCATAGCTACTACATTTATGTAGGTATATAGATATTGATCAAATATTACTTCCTCGCAATATCGAAGATACGAGAAGCTTTGTGATCGTTTCAGATTGAGACGAAAAAAATGTTCTCCGAATTCAAAATTTTAAATTGATCTATCCGTTTCACGTCAAGACAAACACTTTTCGTTCCGTGTCTGTCTGTCCGTCCGCCCGTCCGTGTGTCCGTCTGTCCCCTGAATCCTTGTCACACGCATAACTCATGAACCACTGAACCGATATTAATGAAACTTGGTTAGATGATTGGGTCTGTCTTGAGGACGGTCCCATTTCAAAATCATCAAAATCGTGTGTAAGAGGGAGGGGTGACATCCCAAAATATTTATTTTTTCAATATATCTCAAGAACGACACATTTTACGTGAAAATTTTATAGAATCTTTTTTGTAGAGCATTAAATTTTCTATAATATAGATCTACAACGTTGCTTAAAGGCTGTAGCCGGGTAAGCATGCAAAACATGCCTTTACATGGATTTGGCTGATTATTTTTTTGGAAGTCACATTCTATTAAACATTCAACCTGACCAAATATTAGCTTCCAAAAATTTGTAGTTTTCGAAAAAAAAATTTTTTTGATTTTAAAAAAAAAAATTTTTTTTGATAATCTGTCAGTCGAATTTGATGGTGCTTGAAATATATTATAGAGGTACTTATGACTCATCAGAGGTAATTTTATTATGATCCTCTGTACATAATAAACCAGAAAAAAAAATTAATACAATTTAAAAAATCAAAAAAGACCATGTTGTCTTCGGAGGGCAATCACAATTTTTTTATATATTATACCTTGTATGTACCCAAACAACATATCAAAATCCCAAATTGATACAAAGGGTATAACATACTCCCATAAATTCGCATGCGGTCGTATCGGAGTGGCGCGAGCGTGGCGCGGGCGAGTGCAAGTGTCTTAATACTTTTAAAATATCTCTAATTTGTTGCTAAACAGGACTGGGCTAGCCTAGAGGCATATCGAAAATTTGATGGGGTCCATAGTCTGACAAAAACAAAATATAGAGGCCGTAATCGGGAATATATGGGAACTGCTCCATTGAATCAATTTAACAAATTTTTTTCTCATAGGTTGCTTTTTAAGTAAAATTAAATCGCCCTAAATGTCTGTACTTCAATATATTCATTTTTGCTCAGATCATTTTTATAAAAAATATATAAATCTTGTCTATAGTTTTTAATGGAAGAAGATTCGCTAGTTCACAGCGGAAATGTGATTTGTTACTACTAAAGTCGATTATAAACATTTCTAAGCGATTTGGGGCGATTTTTTGTTACTTAAAAAGCAACCTATGAGAAAAAAACTGTAAAATTAATTCAATGGAGCAGTTCCCATATATTCCCGGCTACGGGCCAATTTTTTGATATGCCTCTGGGCTAGCCCAGTCCTGTTTAGCAACAAATTAGAGATATTTTAAAAGTATTAAGACACATGCACTCGCCCGCGCTACGCTCGCGCCACTCCGATACGACCGCATGCGAATTTATACGAATATGTTATACCCTTTGTATCAATTTGGGATTTTGATATGTTGTTTGGGTACATACAAGGTATAATATATAAAAAAATTGTGATTGCCCTCCGAAGACAACATGGTCTTTTTTGATTTTTTAAATTTTATTAATTTTTTTTTCTGGTTTATTATGTACAGAGGATCATAATAAAATTACCTCTGATGAGTCATAAGTACCTCTATAATATATTTCAAGCACCATCAAATTCGACTGACAGATTATCAAAAAAAAATTGTTTTTTGAAAATCAAAAAAAATTTTTTTTTCGAAAACTATAAATTTTTGAAAGCTAATATTTGGTCAGGTTGAATGTTTAATAGAATGTGACTTCCAAAAAAATAATCAGCCAAATCCATGTAAAGGCATGTTTTGCATGCTTACCCGGCTACAGCCTTTAGTTTTAGATTGAAACTGTCAAGAAATTAAAAATATACGAAAACATAATCAGGTACGTTTTAAGAAAAATGTTGAACTAATATTTTTTAGTAAAATTGTATAAAAATTAAATGGTTAACCAATTCCAGGCAATTTATCTAAACACTATCGGTTTTTATTTAAATTGTTCAATAATTAACTACAACTTTGGTGAATTTAACACAAGGAAGCCCTGTGCATTTACTTGGCAGATGTTTTCTTTTCCAATAACCCATCCCGAAGTTTCGATGGAACCATGGACAAAAACTGTAAATTTTTTATATTTTTCAATAAAAATTGATATTGAATAAGTTGAATATATACTTAATAAATTTCCTTTACCCGATCCTAAAATAATAAGTTATACCTGTGTAAAAAAATTCCAAACATTGACAATTTTTTGACTCGTCACAGTGGCTTTCCCCCTTAAGTAAAACATTTACTTTTCAAATAAGATATGGTTTAAATTCGTAATTTATAGTTCCCGAGTACTATGTCGCTAAATTCAAATATTTATTCATTTCATTGCTAAAAATATGTTTTAATAAATTAATTAATTTCCGTTAATTGTTCAAGATTCAATGCTTCTAGAAGTGATTTTTGGCTTCTGGATATATTATATTATATTATGAATGTTAGACATGTCCTAGATTAGATTTTGTTTATTCAGTTTTGTTTTACCATAAAGGGTTAAACAAACGTAACATGTGACATACAACATATGGCTTCTTGCATCTAACAGTACTCAAATGACTCAACGGCGGCAGATCTCATTTATTTACAACACACACTCGGATGTGCAATATTGACTCACATAAAAAATTCTCATACACTTGTGTTACATATCAAATAGGGCCGCACAAATTATTAAATGTTATGATATTTAAAAACTTAAGAATATAAAAAAATATTTTTTTTTAATAATTTGCATTTTAAAACCGACTAAAAAGCAGAAAATAAAATTCGATTAGACTCTTTTTGAACTAAATATTGCATTTAAAAAAAATGATTTTGTTCATACTAGAAGAGTTTTAAAAAATGTATCTTCTAGTACGAACAAAATTTTTGTTTTAAAATTAATATTTAGTACAAAAAGAGTAATCGAATTTTATTTTCTGGTTTTTAGTCGGTTTTAAAAGACAAATAATTTTTTTTTAAAGTTTTTTTTTGTATATTTATTATTTTTGATACAAACAAAAATTCAAAAAAAATCATATAAATATACCTCCTGAATCTTTCCAACAAATAATCATTTTTAATTTCGTTTTTATGTCAAGTTAATGTTGATCATTACAAATATATATTTTGCTGTAAATTAATTATCACTAAAGGGTTAATACATATGAAGTGGTTCAGCACTGGTTTATCGATCATTCTAAAAAAAAATATTTTTTGTGTGTAATTACCCTAACATGTTGGTAGTTCGAAATGGTATTTATTTTAATTTTATTGTTTTTCGTTTTCGCGTAACGACCATATCTGTTTTATAGGTCGCAGCAATTTTTTTACTTTAAAGGGTTTGCTAAAACTAGAATATCTCAACTTCTATCAAACCTTTTAACATGAGACTAAAAGCAAATTCGAAGATATATATACGAGAAGTTTTCTGATCGTTTTAGAAAAATTGTTCTCCGGTTTCAAAATTTTAAATTGGTCTTTCCGTTTCAGGTCAAGACAAATACTTTTTGTTCCGCGTCTGTCTGTCTGTGTCTGTATCTGTGTGTTGTCTGTGTGTCAGTCCCATGAATCCTTTTCTCATGCATAACTCATTAACTACTGAACCGATATTAATGAAACTTGGTTGGATGGTTGCGTCTGGTTTGAGGACGGTCCCATATCAAAATCATCAAAATAGTGTGTAAGGGAGAGGGGTGACACCCCAAAATATTTATTTTTTCAAAATATCTCAAGCACGACTTTTGTAGAGCATGTTTTTTTTAAATTGAAATTTAGATTGAAATTGTCAAAAAATTAAAAATATACGAAAAATAATCAGATGCGTCTTAAGAACTAATATTTTTTAGTAAAATTGTATAAAAATTAAATGGTTAACCAATGCCAGGCAATTTATCTGAACATTTTATGGGTTTTTATTTAAACTGTTCAATAATAATTAACTACCTTTGGTGAATTTCGCACAAGGAAGCACTGTGCATTTACTTGGCAGATGTTTTTTTTATCCAACCTTAAAAAATGCCTGAAATTTACTCTCCTAGGCTAAAAATACCCCTTTAAATGCAATAAATATAATCATGAATCAAAAGTATTGTGCGACCATCTTATATAAAAAGAATTATTTGTTCATTGATTCGGTAGTTTTGTACAATTCTGTCACATCATTTCACAAAAACACAGGTGCTCGAGTGTCAACAAAGGTAAATACGTGACGACAGAGGTCGCTCCCCCCCCCCTCCTTCTAAGTGGATTTCCCGCGTGTGACCGGCTGATTTCCGCCCTGATTCGATTTACAAATGTTTTTTGTTTGTTTATTGAATGCTTTACATGTTTTGAACTCTAATTCTTTGAATGGGGCTTAAGTAAATACCAGATCTATCGAGTCTTATTTGGTATTTGATTTAATTTAGCGTTTAACATCATATAGAATTTTTGTTCTAGCTCAAAAAACATAATTTAAGTGGCAGATTATCACAAAGGTTACAAAAATGGTCCTTAATGTATTTTTAAAATATCGAATATATACACAGAAAAATCGAGTCGATTTTTTAATAAAAATTACAGTTGCCGATTAAAAATTTCAATTTTTTATCAATTTTAACATGTACTGTCAATTCAGTAACTTTTACAATCTCCATTGTAATTTTTAAAATACGCAATTTTTACTATATTCGTAAATATCATTAATATGATTTATTCAACTAATTATTCTTATGTTGAATTATTGTTTATGTGCTATACAAATTATTTCATTCCAATTGTTAGTACATTTTTCTATCCGATACTTAAATATTTATTAAAAGACAATACAATAAATACGACGATTGTGTAGAATTACTTATATTAAAAATATACCAATAATATAGATTTCGATCCTGCACGCAAAAAATACTATTCATATTGTAATTTTAGTAACACGTGGTCTAGCAATGTATAGAAATAAATGCATGTTAACTCTCGTCCGTACTGTGTTTTCAGTTTGCTTTTATAAGTAGACGATTTTAGAAGAATCAAACAAACGGTAAGTTACAATACATTTAAAATTTATGTGCAGATCCCCCACCACCAGTGCAACTAGAAACAGTGAAGAGTGGAGTGTGTGTGTGTGTGTGTGTGTGAATAAAAAAAACGGGGTATCAAATTTATATGACAGTCCTCTTTTGTTTCTGTTTTCGACAGATAGTTGCATGTGCAGTAAGTTGGTTTTTACCGTTTTTACTCAAGGTTACTTTGGTTTTTACTTACCGCGCATGCAAGTATCTGTCAAAAACTCCAAGAGATACCTACATATGTCATATAAAATTGATACCCAGTTTGAAACGGCTTGCAAACTAGTAAATTTTACTAGCTATAGTTTGTAATATCAGACATTAAAGCAAGAAAAAATATTGTTTTCGAAGATTGTCTTTGCCCGAATTCATTTTTTCCTGTATTTAAATGATATAAACTTGATAAACTTAACATTTTGGTCAACGTTTTACAAATTAATTTTATGGAAATTGATATTAACATTAACATAATCGAATTTTTATTTGGTCCACACATAAAAAATAAGCAAAATAAATTAAAAATTCATAAAGATAACAAGGGCTGAAATAACGTAGCAAACCAGAATTAACTGAATTGTGTCATCGGTGTTACGTGAGCGGGCGACGCACGAACTGTTCGCGATCGCATCCCGCCTGCGGCCAGCGCTCGGAAACCTGAACACGTCACGCTATCATCGCGTACCGCCCGCTTACGTGTCTGCACAACTATGTATAGCACAGTCCAACATACATACATACACCCTTATATTTGTCGTTGAAAAACTAACGCCAAAATTAATTTTTATGTTATTTCAAATGTTGGTCATTAAAATTTATTTTGTTTTGTAAAAAAAAACATCTGCCAAGTAAATGCACAGTGATTCCTCGAGCTAAATTCACCAAAGGTAGTTAATTATTGAACAATTTAAATAAAAACCGATAATGTTGAGATAAATTGCCTGAAATTGATTAACCATTTAATTTTTATACAATTTTACTAAAAAATATTAGTTCTAAATTTTTCTCAAGAAACACCTGATTATTTTTTCGTATATTTTTAATTTTTTGACAAATGTCAAAATGACATTTAAAACGTCAAAATGGCATTTAATATATCCAAGCAAATATCAATTTAGAAAAATAAAACACGAATTTTTTAAATAAATTGAGATAAATCTTTGTAAGGGAATATTTTACAACAAACGTTGTAGACCCATATTATAGGAAATAATTTAATGCTCTACAAAAAATATTCTATAAAATTTTCACGTAACATGGGTCGTTCTTGAGATATCTTGAAAAAAATAATATTTTGGGGTGTCACCCCTCCCCCTTACACACAATTTTGATGATTTTGAAATGGGACAGTCCTCAAGCCAGACCCAACTATCCAACCAAGTTTCAATAATATCGGTTCAGTGGTTCATGAGTTATGCGTGTGGCAAGGATTCAGGAGACAGACGGACACACGGACGGACGGACGGACAGACAGACAGACACGGAACGAAAAGTGTTTGCCTTGACATGAAACGGATAAATCAATTTAAAATTTTGAAATCGGAGAACATTTTTTTGTCTCAATCTGAAACGATCACATAGCTTCTCGTATCTTCGATATTGCGAGGAAGCAAAAGTAAAAAGTCATTTAGTTAATAGCTGTAAGTTTATAGATTACTGGAAATAATTTATCAATTATTCTTGTTTTTACTGATGCTTAATTTCAATCGATTAACAATAATTATGTCAGGATTGTTAGGATCAAATATTTATTAAAACAAAATAGTTATAATGAGCAGTTTTCGTACAACTATTATATTTGTTGTTTTGTTTAACTATTTTATTATCTATGTAAGAAATTTCAAAAATTAATTTACGTATTTTCTAAGTAGGTATTTTTTGATTATTACTTCCTCGCAATATCAAAGATACGAGAAGCTTTGTGATCGTTTTAGAATGAGACAAAAAAAAGTATTCTACTTCTTTCAAAAGACAGACACTTTTCATTCCGTATCTGTCTGTCTGTGTATCTGTGTATGTTTGTCCCCTGCATCCTTGTCACACGCATAACTCATAAACCACTGAACCGATATTAATGAAACTTGGTTAAATGGTTGGGTCTGACTTGAGGACGGTCTCATTTCAAAATCATGTGTAAGAGGGAGGGGTGACATCCCAAAATATTTATTTTTTCAAGATATCTCAAGAACGACATACATATGTTACGAGAAAATTGTATAGAATCTTTGAAATTATCAAAAAATTAAAAAAATACGAAAAAATAAACAGGTGCGTGTTAAGAAAAATGTCGAATTAATATTTTTTAGTAAAATTGTATAAAAATTAACTGGTTAACCAATGCCACACAATTTATGTGAAAACTTTATCAGTTTTTATTTAAACTGTAAATACATTAATATGGAGATTACTCTTGTACAACAAATAATGAGATTCTGCTTCTGTGCCAATCACTAATAAAATAACCAACTATGTTTGTCACGTTCCGAATGTATTCAAATTTGCTGTAATTTTATTTCACACGCTAGTGCGCCCCTGCCTTTGTCAATGTTTACACTCTTCACTAAATACCTACACACAAAAATAATCACTTTTAAAATCAATATGTACATGGATATGAGAAATCTATTAAATATTTTTATCTATAGTATCTTTATTTAACATTTTATAATTAAATGTATTCCAGTGGACATTTCGAAATTGTTTTTATATTTTTATACATATTATGTATTTGTGTCTTTAAAAATAGAAAAAAAGATGGTGAAATTTATTACAGGAAAAATGACTACGGTTTTGACAATCTTTGTTAATAACGAAAGCAATATTTTCTTATGGTTATTCGATCGTTAGAGCAATGTATAGTTAAAAATCTAAAATTTTAATATGTTATTTATGGATAACTCATATATTTTATTATACTATTGGGTATTAAAAATAGAGTTTTTAATACACGGTAAATAATAAAACTCGCCGGAAGTGCTCTATTTATTGAAATTCTACACAAAAAATTCTATACAGAGAGGTTTTAAACACTGATTATTCGAAACTTTAATCCTTTGAAATTGTAGTCGGTTTAAAAAGTTTTGTGGTGGCCACTTCTACATAGTAATTAGTTATTTTTAAATTGTTCTTGAAATAGATTATTTACACATTAATACGGCATATATAGAATACTAACAATGTTTGTTTTCCTTACTTCTTGAAATGTTGTAATAAATTCCCAAGTAAAACAAAAGCAGTTGAAAATAAAACGAAAGTTTAGCAAAGTTGTTGTATGTACTTAGAAAAATTCCTTACTGCAACTGCCATTGTTATAATGGATGAGAGATAGCGCCAACTACACCTGCATTATCGTTGGAAAATATTGTGAAACAAATGTAAAAAACAAGTTATTTCTTCAAGTTTGAATTATGAGCGATATCAGTTTTTAAATTCATCTTGAGACGAATCTCAAGTGATTTCCAGAATTTCAAACAAACGCTCGTGTGTTTTAAATTCAAAGAAATATGAATACAAAACGAATAAATGGTAAAATATAATCGGTGTGTAGTGTGTACACGGAAAAAAATATACTGTAAGAATTACAGTTTTTTCTGTCTATTCCGGGTAGTAAGCGAAAACATAATATTTTACTGTCTGAAACTGTAATAATATAATAATATTTCTGGCCTAATAATGAAATAAAATGGCCAAGTGCGTGTTGGGCACGCACATGATAGGTTTCCGTAGTCATTACGATTTATAAACAAGAATTATTTCAACGGACGCTCTGATAATTACATTTAAATGCAAATATATCGTGACTGAAGGGTTAAAATCAAAAGGTCATATAACATTTTTTGTTGCATTTTAGGAGACCTATCTAAAGATACTCCACTCAATGGGTTAAGTGAAAAAAAATTTGAGAACAATTTTCAGTCTATGGGAGGGGGTCCAAAATAATTTTGACAGCGTTCGTTATAATTTTCAGTGAAAGTAATAACTCAAAGCTACATTCTGAATTTTTTTCAGATTTTTTGAATAGATAGTTTAGAAATTAGGGTAGGGGAGACGCTCTGACAACGACATTTAAATGCAAATATATCGTGACTGAAGGGTTAAAATCAAAAGATCATTTAACAATTATTAATTTTACCAAATCAATAAATTAAAACAGACCGAAAATCGCATAAAAAATGCAATACGCTGCCTAAACCGTTAAATATATTGAAGAACATAATGTAGTAAAGAACTGTGAAGAATAAAAAGATCTAAAATAATTCAACTATATTTTTCAAAACTCCTAAAAACTAATTCCGTAGTCCACGCGAGCGAAGCCGCGGGCACAGCTAGTATTATACATATATGACAGTGTTTTACTATATAATATAAACCATAACAAAATGTAGGTATTTCAATATAATTTTATTCTTGCAATGACCCTTATCTGTTACAAAAAAAAAACTACGGCTGTTTGTAAAAACTGATCTCCTTTTTCTTTCCCCTCACCATCGATGTGAAGCTGTCTTGATCATTTATCACCGATGATAGAACTATACGGAATTATCTGTACGCGTTACCATGGTAACCCTCAGGGTTGGGAGATGACGGCGGGAGGGGGTAGGGGGTAGGATATATTACTCTGACGTTTTAGAAAACGTGAAATATTTCTGTCGTCTCGGTCAACTTACTGTGGATAAGAGAATGTGAAAAAAAATGATCAAAATTCATCACCAGTTTCTGAGTAAATTAAAGTTCTTATGTACGGTCTTGGTTATTGTGTATAAGTCGCGTCTTATACATCATACAATCATATTTCTTCAACCAACGTTATATTAATTTGACGTTCAAACCAAAAATCATATAGGGGTCTACGTAAATTAAATAAGGTACGGGTACCAATCTCAGACAAAACCCCAATGTTTTATTAAATGTACTAAATAAGAACTATTTGTTGATATTTGATAACTGCTATTACTGAATTATCTATAGACACATAACTGTAAAACAGCTTAAATTGATGACAATTGGCCAATGGTGTCAAAATGGTAGTCATTTAAACTAAATATTAGTGGAATCTATTTATTAATTATTATATTAAGTATTACATGCATTTTTTACATTGATTCAAATTTTGCGATTCTTTATTTTTTAATTTTTGTGTCGTAGTACTTAACATTTTGTAATCATTAGCTAGTGTCCATCACTGGGTGACTACTACTGGTTTACTTTGTTCATTACTGGAGAAAAAACATAAACAATATAAAATGCTATAATTTAAAAAACAAACTATATTTGCGTATTCATAATTACATTTATTTAATAAAAAAGTACTTTTTTAATTAGTTACATGAATTCATAAAAATTACAAAAAATAAGCCCATCAATCTCAAAAAACAGTATACCTTCTTCTTAAAGCGTCCAAGACTGGTACCAGTACCTTATGTAAACTATATTTTATATAATACATCAAAAATACATCGATTTTATTTTTCCAACTTGATTTCACCCATTAAATGTTTCGCCAGATATTGCAGTGCATATTTTCCGACTGATTCATAAATCTAACTTATCTAAACAATAATTTTATTCTAAATATAAATATAAACGTCTGAGTATTCTCCATTTCTAAATTCAATAAAACAGAATTGATAACATTTTTTTGAATGTTATTTTGGTTCGGCAAAGCCCCGTATAAATATCTTCTTATCGGCTTTGCGGGAATCCGCATATCATTTAGAAAACCTTCCTGTTGCGCGATAAATCTCTACAAAAACTTGCAAAATGTAGCCGTTTATATAAGCACCATATAATATAATAATATACCCACACTTTTGTCATCTAGAAACACGAATAATATTACAGCTTGTTAACTTTTATGTATCTATGTAATTATAATATTTATAAAATACTGGCACCAGTCTTGGACACATTAAGAGCAAGGTATAATGTTTTTAGGATTCATGAGCTTCTTTTTTTGTAATCTAATTTAAATGTCCACCATTTTGACACCCATTGACCGATTGTTTTACAGTTCAATGTCTATAGATTATGATTCAGTAATGGCAGTATGTAATCAAATATCAACAAATATTTCTAATTTAGTACATTTAATTAAACAAGTATCCAACACTGGTGTATTGTCCAAGACTGGTGCGAGTACCTTTATTACTAAAAAATAAGTTCAGATAAAACATATAAATTCAAATATTTTCAATTCAAACCAAGATTTAAATAAGATGTAATATTTGAAAGTCAATATTTTATCAAAATTAAAAATTGCACTAAATTTAGAACGCCCCTAAATATCATTCTTCAGTTAATTAAATTTAAATGATAAATCAAATACTTCGAGATGAAACTTTTTTTCCATTACATTTTTTAACAGCTAATTTGCAATCGGCACAAATCATGAACGACATCAATTTAAAAAACAATTAAACGACAAAAGTACAGCGCGTTTCGCAACCGCGACGTCAGATGTCACTCGTGTAGTTTTTCAACTGTGTGTCGACATAGACTTATCACGCCTTATGTTGCCATGTAACCACCCCATCCCACCCCCAAACCGACCAAAACCTCCTTTATCCCTTACCAGAGAGACTACAGGCCCGTGTAAAGAAAACCAATGAAAATAAAAAACTTTTTAAGAAAAAAATAAAACTGACTTCAAAAACAAAAATGAAAATTCTGAAAAGTATGTAGGCAATAATTAAATTTAAGTTCTTGAAGTCGATATTATTTTTTTCCTACTTAAAAAGCTTTTATTGGTTTAATTGGCACTGACTTTAATAACTGTGTCTGTGTGTCTATCCCGTGAATCCTTGTCACACACATAACTGAACAGATATTAATGAAACTTGTAGATAGTTGGATCTGGCTTGAGGACAGTTCCGTTTTAAAATCGTGTGTAAAGGGGAGGGATGACAACCCAAAATATTTATTTTTTCTAGATATCTCAAGAACGACACATGTTACGTGAAAATTTTATAGAATCTTTTTTGTAGAACATTCAATTTCTTATAATATAAATATACAATGTTTACTGTAAAATATTCCTTTAAAAAGATTTATTTCAATTTGCTTTAAGAAATCGTCATTTATTTTTTTTAATTACTATTTACTTTGACACATTAAATGTCATTTTGATGTTTTAAATATCATATTGACGTTTAAAATGTCATTATAACATTTGCATAGCAGAAAAAATTAGATTTAAATTGACAATTTTAAAATTGTTAAAAATTTAAAATATGTATATACGAAAAAAAATTAAATGACAGTTGATGAGAATACTTTATCGGTGTTTATTAAAATTTTTCAATAATTAATTAACTATCTTTGGTGAATTTAGCACGAGGGAGCACTATGCATTTACATGGCAGATGTTTTGTTTTTCTTTAAATTAATTTTAAATCTTACAGTGAATTTCAAATTCAAATCAAATTTAGAACTATTCCAATACACAGATGTGAGACCCTCGCAGAAGTGGTCCTCAATATTTCCCTACGCCGGTCCTGTCCTCCAACACCCTTATACTTCATCCGCGAAAGGCAACTGCTGGTCACGATACTTCAGTAATCCTTTTTACCGAAGATTGATTAACTGAATCAAGCTAGAACGTGTTGGAACAATTTGTTGCTTTTGAGTGGCTACAATTTTTTTCTCTCTCTCCGTGGATTTATTTTGACCGTAACACGTTTCGCCACAAAACAAATAATTGAAAGTGAGAGAGACCATTACCCGATTATGGGATCTTCTCTCTAATTGATGACGCACCAAAAGTTAATGGGACTACATTTTTTTCTATCGTGATTAGTTTTAAAATAAATGCCGTTCTAAAACGAGCTGTGTTTTTTAAAAATAGACTAACTTTGGGTTGCATAAAGCAAAATTAATCATGATTAGTTAATCGTTTCTTTTAAAACCATAATTATATTAATTCTTAACGTTAATTACAGTTATGATGAATCTTCTACAGTAAAAAATAACCACAATTATCGTGCACACCCTAAGCATGCTATGCTTGGAAGTGTGTTCTATTTTCGGCAAAAAAAAATTTCGTATTTTCATTGATAAAATTATCATTATATTTTAAATTTCTTTAGTAACCAACTTAAAAGTTTACATTTTCTGAAAGAGAACATTACAGTCTTCATATTTACTTAGTTTAATATCGATTGGTTTTAATTTTCTCTTATAAAAATAAAAACAAAGTTCAATTTGTCGAGAAATTCAAATCTTTAAGTGGCGACAACACGCTACATATCGCAAAATATAATATATTAACAGAAATCCGTTTGAATTAACTTCATCTATTATCAGAATAGAACCCTATTAAATCTCAACCAAATGGATAACTATAGAAGGAATACAATTTTTAGTTTACTTAAAAGGAAAACGATTCTGAAAAAAATGGTTACGTCTGGCTTGAGGATGGTCCCATTTCAAAATCATCAAATTCGTTTGTAAGGGGGAGAGGGAAGATATCCAAAAAAAAAATTTATATCTCAAGAACGACACATGTTATATGAAAATTTTATAGAATATTTTTTGTAGAACATTCAATTTCCTAAAATATAGATCTACAACGTTTGATGTAAAATATTTATTTACAAAGATTTATCTCAACTTGCTTTAAAAAATTGTAATTTGTTTTTTTAAATTGATATTAACTTTGACATATTAAATGTCATTTTGACGTTTGCATAAAATTAAATTTAGATTAAAATTGTCAAAATATATACGAAAAAATAATCAGGTGCGTCCTAAGAAAAATTTCGATCTAATATTTTTTAGTAAAATTGTATAAAAATTAAATGGTTTACCAATGCCAAGCAATTTATCTTAACACTTTATCAGTTTTTTATTTAAATTGTTCAATAATTGAATAATTTGGTGAATTAAGCACGAGGAAGCACTATGCATTTACTTGGCAGATATTTTCTTCTTTTTGAACCCATTGATCAACAAACAAAAATTGGTTCCTAGTATGCTATAGTAAAATTATATTAAAATTGATTGCATATGTTGAATTTGTAAATCCATAGATAAAAAGTTAATATTGCTTAACAAGACGAGAGATATTTATATTGAAGTCTCAGGTGATATTATTTAACAAACTGACATATTTCATGTTCATTTACAATGCTGTAAATGTCAATTAGAATTTGAATTGTTGTAGTTGTATTCAAACGATCTGAAAATATTACTATTGCTTTTTGTTTTCTATTTCTATTTAATTATAGTTTTTATACATCTAGCATTCTACGTGTGACAGAACCACCAATAATTTCAATTTTTAATACATTTCTTAACTATTGTTATCACAAATATTTTTTGATATTCGAATTGATTTTTTTATCTTTAAATTTTCAATCATTCATAATAAATAAATAATTTTAAAAAAGGTAATCAATTTTTCGTATTTAAAAAAAATATTTTTTCTGACAAAATAACAAAAATGACACCAGTTTTGAACAATACCCCAATGTTGAACATTTTAAAACTAAATATACTGAATTAGAAATATCTGTTGATATTTGATTACTGCCATTACTGTAACAGCATGATTTTATGATTATTGATCATTCTTTTTAAAAACAGTGAACAAATAATTATCGCGGTCTGCAAACTTTCAAAAAAATGTATTTCTTATGTAAATGCTTTATACATTGTTTTAAATTTTACGACTCTTTATTTTCTAACTTTTGTGTCGTACATATCATTTTGTAATGATTAGCAAGTGTCCATTACTGGGTATTTATTACTATTTTTACGTTGTTTATTACTGGAGAAAAAAGGCTATAATTAAAAAAAAACTATATTTGCGGATTTTGGTAATTAAATTGATTTAATAAAAAGTTTGTTGTTTTATATGTAACAAGAGTTCATTAGAATTACAAAAAAGAAGCGTTCAAGACTGGTGCCAGTACCTTATATGCTTAAATTTTTAATAAAATAAATGTACAAACCTAAAATTTAACATTGTAGGTTCATAATTAGTAATAATAAAGTAATAATACATTTACATTTATTTTTAATAACAATAGGTATAAATTTATCTAATAATATATCTTATTCGATATGGATTATACTTGGGTTACGTTATAGCGTTATTTACGTTTACGATCACTCAATAACGTCGTAAATACTTGATTGAATGATGTCTTTGGCGCTTCAAGAGAACGATAATACCGCTTCATCATTACATATAAATCACTTTTATAGTCAATTTCTGGCTCTTATTGATTTTATATATTTTATTAGACATTTCAGATTTTATATTTGTCTCACACCCTTTTTTATCTAAAGTAATTGTATAACTAATAAATTTTCAGAATATAAAGTAGTTTATGTACTTCCTTAGGATGAAATCTATCTCCCTGCCAAATTTCATCATGATCGGTTAAGAAATTAGCCGTGAAAAGGTAACAAACAGACAGGCAGAAATACAGATACACTTTCGCATTTATAAAATTAACTAGCTGTAACTAGGGTGACCAGATTTTAGTTTTGGTAAACCCTGAGATGTAAATGAAGACCCCTTTTTTATTTTATGTTATCTATTTTATTTTTATTTTATTCTTTTTATTTTTATTTTCATAAAATTTGTTACCAAAATCTGCACTATTATGTCTCCTGGCTCTAGTTTTGACGACCTTTTTTTTTTTAGTCGTCGTCATTTGCAAAACCCGGAGAAATTGCACCCAAACCCGGAGCCCGAAGATTCAGTATGCAAACCCTGAGACTCCAGGTCAAAACCGGAGACCTGGTCACCCTAGCTGTAACCCGCGGCTTCGTTCGCGTGGATTTCGAAACCCCCATCCCCATGATATTTTTTCCGCCGGATCGAATGAAACCAATAACAACCCTTCATACTAATACGAAGTAGCCTATGCCTTCCTCGGAATGCAGACTGTCCACCTGCCAAATTTCATCAATATTCAACGGTTTAATGAGACAGACACACTTTCGCATTTATAATATTATTATGGATATGTATATTAGTCAGTATAATCGATGATAAAACGTTTTGAAAAATTTTGAAAGCATATATTTATGAAAAATTACCCTAACTTTTCCAGATTTTCAGGTGTGTAACCACCCTGTATCATTACATATTAAATAATAAGAAAAACCTGGCATGCCTCAAGTTAAATCAAATGCATAAAACTATAAATAAATTCATTATAAAACGAGACAATAGAAATTTTTAAAATCCAGTTCATTGTGATTTGTATAAGGTAAAGATAATTATAAAAGAGAGGAACAAAAGGTCGATACACCATTTATGCTAAACAATAGAAATAAACTAACTTTCTTAACGATGAATCAGTTAATGTGTTTCAATATTCAAATAACACTTTTCAATACTTTCTCTGTGCATATTAGAGACGATGATTAATATAATACTTATGTCAATAGATAAACAATAGTGTTATAATTATATATTTAATGTACACAGGTAAAAAATTGACTTGTTTGTATACGTATAACGAAAACAATATTTTTTTAATAAAATAATATACTTTTAATCCAATTATATTATTGTTTCCGTCCAACAATAATATAATTAGATTAATGTCCGGTATTATAAAGGTGCTCGCCAAATTTGCAAGCTTGCAAACACTTTCAAACGAGATATCAAACTTATATGACAGCTCTTTTTGAGTTTTTAACAGTTGCATGCGCAGTAAGTTGATTTTTTCAGTTTTTACTCAAGATAAGTAAATACACTTGAATAAATATATTTTACATATCTTTGTTTTTACTTTCTATGCATGAAACTATATCAAATATTAACTGCTACAAAATTTACTTATACAATTTATAAACGAAGAGTACTTCTTTATCTAGCAAATGAGTTTCAAAATATCTGTCTTTGTTTGGTACATGGAGAATTGATTTAAATATTACAATAATCAAATGGGAGGAGCCTACTAAGTTTGTGATAAGCGAATTTGAATGAAAACTGGTCGACCACTTCTGCATGCGATTCTACATTGACTATACTGAAGATAGACTAATATATTTAATTTTTGAACGACCAATAAGAAAGAATGTAATGAATATTAAACAAGTCTGAAACGTTGGAATTATTTCGTGTTGTTTTCACGCCACATCAGTTGAATAATTCTTTAGCCGGAGACCGAACGTGCTAAACTTTAGTCCCAGAAGTAATTTTGTACAATTGTTTTTTTTAATTGTTATTGGCTATTGAGGTAGCGATCGTATTCTTTTAACTTTTACGACATACAATACTTTAAAACACTCTTTCTGGACATTACTTATATTTTCTTTGAAATTGGATTTTGAATACAATGAAATAAAATTTGATGTTTGCTTCCTCGTCATATTGAAAGAACCGATCGTTTTTTAAATGAAAAAAAAAACGGTCCCATTTAAAAATAATTAAAATTGTGTATAAGGAAGAGGCGTGACATCGCAAAATAGTTATTTTTTCAAGATATCTCAAGAACTGCACAATTTTATAAAATCTTTTTTGTAGAGCATTCAATTTTCTATAAAACGAGTTACTTTTGTAGTAAGATATTCTCACTAAAAAAATCGTCATTTGTACATTCGCTATTTACTTTGACATATTAAATGTCATTTTGATGTTTGTAAATGTCATTTTGACATTTGCAGAGTAGAAAAATTTAAATTTAAATTGTTAAAAAATTAAAAATATAGGAAATAATCAGGCGCGTACTAAGAAAAATTTCGAATTAATATTTTTTAATAAAATTGTATAAAAATTAAATGGTTAACCAATGCTAGGCAGTTTATTTGAACACTTTATCGGTGTTTGTTAAAATTGTTCAATAATTAACTACCTTTAGTAAATTTAGCACGAGGAAACACTAGGTATTCATTTACTTAGCAGATGTTTTTTTGCAATAAGCCATTATTAATATTTCAGAGAAATAGGAATGTTAAATTTCAGTTTATTTTACTTCCTCGCCATATCGAAGATATGAAAAACTTTGTGATCGTTTTCAAATGAGAGAAAAAAATTGTTCTCCGATTTCAAAATATTTATTTTTTCAAGATATCTAAAGAAAGTCACATGTGACGTGAAATTTTATAGAATCTTTTTTGTAGAGCATTCAATTTCCTATAATATAACAACAAATATAACAACGTTTGTTGTAAAATATTCCCTTGCAAAGATTATCGATTTGCTTTAAAAGATTTAGATTGAAATTGTATAAAAATTAAATGGTTAACTAATAGCAGGTAATTTATTTGAACACTTTATTGGTTTTTATTTAATTTTTTTCAATAATTAATTACCTTTGGTGAATTTAGCACGAGGAAGAACTTTACTTGGCAGATCTTTTTTATTGAAAATTAGAAACATAATCTAACATTATTGAAATTTAATTCTATAGTTTAGCATCATTCATTTCAAATAAAAAAGTTATGAATGTTTATATAGGATGTCTGTAAAGTATCGTACTCAACATATTCGTTATAACGTTGAGAACAGCCTGTATATAGCGAGTTAAAGCGGCCCCATCTATTTTGTGTTGTCAGAACATCTGTCTTATTAGCCAACTACAATCATCCGTCTTACACGTTGAAGCGGAACAATGTTAAGGTTTACAAGAAAGCATTAAATCCAGAGTAAACATAGCGTCGAGACCAATCTTGTATTTTTTGGTAAAATGTTATAGTTCAAGAATATTCAAGAAATTTAATTAATTTTGATAATTTTGCTTTTAAGAATTTTTCATGGATATTAATATAAATAATTTATTTTGTTTCCAAAAGAAGCTTTTTATTGAGGGTTCCAGCTTTGATAAAACCAAAAAATCGATTCTCAATATCATGTGTTCGTAAATATATATACCCTATAATATAAATAAATAAAAATAAAACCGACGCTAATAATCCTTAGAATTTAGGATCCTAGCTGATATTAATCATTATTAAATAATATTATATAATAAATAAATATATAAGGTACTTGTACCAGTTATGGCCGCTATATGAGCAAGGTTTACTTTTTTGTGATTGACGAGCTTCCCTTTTGTAATTCTCATGAACTCATGTTACTAATAAAACAAGTAACTCTTGAGCTAATCAATTTAATTACCAAAGTCCGTAAATATAGTTTTTTTTATATTATAGCCTTTTATTTTGTTTATGTTTTTTCTCCAATAATGGATAAGTAAAACCAATAATGAGCACGCAGTGATGGAGATTTGCTAATGATTACAAAATGATAAGTACTACGACACAAAAGATATTAAAGAAAGAATCGTCTTTGAAACAATGTAAAACAGTTGCTATGATAATATAATAATTAATCAATAAATTATACTAATAATTAGTTTAAATGTCCACCATTTTGACACCTATTGACCGATTGTCATCAAATCACGCTGAGAGTTAAATGTATATAGATTAATATTCATAAATGGTAGTAATCAATTATCAACAAATATTTCTAATTCAGTACATTTAATTTAAAAATTGCCATTACTGGTGGTGCCAGTACCTTACATTGTAATAATGCAAAACATAATCTTTTTTATTTCTACCAGAATGTTCATTTAACATACGCTATAATATCATAATATACACATTTAATATTGTAATCTTGACAAGTAATCGCAAACTTTTAACAGATATTTAAGTTCTCTTATCAGTAACTATACAATAACATCAAGTATAGAGGTGTAGCTAACATGTAAGAGATAGATTAATTGTATAAATGTTGGTAAAATGTAGTTTTAAACAAATATGATAATGTATTTTTGATTTTTCATATCGGCGCGAGTAGTTAAAGGTTAAAAATTATTGATTATTTTTTTGTAGAATTAGACTCATTTGCTTGTGAATTAAATATCCAAACAATTGACAAAGTTCTATCGACATCTATAAATCTTATCCCCTGTTACATAACAATTCCACGTAAATTTATTACATAACTACATACAAAATAACCGGCTGTAACAATCGTACACCCCCTACCCCCATCTGGCCATTATACAAGTTACATAATACCGCTAGATTCCGAGCGACTCGGTCGATGCGAGTTCTCGAATAGGCTCGCACAAACTTTGTATTGGCGATAGTTTTAAACCCAATCGACAATTAATTTGTCTTAAAGTTCTGTCGTCTGCTGAAATCGATTCCACGCTTTTGAAGAAGTTTTCTACCGTGAAACGACACATTCGTTTTAAAATGTCTCTAAACTCTAGCTCTTGATATGTGCGTGCGTGTGTCTGTGTGTGGATAAAATAATTCAGTAAAATCGAGCAACTGACTGGAATGTTTTTCTTTTTTTTTCTTTTCTTACAATTAGTTCTTATTGTCATATGGGAAACGCTTGTTATTACTCCCAAATAATTCATTAATAACTTCGATACGTATCATCAGAGCAAAGATAATCAATTTTTGCATGGGATACCATTAGTATTAAGACATCAACAAAAAAATGTAATCAATGTTGTTTTTTATTCAGCCTATATATCTACAATGTATTTCAACCCGAAACATTTTTACTTTTTTATACATACATTAAATTTACTATGTATAATAAAGTATAGTGATCGTGAAACAATTCGAACTCGAGATTTTAACGGAATTACACGTATTGGGGTCTCTGAATCACGTACGATCATTATCTCAATGACGTTTGTTGTGTGTCTATCTGTGAACGCCTACAGCCAAAACGGTGAGACTTACAAACATGAAATTTTAAACTCGAGATTCTTGTATACTGTAGATGGGTACCTTCTATTTTTAAAAACCATTACTAAACCGGAGACGGATGTTTACTAATGTCAATTTTTAAGTGTTTCGAATTATTTTTGAAACGGTGTTGTTGTACCAAAAATTCTTATCTATAATTTATAATCTGTTTATTTTTCCCCCAAAAAATGTTTTCTTTAATTTTTTAATTTTTCTAATTATTGTTTAAACTTCAAACAGTACGTATTAGAAAAAAATGTTTTAGATACAAGTTATAGAGTATGTATATTATATTTTTGTTGTTATAATATTTCAAAAAAAAATTGAGTAAGGAAAATCATTTTTTTAAATTTTATTTCAAATGGTTCATAACAGAAAAAATGTTTATAATAAAAGTTGAAGAGAACGTTATTTTCTATTAAATAAATAAACTGTTGAAATATCAAATACTTCTGTGTCCTGGTGAATAAAAAAAGTTTTGTCCCGACCAGGGCAGTTTATTTTCTATATTTGTTGATATTCACTCAAAAAATTAGTGTCTTTTTTCAAATAAATATTTAAAATATGACAAAATTGGGTAATAAATACAGCCAATTCTTAAACTCTCAAAACATGGACTGGTATATCGAGATAAGAACAGAAATAAGAAGAGCAAAAATACGAATCTACAAAAAAATGCAAGATTACGTGGCTAACATTGACACAAATATATTTTTCTCAATATCAATTTTTTCCTCATTGAATTTACTTTAGCTTAGGTATATTTCGATAGATTTGAAACGAAATTGGCTTGTTCGTAGATGAGTTTTGTTATTATTAAACGTGCTATATTGGTTCCAATGTCCGATTATAAAAAACAAAAAGTTACCAGGCATTTATAGTATTATCTTACTTAAATGTTATAACTTATAACATTCTATTACTATTAAGTTTCACTGAAGCCAACTGTGTAAATTTCTAGTAACTTTTACTTGAAATACATCATTATTTGTATATGATCACTAGCCATTAGACCTGGTGTTCTCGAGGATATAAATTTAATTTGTAATAAACATTGTCTTCACTTATTTTTTACTTCATGAAATTTATAAAAAATATTCACAAATTATACACCTAAGCCTTCCTCGTGAAAAACTCTATCCATTAGTGAAAACCGAAATAAAATCCATTCAATAGTTACTGAGGAAATCGTACACAGACAGACGCGGTGGGACTTATTGTTTTATACTGTCTATACTATAGACATTTAAAATAGGTAGTTATTTTGTGAAATATTATTATTGTTTAAATTGATTTATTTTAAAACTATCATTTATGAACCCGGTCATTAATGTGTGTAGATATTTCAAGGGTATCTAGCCCATTGAAAATATAATATTTTTAAGTTAATATATTTCGGTAAACCATTTGAATAACCTAGCAAAAATATGTGTAAATTATTAAACATAAATTTCAATACATACGATACATTATTAAGCGCAGGAAATATTAGAAGAACGCCAACATTAAAGAGCAGATTTGTAGAGCGTGTACCTCACCTAAAACAGAATAAAATAAAAGTTATAATTAATTTTAGTACAGTGTATATGTCGACGGAAAACAGAGAGGAAAGGGGGATTAATTAATATGAAGTATAAACGGGAAGGGTGAGATATCAAAAGCCATGTTTACAACAGAAATTAAATTATAATTTCATAAACTGCCGGTATGTTTTGTGCGTGTTGAAAAAAAGAACTGTCAACGCTTGAAACAAGTCATAAAAAATTATCCATATATGTAAAATAATGTAATTTCTACATGACATAATTTTTTGCTATGTGAAAAAATTGGAATATTCTCTAATCTAAAATTTATATGTATATGCTTAAAATGTGTTTGTAATCAAGTTGACCCACTTTCACAAACAATTATGAAAGCTGAAAAATAAAATAGAAAAATTACTTTATTTTAGTTTGCAGCACTTCTTGTGAGAACACTAAAAAGTTACGAATAATCCAGTCAATAAGTTTAAAAAAATTAACAAATAATAGTCCAATGAACGAAGCAATTTGATGGGAAATTTTCCGGAACAGCAGTAGTTAATTCTTATAGATTTTAAGCCGCTGAACACGAAAGAAATAACGCGCCCGAATGAAGGGTGGGGTTTCACCCCTAAAAATGGGGTAAAAGGGTGAACATCGCGTTTTTCTCTCGTTTTTTTTTATTTATTTAAAAAACTCAGTCGACGATGGGGTTATATTATGATTGATATTTGTAGCTGATACTTAAACGAATCAATTGAGACCAGTTGGATAAAATTTAACCAAAAAACACCTCTTCCAGAGGGTGAAAAAGCCGTAAAATTGCTAATTTTCGGTCCAGATCAGTAAAAATTGAATAACTCAAAACAGACTCGTAATTTGCCTTAAATTATTCCAAAAGCTCCAAAGAATTAAGATAAACCATTATATGACCAAATATGAATAGCTTTATTTACCAATGATATTAGCAAATATTTAAGGGTGAATCACAAAATATTTTTTTTAATTTGTGTTGCACTAAAAACCAAGTAAAAAATCAGGAATCGATATTTTTTTACCAAATTGCACTTGTAACTTCTATTTATACTTACGATCAAGGTTTTGCACAAGAAACAAATTTTTTGGCCATTTTCTCTGCTTCATTGGCTGGACTATAAATAATATATGATAGATATATTTTTTAGCAACTAAATTTAATAAGAAACACAAATACTCTTGCAACATAATTTTCTAAACAAGTAAATCATAATATTAAAATCCATTTTTAAAATTCCGTACCTAAAAATGAAAAAAACGGATCACTAAGGGCCTAAGCACACGGCGTCTTTTATACAAGACAGCTTGTATACTTGTATACCTATACTCTTTGGAACTTTTCGGCGCTGTTAACGCACGTTCATAAAACGCGTGTCGTCTGCTTTTGTTATGTCTGTCTGTCCGTAAAGATCATTTCTCTTTAAAAACGGTTAGAGGTATCAAGTTGAAATGAATATCAAATACTAAAATCTACAGCCTCACAGTCCTGTACAAAAAATCAAATTTTTAACTCAATGCAATAAAAAGATACGGCCTTTCAAAGCATATTTCAGAACCTATAGAGTAGTTCCAGTTAAACTAGAATCTTGAAATTTGGTACAAAAGAAGGTCTCATAACAGAAGTAAAGGAAAAAGTACAAAAAATATGAATTTCTAATTCTATGTGGAATTATAACATGACATTCTTAATTTTGCTGTTTCTTTCATACAGCGTCTACGTAAAGACGCCTTGGGGATCAAGTCTTTTTTCTACATAACTAACTATTGCCAATAGTTAAGTTTTATATAACGGTACGGAACCCTCAGGGCGCAAGATTTACTCGTACTTGTCCATCTTTATTTAGAAATGTTTACTGTGATATTATTTTTTTATATGGATATATTTTTATCAAGTTAATACTTTAGGATCTAACATGATGAATCTACAGCCTATAATTTAGTTAGACTATAGAATCATTTTAATATCATATATTATAGTGACGAAAATTTTCAAGGAAAAATATTTTGTTTTAAGTTAGTATTGAAATGAACGTAAAATATATGCACATATTTATACACAGTTTAGATAAGCATATGTGGTATTTTATAAATATATTGGATCAATACTGAAACATTATAATGTTCCATTTTGTTAAATGTTACATATATTAAACCAAATATAGTTTTCTTATATGAATATATATGCTTACAAATAATTTATTGTATATTCTATTTATTATTGTTTTATAAGTATTTTTATTTTTTATGTTATAAATTACCATAATATGTAGAAATAATATTTCCTAATAGAAAGATTTTAATTTACACAAAAATGGTTTTAATTAAAAAGTAAGTTCTATAAATTACAACAACAAAAAAATCATTTTTACTAATGGTTTTCTTGATATTAGTTTAATAAAAATATCCTTCATGATAAATGATAATATCTATATTTGAAAGATTTTATGCACGTGATAGAATTTCCATGAAAATATAATTAAAATTCTTAAAAGCGTGGAATTCCGGAAAATGCCAGCCTTCCAAATAACGTAAACCGAGTCAGGTTGGTTTTTATCCTTATCAAACGTGACATTTTACAAAATGCATTTTGATTTTTGTTCTATGGTTAAATTACAAATTTCGTTTAAAAAGTTTAATAACTAAAAATGTTTCAGAAAGTTTAGATTTAATTAACTTCTATATCCTTTTTGTAATGGACATTTATTCTAATTGTATTTAATATAAAAAATATTATCATTCTTAGTCAATCTGTCTGTCCGTTAGTGCGCTTATAACTTGAGAATCACTTAACCGATTTACGTGTTTGGCCAGGTTATAGAATGTATATTATTATACGTTTAGTAACATAAGGAATAAGTAGTGACGATAATAGTAAATCAAGTCAGAAAAAAAGTTTGCCGTAAACACGCTCTTTTACAATACGCTGCCTAAACCGTTAAATATTGAACAAAATAATGTAGCAAATTGTGTAGAATCAAAAGATCTAAAATAAAGTCCGCGATACCATATATCTAACTTTTATATTTAAGCCACAATGACTGCTTTTATGTTACACAGAAAAATAAAAATGTTTGGGTTCTGTTTGCATGGATTTATGACCTGCAAAACATTAATCCTAATCGAAATAAATGATTTCATCGTCATAAGTACTTAATGTAAATAGATATAATTTCCCCTTTACAACATTCAATTTGGTCTTTTAGTTTAAGAAATAACTTTAAATAAGTTATATACGGTAAAATATTATTAATAACGCGCGAACTGAAGAACATTCGGACTCCCTCGGCTCGGCCGTTGTCTTTTGATCGTCAATTATTTATTTTATTTTCAATAATTAACTTTTAAATTTAAAAACAGAACAAAAATTATTTGTACTTTTTGTTTTGATTCGTTTTTGTTAGGTAATTCAGGTGTTAATTAGTTATTATTACAATAATAACTAATCGTGTTTGAAAAATCCTAAACAATTATTCCGTAGTCCACATGAGCGAAGCCGCGGGCACAGCTAGTTCTAAATATAGAACGAAACTTTGACCAATATAAGTTATGAAATAATTGAAATTGAATCTCAATATAACGAATTTGGGCGAAGGAGGATGTTTTTAATCCATACATATATTATAAATGCGCAAGTGTGTCTGTCTGTTTGTTACTTTTTTACGACTAAACAGCTGAACCGATCATGATGAAATTTGACAAAGAGATAGCTTGCATCCTGAAAAAGTGCTTAAGCCAGTTTGGATCCTTGATTAGTTTAAAAAAAATGGGTATGTGTACTTTATACGCGCGTAAGGCTAGGTTAGGTTTTTTTAGCATAGTATCATCTAGCGTGCAAATACGAAACTAAAAACCTATTTTATCGACTAATAACAGAAATCTGTATTACCTAACCTAAATTCTACGCAGACGATGTCGCGGGTAACAGCTAGTATTGTAATGAAGTAGGTTTTCTCAACTCGTATATCTAATAGTGGATAAATTAGTTTTTTTTAAATATGGAGGTTTTATGGAAATCTAAAAAAATAAAATTCATAAGTTCTTTTGTGGAGTTAGTTATTTTGTCTTCCGAATGATAAAATAATAATATTAATATTTCTGAGAATAAGAGTCATAAAATTCTGATCTAAAAAAAAACACAAAAATTTAATTAAATATTCCAATAAAAACACCGACCTTATAAATAAAAGTTTTTTCTTTGAAGCTGCAAACATTGAAATGTATCAATAAAAGCAGCATGGGGCAACTTCGTAAATTTTAATTCAAACATTTATACATTTAGTAGCGAGCAAAGAGTCATTGCTACATATTTAACAAATATCATTGGCGTGTTAAGGATTTCTTCAAGGCGAGGGTAATTTTTTCAGTTGAAATTTTTTCCCATATAATTTTAATACCAATAAGTGCCAATAATTAATATAATGGGAACAAAAATTGTATGCAAAATATTTTATTTTTATAGATTAAAATTATGCTTTTTTCCTTTCTTAACACAGCAGTATATTTATTCATTGCTAATACATATAGTGAAATTCTATTTTTTATTTTATTTGTATCATTCACAAAATTTGATAAAAAGTTTTAATTGCATCGATAAAACTTTTACAGAAAAAAATATATAATATTTTACACCAAACATTTAGCAAGCAATTATATTTTTTTTATTTTTAGTGTCAGATATAGTGTGGTAGCCTTATTATAGACGTGAAGTATAAAAAGATGAATTTTGATTCTGGAGGTTAATTTCAGCGGTTAAATTGAGAAATGAAAAAAAAATTCTAGGACATCGTGTAGGTTGTCAAATGAAGCACAAATTCAACAATATATATGCGGTGTATTTTTTATGTATTTTTCTAAACATTATTCGGAAAAATAAGTTTGAAAATTGCTGTCACCCACTCTAATCACCAAAAGGGTCGCTCTGAAAAATCTTTAAAAAATCATGAACATTGAGAATCAGGTGTAGATTGAGCCAAAATTATCAGGATCTGTGATCAATTGTTATAAATAATTTAATTGTTTATTTCCTTATAATTGCAGACCTATTGGTTTTAGAGAAAACGTTTTTCAACAAAAAATATTTCTCACGATGTAAGGAACACTTTTGTCCTTACACGTTTTTCAAAAATTTTAATAATTTAAATAGGGGGGACACACTTACTGTCAATTTTTTTTATAAGTAATATTCTCAAAAGGGAATAATTCTCAATACCTCCTTTGAATCCGGCCGTGACACTTATGTTAATTTTGCGAGCCGCGTGTAAGTCGACATGTTTATTGCCTATTTCGATTTTGTAACTTATTTATTAAAACATAAAAGTACATTTTGTATATAAGTATATATTGCATGTATTTTATTGAAATTATAATATATGAAGGCGTCAATTGTTGACAGATTTAATAATTTATAATATAAATAATTTGTATGGGAATATGGGAATAAAGATAGGTACAATTTATTTTAAAAAATTAAAAATTTTATTCAGACGGATTGTGGTTAATTTGCCGTATAGACCAGAACATAATTATTATTATTATAAAAGTTCAAGGTACCAGTTGGTACCTCGCCTCGGTCGGATATTGTTTAAACCGCGAAAAGGCCCTACAAAAAGAAAAAAATGTTTTTTGATATCAACAATTTTTTTATTCAATGTTTAGTGAACTTTAAAAAATGTATAATAAATAAAGGAGCAGAGTTACATATATGAGTGTAAGGACCTTTTTATGCGAAAAAACCTAAAGATGATACAAAAAAAAATTGATTTCAAAAAAAAAATTTTTCCTTTGCGCGGTTTAAACAATATCAGACCGAGGTGTGCTACCAACTTTACCTTGCACTTTTATAATCGGGTCAACAAAAAAAATAAACAAAAATTCAATCGATATAATTTTCAGAACGACTGCGCTACTATGTTCTAGTTTAATATTAAATATTGTAATATAGAATTTATAATTTTCCCACTCCCCCGAAAACAGAATCCACCCCCAATTTTGTGAACTAGTTATAGTTTTTTTCGCTAATTAAATAGTTTATTGTACAACGTATTTTTATTATTTAAGCGTTCTTCAAAAAAAAACTCTCATCAAAAAAATATATGAACATATTTTACAATAGAAAAAGTTTTTATCTGAAAATGCTTAGCTTTTAAAATTATTAATAAAATTACTAGACTTTTTTAGTAATGAAAGAACTTTCTACTAAAGCAAACAACAAAAATATAATAATAATATATGAGGAGCAAGTTTTAGCAAAAGTTAATATTTAGTAACGTTTTAAAAGTTTTTCAAACCATCGTATATGTAAAAGAAAATGTAATTTTTTACTTCACCTTTAGCAAAGGTAATGTAGAAACTTATCTAGCATTAATTATAAAATTACATTTCCAAAAAGCTGGCAAAAAATTCAATAAAAAATATGTACAGGCTGAAAAAAAGAAAGGAACTTTGATTTACCAAAACATGTTTCTATCATAAAAATTTCTTGATTAAAATTTTTCTAAATTATGTGCAATTGATATTTTGAATTTTGAAAAAAACTAACGGCTCTAGTCGGCACAAGACTTTTTATACATCATGATACAGAAGAAATTACTTAACACTTTCTACTAAGAAATTGAATATAAAAGCATTACATTAATTGTTGTTTTTGTTAATGTTTAAGATATATTTTAATTCTATTATGTGATTTTATTTCAAACATTTTTATTATAAACCGATATTATAATTTTTCTGTTCAAAAAAATGTTGTTTTATCAAAAGTTTCTTAATAATAAATGTTTTTATTTTCACGGTAACTAGATTATGAATATTATTAAAATTATTTTTAAATAAAAACTTAAATTATTATTTTTTGATCAATTCATAAAAGATGCAAAAAATAATAGAGTATAAATTATAGAAAATAACGTTATTTACAACTTTTATTATAAACCTTTTTTTCTGTTATGAACCATTTGAAATAAATTTTTTTTAAATGATTATTTCCGTACACATTTTTTGTTTAAATGAATATTTGACAACAAAAATTATAGATAATATTCTGTATAACTAGTATCTAAAACATTTGTTTCCTAATACGTACTGTTTAAAAAATAATTCGATAAATTCAAAAATTAAAAAAATCGATTATTTCCTTCAAAAATTGGGTGGCGGGGGGGGGGGATGAACAGAACATAAATTATTGATAAGAGCATTTTATTACCGAAAACATTTTTTTAAATAATTCAAAAAATTAAAAAAATTACGTCAATAAACATCCGTTTCCGGTTTAGTGATGGTTTTCAAAAATGGTGCACATCTAGAGTATACAAGAACCTTAAATTTTTAAATTCCATGTTTGTAAGTCTTGCCGTTTTGTCTGTAGAGCATTCACAGACGTACTGACAGACACACACACACATAAATCATTGAGATAATGGTCGTACGTGATTCAGAGACCATCAAAATGTGTAATTCCGTTAAAATCTCTAGTTCGAATTTTTTTCATGATCACTATACTTTATTATACAGTATACATTTCATGTATGTATAAAAAAGTTAAAATTATACTCGTGGAAAGCCAATCGATAATATAGTTCACATCAAATAGAGAGATATAACACAGAATAATGTAAATACAGTATTGCAATGCATACTCATTGTTAATCGAAGTTAACATGGAGAGAAACAACACTTCAATTAAGGCGGAACACCGCTAAAGCCAGTGCCGCTAGATTCGTATCTAATGTGCACCTTTTATATACCCGCAACACGAAATATACCCCCACCACAATCAAAACAATCTATCCAGCTACCCACTTTCACAACGGGGTGTCGAAAAATAAATAATCAGAAATGCTGGTAACTGGTGACATAATTGTATTAGCCTCGAAAAATTGGTATATTTGTTTTTTGTTATTTATAATTTACATAATATGTAGATATGTAACTGCCATGGTCGACACAAGACTTTTTCATACATCATGATACAGAAGAAATTAACAAGTTAACACTTTCTGCTAAGAAATTGAATATAAACTACATTGCATTATTTGTTGTTTTTTGTTAATGTTTGAGATATATTTTAATAAAAGTGTTGGTATTTTTAGTTTTTCATTACTTTGAATAAACCTGGTTCTGATACTACACGTGAATGTGTGTGTTTTATAATTTTTATAGTATTTTAAAGTGTTGAAGTTTCGAATAGTCAGTGTTTAAAACGTCTCTGTATAAAATCTTTGTGTAGAATTTCAATAAATAGAGCACTTCCGGCAAGTTCTCTCAATTATCGTGTATTAACATATCAAATTACTCAAAAACCACACGTCCAATATATTTTTTTAAATTAGTAAAAATAAATGAGCTATCCATAAATAACATATTAAAATTTTATACTTTTATCAATACATTGCTCTAATTATCAAATTGCCTTAAACTGGTCATTTTCTATAATATTTTTTTCAGTTATGAATAAATACGTAAAAATATTCATACCTATAATATTATTATAAAACAATTTTAATCAATTGTAGTTACAATGATTATCTCGTTATTTTATTTATATATTATGTATACATACAATATACATGTACTCTTTTATACGTTTCAATAAAAGTTAAACTTAATATTTAGAAAAGTTATATAAAAAAGAACACGCGATAATAGCGGTAAGGGGGTAAAAAATAAACAGAAAAAGTCGCTGGTGACATAACTGATATTGACCCAAAACTATAATGAGAATGAAATAAATTCGTTATATTATATGTATATATATACATATATGTATGTATATCAGCATGGGCTATAAAAAAATACCACTGCTGTCGACACGCCACTTTTATTGATTGTTGTTACGTTCAAAATATCGGCTCACAAACACGTGTGTGTGTCTGTTTGTATGTGGGTGTGTGTATGTCTGGCTATGTGCATGTGTATGTATGCGTAAGCGTGTTCATTACATCACATGTAAACAATTAACTTTTTTACCGATGATGTCGGTTCTATGAATCGCAATTTATTCATTTCCTTATTTCCGTGTTAGTATTTTACCCTTAATTATTTCTATACAGTCAAACACCCATGCCATGAATATAAATGTCAAAGTAATGAATGATGAAATTATAACTGCAAGTACCCTTAAATATACATTTATTTTTTCAAGACTAACAAAAGTAGTGTCATTCACCGATATTCTTGAAACTTTGTACACACGTAGTACATCGAAAAACATTAATTAATCACGTGTTTTTTTATTTTGGCTAACAAGGCGTTTTAAGGTTAGAAAACGCATTCGAAAGTTTAACACCATTTAGCACAATGCTAACTTAACGCTACTTATGAGTGTCATTCTTTTACAGCTTTTACGACAATTATCTATCATAATTTCATTGTCTGCATGTTTTTCAGATCACTAATGACGATTTTGACATTAGTTTAACGAGATTCAGAATAAAATATCATAGTAGTTGAGAAATTGATGTATATAATGACTAAACCGACAATTTATATTAAAAAATTAAGCCTGACTTTTATTAAGAAAAAAATACAAATGATAGGATAGTTATAATTTCGAAATAAACTCAGGCAAAGCCGCGGGGAAATTCTAGTCTATGTTCTATTAGAAAGTTCAATTTACAGAAGTCTGCTTGTATAGTTTCAAGATTCAAGTACAATAAATCAAACTATAAATAGCATGTCATAAATTTTAATCAATATATTTAAATAATTGTATAGGTAGCACGAATTAAAATTATAGGTAATAAGCCAGATAAGATCGATTAAATAATATTATTTAAATTCTGCAGGGTCAAACATACTAGGTTAAATATCGGACCAATATTTTATCACATCTTACAGTTAACTCATTTATATGTGCTCATTTAATCATACAACATTATAATAAGGAATAACCCCTAAAAAAGTATAATTATTTTTACACACTAGTTGACATTAATTTGAGGTTATAATTGAATTTGTAACTACTACATTGACTGAAAAGTCTTTGGCCTAACAATTATTCTTCGACATAATTTCCATCTAATTCCAACGGTCCTCTAATATTTCAATACCGGTCTTATAGTGGTTCGCGTCAAGTCCCTCAAAATAGGCGTTTGTTTCCAACTAGACATCACTTCAAAAGCTGTAACTTGAACAAAAGTACATGAAATATCATGAAATTTTCACAGTATTCTAGTTAAGGTTGGCACTCTATGGGAAGCATAAGTAGGCTTCCTCGTGATAAATTCACCAAAATGTAGTTAATTATTGAACAATTTAAATAAAACCCGATAAAGTGTTCAGATAAATTATCTGCCATTGGTTAACCATTTAATTTTTATACAAATTTACTAAAAAATATTAGTTCGAAATTTTTCATAAGACGCACCTAATTATTTTTTCGTATATTTTTAATTTTTTGACAATTTTTAATATTAAATAGGTATATATTTAAAAAACCAAACGACGATTTTTTAAAGCAAATTAATATAAATCTTTGTAAGGAAATATTTAACAACATACATTGTAGACCTATATTATAAAAATTGTAATTCTCTACAAAAAAGATTCTATGAAATTTTCACGTAACATGTGTCGTTCTTGAGATAACTTGAAAAAAATATATTTTGGGATGACACCCCTCCCTCTTACAAACAATTTTGATTATTTTAAAATGGGACTATCGTCAAGCCAGACCCAACCATCCAACCAAATTTCATTAATATCGGTTCAATGGATCATGTGTTATGCATGTGACAAGGATTCACTTGACAGACAGACGCACAAATACAAAACGAAAAGTTTTTGTCTTGACCTGAAATGGAAAGATCAATTTAAAATTTTGAAATCGGAGAACATTTTTTTTGTCTCATTTTAAAACGATCACAAAGCTTCATGTATCTCCGATATTGCGAGAAAACAATACAATTTAATTCAGGAGGAATATACGTTCATAACTTACCATCAAAATTCCTCGAGAAACTTATGCAAAAATAAATTAGCACGCCATGCATAATACAGATTTTAAAAATATTTCGTTCCCGATACAATATTATTTACACGGTCGATTTTAAAAACAATACCATAACTACGCTATTCAATTTACAAAGAACGACCCGAGAACCCATTTTGCGAGTGTGTGTCATTAGGGTGTAATACCCATAACTCTGAGCTTGCGTGGTGTTGTATAGCTGCTATGTATATCGAAGGGAGGTAACACGAGTCATGTACTCAGTACTCGTGAGTGTTTGCAGTAATACAAAACGCTCAAGAGCGACATTCCTTGTTATTAGCAGACCATTCCGGTACTGCGTACATTCATATA
Organism: Sialis fuliginosa; assembly: GCA_961205875.1. NCBI lineage: Eukaryota > Metazoa > Arthropoda > Insecta > Megaloptera > Sialidae > Sialis > Sialis fuliginosa. The sequence continues at coordinate 20,230,958 of OY540809.1, read as the reverse complement.
CATAGGTATATGTGTGTGTACGAACATAAGATATTATAAGTTGTCTGTTTAGTAGAAATGGGTCGAAGTGGATTTTGGCCAAATAACGAATATTTCGCGCGAGTACGTGAATGTAATATTATTATTTGAATAAATATCGGTATGGAGAACCATACATGACTTCCATGTTCTTTCTATCTTTTTAAATAATTTTTAAATATACATTTTTTTAAATATTTTATTTATATAACCTACTACTATGAATATACATATCGTAATACATTTAAAAAACATAAATACTTACAACGGTTACAGCTCTTTTTGCCATTTGTATATAAATATTAGTTTTTTTCTAATGTCAAAAACATAAAACACATTCGTAGAAAAACTTAATTTGACAATTTGAATTTAGTTGCATTTGTTTCCAAGGAAACATGAATTAATGACATATTAGTATTTAAAATTCAAATTTTAAGTGTGTTTTTCACCCCTTTAATGGCTGTTTAGGCACGTACAAATAATAAATGTCCCTTAGATTCAATTGAACTGCAAATGTATTAAATCTTATCAAAATTAGTGAGATAATACTCGCAATATTCACTTTTTAGACGAAAAAAGTTACAAAATTGCGAATATTTCCAAAACCCCTAATCCGATTAGCACCAAAATCAATAGGTCTAGAGTACTCACTGAGATAAACATTTTCCCCAAAAATAATTCAGATCGGTGCATTTTTACAGTAGTTATCGTGGACGAAAGAAAATTCTACATCCGCACAGACACACAGACACACGGACACATAGACACACGCACAGCCGCCATGCGGAAATTAACTTTTCTTTACGTTTTGAAGTTAGTACAATCAGAATTTGTCATTTTCTCGGACACGATTTTTCGATGGTATTACAATACTTCCATTTCTTTCAGAACATGGAAGTAAAATTGAAAACAAATAACGAAGATACGAGAAGCTTTGTGATCATTTTAGAATATGAGACACAAATTGTTCTTCGATTTAAAAATTTTAAATTGATTTTTTCCGTTTCAGGTCAAAACAAACACTATTCGTTCCGCGTCTGTCTGTCTGTGTGTCTGTCTCCTGAATCCTTGTCACTCGCATAACTCATGAACCACTGAACCGATATTACTGAAAATTGATTGGATGGTTCGGTCTGGTTTGAGGACGGTCCCATTTCAAAGTCATGAAAATAATGTTTAATGGGGGAGAAGTGACATCCCATAATATTTATTTTTTAAGATATCTCAAGAATGGCACAATTTAAATTGAAATTGTCAAAAAAAAAAATTTTTAATCAGGTTTTTCAGATAAAAAACACTAGGTACGTATAAAAAATAATTTTAAAAAAATACCACTAATACAACTTCGTCCGCGTAAAATACAGGTTAGGTAATACAGATTACGGTTATGATAGTCGATAAAAACAGCACATGCACGCTAGATGTCTGCGCCAAAAAAATATAACACACCTCACATTCCTCAGGATGCAAGCTATCTCCCCGCCAAATTTCATCAAGATAGGTTCAGTGATTTAGCCATCACAAGGTAACAAACAGACAAATAGACAGACAGAGTTACTTTTGCATTTATAAGATTAGTAATAAGGATGTTTAAATTGATTTTTTAATATCTAAAAATTGATATTATGATTTCTATAGTAATATAATATGTTGTTGTTATTTTGTGATATAACATTATTAATATGTGACTAGAATGCAGCGATGTATTTCTGTTTTTAATTACATTTATGAAATCAATTTTATTCAATCAAAAACAGATATGTCTTTGACGTCGTTATGTACCTTTATTAATGTGTCAATAGCAGTTTATAGCGCTTTAGTGGGGGGTCCTCACTTCTAGCTACCTCTCATGCACACACATACAAAAAAGAGTTTAAATCGCTTAACATTATAACACAGCGGTCTTTAACCTAGGGTTCGCGGAAGTCTATTAAAAGCTTCCGCGAAACAATTTTATACATGTGTCAAATCCAGAAAAATTCTCATATTCACAATCAGTTTTGAATGTTTTGGTTCAAAATCTTTTTGTTGGGTCATACAAATCTACATTTCCAGTGAATAAAAAAAACATTAAGAACAAGCTGATATTAATATGATTTTTTTAACTTCAAATTTTGAATGAATGATTGTTAAAGAGCTGTCTGTGCTTTGTGTATCAAATTACATTTTCAAGATATCTACAGAAATGTAAAAAATGAAATGCGCTTGCAAATCAAGACAAAAACTTCAACGTTGCAATGAAAAAGAGGTCCAACTGTAATTCAACAACAAAATAACCTGTTTATTGAAATAAACTAAAGTAATTAAAAAAATCACGTCTTAAAGTGTTTCCCAAAATTGGGGTTCCTAAAACTAATTATTTTTAGATTTTTTCCTTTCCTTCCTTCGTGCCAAATTTCAAATTTCTAAATCAACGGGAAGCACCCTATATACTGCTGTGCTTAGGTAAAAACTCAATAAATTTATTTTACTGTCTTTTAGTAATTTTGATGCTTTTAGGTTTTTCAGACGATTTTCTACATATTTATCATAAAATTAATCATTAAGAATGTTATTTCAGTTATTATTGAGTTCAGTTTTCTTCGGTTTTTTTTTACACCTTACTGCTCTTTACCCCTAAACACAGCAGTATAGGTTTTGATGATAAGTAAGTCAGTCTGTTTTGAAAGACTGTCCTTGGGTTACACAAAGCAAAATTAATCACAATTAGTTAATCAGTAGTTTTAAAACCATTATTACGTCAGTTCTAAAAAACAATCACGGTTATGATATATTTTATAAGGTAAAAAATTATCACATTTAGTGAATTTTTCATTTATAAATTGAGATTAAGTTTAGAATTAACATTAATCATGATTTAAAAACAACGGGTTAACTAATTCTGGTTAATTTTGCTTTATGCAACCCGAGGTGTATCTTTTTATTGCATTGAGTTAGATACTTGAATTTTTTACAGGACTATAAGGCTGTAGAACTTAGTATTTGATATTAATTTTCAACAAAAAATGGGCTTTGACGGACAACAAAGTGATTCTATAAGGGTTCCGTTTTTTTCATTTTGAGGTATGGAACCCTAAAAACTTAAGGTAGCTATATAGGTACATATGTATAACAATAAGTACTGTGTTATTATTAAGAAAGTAAAACTATTGAGTTTAAGAGGCTAAAAAATCATACTGAAAAAAAGTATCGACTTAAAGAAAATAATAATGTTTATTGCAACCATGGTCTATAAAACTAACGAATCGTTCTTGATGTAATTTATTATAAGAAAAACAACATCCGTTTAGAATACGTTAGATTCTGTGGACCAGTAAACAAATGGCCCCCTATAAACAACATGCGTTTATGTATGTATGTGTGTGAGTATACATTGATTCTGTCACTATGGTCGTTTATACACCACACTACCTAACTTCAGAGGTGTTTCGGAATCGATGAAAATACACTGTAGTAGCCAGTACATGATTGCTTCAAAAAAGATGTGTGTACTTATGAACGCACATTAGAAGTTATACTTCTTTGGCGTAGTGACATCTAGCGTGCAAATGCAAAACTAAAAAAACATGTTTTACCGACTATCATAACAGAAATTTGTATTATCTATACCTACCTAGCCTACCTTTATGGTGTTAAATTGTTTCCGTTGCATCATGAACGAAGTTTAACTTCAAAAACTAATATCGTAAAACGGTTTACCTATAACACATTAAAACAAAAATATCAGTGTAAACATAAGTTTCCGGTTTATTTATGCTCTCCAAAAAGAGAAGGTGCACATTGCACATATTATTATACTGTATACAAGAACATTAATGTTTAATTTTCATATTTGTCAGTTTCACAGTTTTAAAGCGTTCAAAGACGTCATTGAGAAAATAATCGTGCTTGATTCAGGGACCCTCAAATCGTGTAATTCCGTTGAAATCTTGAGGTTATTTCATAATTACTATAACATACGTTATTAAACAGTTCTTTATATGCAGTAAAAAATGTTCAACTGCGTCCTCTGAATTTAGATTACAAGCCACTAATATAAAAGGAAGTTATATTTTTCTACATGTTACTGGTAAACTCGAAAACTACTGAACCGATTTTAATGCGGTTTTCACCAATAGTTAGATCATTTTTCAGTGCATGTTCTTAGCTATTAATATTTTATGAAAACCTAAGATTTAACATCAAAAGACTAAAAAAATATTTGATCAAGTCGTGTTTTATTTCTATGATGTCACAGCATACATACAAATGTAATTTATATAAAAACATAGCAGCCATTAAATAAAGAATTCTATAATTCACGGTTTCAATATTTTATTAATTTAGATATATAGTTTGTGGATATTAACCCGGGTAACATCGGGTCAAATGTTCTAGTTTAAATATAAAATATTTTTTAATGATCGGTATTTTAATCTTATATAATTTTCAGAAAGAATTGAAAACATTTTATCATTTGAAATTAAATTATTAATTTCATAAGTTCTTATATATGGCATATAAAATATAAGTACCTGTATGCTCTCTGTAGTAATTTAAATCTTAACGTTAATTTAACATAGACAGTGAAGAAGATACGTTTTAACACCTCGCTAACTACCTGTGCGTGTGCCACAGTTTTAATTTGACAGTGACTTATAATGGGGTAACGTTGGTAATAAATAATATTGTGTGCATAACTAGAGGTACTGTACATTGTGTTTATACTGGTTTCAAAAATATTAACTTTAATTGTTACTGCTGTACATATTACGCAGAATTGTGTTGCTAACATTTTGCTATGATAGTAACTGTAAGTAGCTACAGTTATGAAATTCAGCAGGGGGCGTAAAAATCAAATTTTATTTTTGAAAATTTTATTATGTATTTATAACATAAAAATACATATTTCCTTTCATTTTTGTAAAAATCCCTTCATTTTTACGTTAATTATTGCATTATCAGTGATAAAAACAGTTTTTCGACAAATTTTTTATTTTTGAGGTTATGACGTATTTGAAAAGTAACGCTATCTATGCAATTCTATAGTCTATTGACTTATAAGAATTTTAATTTTTTTTTCTACTACTTATACACCCGGGGATATTTCAAAAACAGCGATACACTCGAAATGTATCAAAAATGCACAATTATGCAATTTTCTCGGGACTCACATGGCCGATTTTTCTAAATTTTTTATTTTCAACTCATCTTCGAACATATAAAGAGAAAATCCAAAAAAATCCAACTTCACGAATACATCACTTCAAAATGCTAATTTCCCTCTACCATTATTATATAAAGAGTGACAGATTCGGTCCTTGAAAGGTTCATTTTTTGTATCATCTCAATACTCGTGTAATTTTCAGTTGGAGTGTTATATTTATTTTTGTGCTAATTTCGAAATATTTAAAAATCAAAATAATTATTTTTTCAAAAATAAAATATTTACAGTCCACTATAAATTTCAAAAGTCTATATGCGGTCCTTTCCTCAAAAGAAATATGCCCCTGAAATAATGAAATTAAAAAAAACTACTATTGACTGAGCATAATATTAATTGATGCTATTTCCAAAAATACCTCATCTTGTTCAAATAACAACCCCAAAAATAAACGTGGTTGTTTAAAAACGTATAGACGCTTAATTAAAAGCGCATGCCCTTTCATCAAATAGTACAAATAAAAAAAAAGTAATTATTTTTTCCAACGTAATTTTCCTTTGTATGTATGTGCCCAATATAGCTTATTTCTTCCTATAGGGTAAGTGCGGGGAAATGGTTGTGAGGGGTAGTTGGGTGGTATTTTTTTAGAAATGTTTCCATTTGCTTGATATGCACTTTAGAGCAGTAACAAATACATGAACGTTTTTATTGATTCTTAAACTTTACGGTAAAAATATATTAACCGTTTTTGTAGCATCTAAAAAAGTATAATAAGTTTTTTGTCACCATAACCTTTTTAAAAATTTTGAAACGTGTTTTTCACTTTGTCCGACTTTACATTTCCACAAAAAATGGGTTTGATTTTTTCTAATTAAGTAACATTTTATTATAGTACATACTTGTAATAAGCTATATGTTGATACCCTCACTTTTTTATAAATACCAATGCTTGGATTAATGAAAACAATACCGTTAAGTTAGGTTAGGTAATAATACAGATAGATAATACATATTTCTGTTTGACAATCGATAAAACAGGTTTTTAGTTTTGCATTTGCACGCTGGATGTCTACGTCAAAAACGTATAACCTATAATCATGTGTAAAAATATTACACACCCATTTTTTTATCTAATAAATCTAAAATTTTCGGGATACAAAGTAGCCTATGTCCTTCTTCAAAATGCAAGCTATTTTCATACAAAATTTCATCAAGATCAGTTCAACAGTTTAGCCATGTAAAGTTTACAAACAAACAGAGAGATAAATACACTTTCGCATTTATAATATCAGTTATGTTAGTTAAATGCCATTTTGACGTTTGCATAACATAAAAATTTGGATTTAGATTGAAATTGACAAAAAATTAAAAATATACGAAAAAATAATCAGGTGCGTCTTAAGAAAAATTTTTAACTAATATTTTTTATTAAAATTGTATAAAAATTAAATGGTTAACTATAACCAAGCAATTTATTTGAACACTATCGGTTTTTATATAAATTGTTCAATAATTAACTACTTTTGGAGAATTTGGCACGAGGAAGCACTGTGCATTTACTTGGCAGATGTTTTTATAATAAGCTATTTTATTATTAAATCACTTAAAATATTCTAAATATTTTCTTATAAAATTATTATAGGTATTTAATGATTTTTTTAAAGTAGTAATGGGTAAAAACGAATTATTTTTTTTAGTTAAGATCATACCCAATATCAATATAAAACATCAAAAATAAAACGGTCAAGTGCGTGTTGGGCACGCACATGATAGGTTTCCGTAGTCATTACGATTTATAAACAAGAGTTATTTCAACGGAAGCTCTGATAACGACATTTAAATGCAAATATATCGTAACTGAGGGGTTAAAATCAAGAGGTCATATAACATTTTTTGTTGCATTTTAGGAGACCTATCTAAAGATACCCCACTCAATGGGGTAAGTGAAAAAAAATGTGAGTACAATTTTCAGTCTATGGGAGGGGGTCCAAAATAATATTGACAGTGTTCGTTATAATTTTCAGTGAAAGTACTAATTCAAAACTACATTCTGAATTTTTTTCAGATTTTTTGAATAGATAGTTTAGAAATTAGGGTGGGGGACGCTTTTATCATGACTTTGAACGCAAATATATCGTGACTGAAGGGTTAAAATCAAAATGTCATATTGCATTTTGGGAGACCTATCTAAAGACACCCCACTTAATGGATTAAGTGAAAAAAAAAATTTAAAATACTTTTCAGTCTATGGAAAGGGGGTCCAAAAAAATGTTTTTTCAAAAATATTATCATTTCTGTTTTTGGGTTATCAGTCTTCGTCCGTATACCAAATTTCATCTTAATCGGCTTAAAATTTTTGAGGACGGACGGACGGACATGGCAAAACTATATAGTTATCAGTGTTCGTCCGTATACCAAATTTCATCTTAATCGGTTTAAAATTTTTGAGGACGGACGGACGGACATGGCGAAACTATAAGGTTTCCTAGTTTTCTACGGAAACCTAAAAATGTTAAAACAGCATGTCATGTCGGTTTGCGTCAAAGTCGATTCTTTTTTTCAAGGAATACCCTTTTCAAAAACAAACGATGAAATCCCAACCCTGTCCGCAACAATTCTCACAGGTAGTTTACACAATGAACACAACAACCCCCATACTCCCCCATCCCTAAGCCTGTGGCGTGAGTTATTACCTACCCCCGGTCACAAAATCAATGCGGTTTGTGAAACACTTGAGAGTGCCGCGACCCCCCACCACGTCACACAAAGGTACACAAAATTTACACCTCTATGTCGCACATATGGATATTATATACAGAAGGACTACGTAAAAACGAAACACAAGGAAAATTAAAATTCATGCAAATATGCAGATAAATAAAGATACTTGTTAATTATACCATGCGTTTTGAAAAAACTAAAATCACTAGGAAAATAAAGTAAGTATAACTGTAGATAGGCAAGTCTCATGTATTAAATAACATGATCAGCGCCAATGTGAATAAAGTTTGCACTAATAATTTCAATATTATTAAAGAGCTGATAAATGGATAATTTTTAAGATATTAGGTATTCTGTTGCTATTTTGCCATGGCCCCCACATCTTATCGCAGGCACCTGTGTCAAGATTTTATGCGGGATTTCTCCTGCCAGAAGAATATCAAACAATTTTACCAATTGTTTTCCAAATTACCATGTGCAATTAAATGATTTTTTTTGCTCTTCAATTCTCTAAATTTTCACTTGTTGACGCACCACGTAGGGCCTCCCTTAAATAAATATATAAAATAATAAAACAACTACCTCTTTATTAAATTAATTTAATTATCAAAGTCCGCAAATGTTATGTTTTTTTTCTCCAGTAGTATGGACACTTGCTAATGATTACAAAATGATAAGTACTACGACACAAAATTTATAAAATAAAGAATCGTTAATATAATATAATAATTAATAAATAGATTACACTATAATTCGTTTAAATGTCTAACATTTTGACACCCATTGGCTGATTGTCATCAAATTGAACTGTTTTAGAGTTAAGTGTCTATATATTATGATTCAGTAATGGCAGTAATAAAATATCAACAAATATTTCTAATTTACTACATTTACTAATTAAACAAGTGTGCAACACTGGGGTGTTGTCCAAGCCTGGTACCAGTACCTTATGTGAAATATTGTAATTCAAGTAAAAAGGCAGAAAAAATAAAAAGACGAAACGCTACTGTATTTTATAAAAAATGTAAATAAACAAATACACTGAAAAGTAATTTGTGCTTAACAAAACCGTATACGAAGTAATTCTCATTAACTTCAGAGATCAAAGTGAACTTGAATCATAGATTGAATTGTGATTTTATAAACACAATTAATAATATAATGAACTGTATTTAGTAGTAATAGCTGTCACTAATGGTTAAATTGCTTTCAATATGTTTAAACAGGCCCGAATTCAGTTCAAAATCAACAATATTTTAATTTTACTACCAATAAAACAAATTTTCAAGTAAAAAAAATCTATTATTTCTCGAATAAATAGCATAATTTTTATAAAAGATATTAAAATTTAAAATACTTAATTATACTTCATAATACCGTTCAATTAATTTATTAATACTAATAAGTATGTCCCTGTTTTAATCAAACATGTTTTATAATTAAATTGTTCAGTGTAAAACATGCAATCTGATGTTGTTTTGACTTATTATAAACTTCGTTTAAACAATACATGGTAAAATAAAGTTAATTAATTAAAAATAACATTACACGTCAAGTATAATCAATTGAGTAAATAGAAAATTAAAATAGCAAACATTTAATATTACAATATATACATGTAGTACATATGTACAGGTTGTCCCACGGGAAGCTGTCATTTTCAAATCGATGCAGTTATTGAAAAAAAAATACCGTTGAAAAAAAGAAAATCTGCAATTTTTAATGGATATAAATAAAATGGTTATGCATCAATTAATTTTATTGATGAAAAATATGGTAAAATTATCGATAATTCTGGTCAAAATAACACAAAAAATGATTTTAATGCAGATTTATTGCCCAAAAATGGAATGACGTAACGCATTTATAAGTTTAAATAAAGAATTACTTATAATCTTTATGTTTTCCGTATTTAATACGAAACCCCCTTTAAGAACTGCTATACATTTTTAGTCTCGAAAAGAAGCACTTTTCGAGAGTAAAATTCAGATTATTAATTTTGTCGCGCACGTTCTTGCTTCTACCATAGCTCGAAAAACGGCAATCCATTTGAAAATGACATCTGATTAGTTTCAACACCTTCCCGTGGGACATCCTGTATATACATGTAGTACACATGTATACAAGTTAATATAAATATACCTCTAAAACTGCAGTTTATCAACAAATAGCCATTTATAGTTTCGTTTTTTAGTCATGTTAATAAAGTACATAATTATAACAGTAATACAACTGGCTATAAATCTATGATGACGAGTATTAAGTGATATATTTTTATAAACTATTTATCTTATTTTTAATCATAGAACAAGAATATAAAAGTATTTTGTGTAATTTGAAGCACCCGTATTAGGTAAAATTTTGCAATACTTATTTTTTTATCGTTATTCTCGAAAACAAATGAACAAAGTATATTTTTGTGTGTTTTGTGTTATACAGGATGGCGCAACGAAAACGAAACAGTCGCGTTTTTGGTCAGTTAAAATAAGATTTTGTAAAAACGCTCGAACACGTCGATTTTGCTTTCAAGGGGGACATCTTTTGCAATAAAATTTTTGCAAGAATCTTTTCCACCCTCTACGCTATGAGCACAACCCTTAAAATTTTAAATAGCATGATAGGGCAAGTGATACCTCATTTGAAAGGTTTTTTCATTCTAAACAAGGTGCTTTTTGTTTTTTCAAATCTGTTTAATTTTAGTCAATTTATTTACATTTTTAATTTCATGAATGCATTTATTTTCTGATCAACAAAACAAACATTCAGAACTAAAATTCAAAACAAAGTAAACTTATTTTCTTATCAGATAATTCACAAAAATTTACTAACATCCAAAACTTTAATTAATTCAATAAATGTTCAAATTGAGCTCCGCTAGCTTTCATACAAAAATACAAGTTTTGCTCAAAATTATTTCTCACTTGTTGAAACGTTTGGGCAGTAAGTTGGCGACATTCCTCGATAATAAACCTACTTTGTTTTGAATTTTAGTTGTAAATTGTTGTTTTGTTGATCAGAAAATAAATGCATTCATTGAACTACAAATGTAAATAAATTGACTAAAATTCAACAGATTTGAAAAAAACAAAAAGCACCTTGTTTAGAATGAAAAAACCTTTCAAATGAGGTATCACTTGCCCTATCATGCTATTTAAAATTTTAAGGGTTGTGCTCATAACGCAAAGATTGAAAAGATTCTTGCAAAAATTTTATTGCAAAAGATGTCCCCCTTGAAAGCAAAATCGACGTGTTCGTTTTCGTTGCGCCACCCTGTATAATCTTCTACGAAAACCCAACTCGGGAAAAAATTAAATACTTGATAAAAATCGGCCAACTAGTCTCATACACCCCTCGTCTAAATTATTATTATTCGATATTGGAAATCAATAACACTTATTAATAATACACCGTTTATCAAATTTCATAACTATACCACTATGGGTTCTCTAGTTATTAAATATACACTAATTTCGGGTACAATTTTTGGAAGGAGGTTTATTACTTAAAATAACATTCTCGATCTAGTAGTTGTAAATCATCCTGTATATGTGAATACTAAATACATACATAAATGGTAACTGACAAGTTTATAAAATAAAAAATCAGTATTTAATTAATTAGAGTTGATAGATAGATTTATTATTCACTTTTTCACCTCTAAAAAAGCACAAAACGAAGCAAACAAATATTATCAATTTATATGAAAATAAAAAACAACAGACAAACTAATGCGTTTTTCCACGAGACAGAATTTTAATTGAATAATTAAAATATAACCCTTTATTATAATTATAAACAATCACGCAATTAGAGAAAGTTATTACGCTCTAACATGCGATAATTATGTACAAACATAAAAAAATGTATAATAAAATAGATAAAAACAAACCTTAAATACAAATATACAAAAACATCTACTTGATGGACAAAAAAGTGTTTATACCGATGAAATTATTGACAAATATTTTTTATAGGTAACGTATTTATTAATTAATTTAATATATAAAAAAGTTTTCGTATAGTTATTTCTCATTAATTTATTATTATTGAAATATTTGAATATTTATTAAAAATGCAATAAAATTATATTAACTGGACATAATCTATGATTAGATATATGTACGTCAGTAAATTTGAATTTTTTTTATAAATTAGGTGAAGAAAGTCATAAAATTTAATAGCTAAAATAACAAATAAAGAATCAGTGACGACGATATAAAAGAAATGTAATTGAGTTGTCATAAAGTACAGTTCAATTTGGTTTTTCTAATTATTTTTAAAACGGTTCGTAACAGAAAAAAATCTGCCATGGGAGCCACGGGACTTTCTTACACGTAATACTGACAGTGAACAGTGCACGTGATTTTTATCTTATTTTAAACATATTACTAACAAACTAATAAAAGATAGAATAAAATAAATGGGATATAAATTATACATTATAATATTCTCTACTTTATGTATCAAAAGAATTTTTTAACGTAATTACTAAACCGGAAACGGATGTTTACAATTTTTTAAATTTTTGAATTATTTTTGAAATAAGAAAAAATGTTTTATATAAAAAATGTTGAGTATATAATTTTTTCCATATACATTTTTATAAATAATTAATTGGAATCACCCACACTGTTCACTCTCAGTATTACGTATAAGAAAGTCCCGTGGTACCTATGGCAAACACGTACACTGTACAATAATTTGTATTCTGAAGATTTGAAGTAACGTACATCCATAATCCATACTAATATTATAAATTCGAAAGTGTGTCTGTCTGTCTCTCTGTCTATCTGTCTGTTTGTTACCTTTTCACGGCTAAACCACTAAACCGATCTTGATGAAATTTGGCAGTGAGATAGCTTTCATCCGGAAGAAGGACATAGGCTACTTCGTATCTCAAAAATTCAACCCCTAAAGAATTGCAAGGGGGTGGAAAAATTTTAATTTTTTTTAGTAATTAATATTTTACATATGAAGCGTTGTAATTGGTTTTATTCGATCCGGCGGGAAAAATACTACAGGTATGGGGTATTTATATATGGGGTATATAGAAGAAAAAACAACCCCCTATCTCGCATAGCACGATTTTGCATAATGAATGAAAACCAAAATATAAAAAAAAATTATATTTCACACTCTTATACATATGTACATATGTGTGGTTGTAATTAGCTTCATTCGATCTGGCGGAAAAAATTTCATGGGCATGGGGGTTTCGAAATCCATGCGAGCAAAGCCGCGGGTAGCAGCTAATATTATAAATGCGAAAGTAACTCTGTCTATCTGTTTGTTACCTTTTCACAACTAAACTGCTGAACCGATCTTGATGAAATTTAATAGAGAGATAGCTTACATCCTGGGGAAGGACATAAGATACTTTGTATACCGAAAAATGATCAGATAAAAAAAATACAAATTCCACATGGACGCGGGTAACAGCTAGTACACAATAAATAATAAAATGTTTATTATGAATTCTTTTCCTCGACTGTTTATTTTGTGGAACTAATTGAACTAATTGGCTTCTGAAAATAAAAGATGATAATATAAATAATCTGTAATACGTGCATATATGTGCTACTACGTCAACGTATATTACATATTTATCTATATATATGTTAGGTAATCACTACAGCATCCAATAAAATATTGAAAGTTTTCACATACGAGTCTTTTTGGGGAGGGAAGTACATAAAAACACTTTGGAAAACAATTTTTCATCCAAGTCTTGAACACAAAAACTATCACTTTGTCAAGATAAACTTCGTGCTATATCGATACAGCTAAAGTGAGTCGGTCTTTATATACTCCAGCTCGGGCTTATGTATTTATTATGTACAACAGTATATGTATTTATTATGTACAATGAGAGGGAATATTTCAAAGCCTGAGGAATTTTTTTGTCTTCTGTAGATTGTTTCTTCCAGAAGCCAAATTGTCTATCTCCGCCATAAAACAAGTATCCTATTTGGCGACATACTACTCGGGAGCTATAAGTCACCGAACGGTTTAAAATGTTCATTATAAGGTGCTGGCACCAGTCTTAGACAAAATTCCAATGTTGTTTATTTAAATGTACTAATAATATTATAAATGCTAAAGTGTACCTGTCTCTCTGTCTGTTTATTACCTTTTCACGGCTAAACCGAGAGATAGCTTGCATCCTGAAGAAGGACATAGTTTTTTTTTAATTATAGCCTTTTATTTTGCTTATGTTTTTTTCTCCAGTAATGAGCACGCAGTGATGGACACCTGCTTATGATTACAAAATGATAAGTACTACGACACAAAAGATATAAAAGAAAGAATCGTCAAATTTGAAACAATGTAAAGCAGTTGCTATGATAATATAATAATTAATAAATAAATTATACTAATAATTTGATTAAATGTCCACCATTTTGAAACCTACTGGTCGATTGTCATTAAATCACGCTATAAGTTAAATATGTATAGATTAATATTCAGAAATGGTAGTATTCAAATATCAACGAATATTTCTAATTCAGTACATTTAATTAAAAAATAGCCATTATTGGGGTCATATCCAAAACTAGTGTCAGTACCTTATTTGATTATTGCTATGCCATTAATGAATCATAATCTATAGACACTTAACTGTAAAACACCATAATTTGATAACAATCGGCCAATGAGTGTCAAAATGATGGACATTAAAATTAATTATTAGTGTAATTTATTTATCAATTATTATATTATCATATAGCATCTGATTTATAGTATTTCAAACTTGATAACTTTTATGTCGTAGTACTTATCATTTTGTAATCATTAGCAAGTATCCATTACTGGGTATCCATTACTGGTTTTACTTTTTCCTTTAGAAAAAACATTCACAAAATAAAAGGCTATAAACTATAATTTAAAAAAAAAAACTATATTTGCGGACTGGTAATTAAAATGATTTAATAAAAAGGTACTTATTTTATTAGTAACATGAGTTCATGAAAATTACAAAAAAAGTCGATCAATCCCCAAAAAAAACAGTATACCTTGCTCTTAAAACGTCAAAGACTGGTGCCAGTATCTTATAACCTTATATTAAATACTAAAATTTTAAAGTAATTTAATATATCTAGAGCACTCAGTTCTTCAAGTAAAGTACGTCAACAAATTTTTTACAATTATAATTTTGCTTTTTCACTAAATGATAAAAAATATACTATCGTTTGAAAATTATGTAAAATATAAAAAGTTTATAAGTGTATATACATTCATATATTTACAAAAGAATATTTCGTATTTAAATGATTGAATTTGAACAATAATATTTGAAATTATAATAACATAAAGGAAAGTATTCATAACTTTAAATCTCATTTATTCAAAAATAAGGAATTTTTTATTCAGAAGCTTTGAAGTTCTCAGTTAAACTTTGTTTTATAAGTTTGTCACAAAACGATTTCATGAAAAATATAAAAGTCTTTTGTTTGTAATCTAATTAAAAAATATACTATATATTTTGCTTATTCGCAATATCGAAGAACCGTGTCTGTGTGTCTGTCCCCTGAATCCTTATCACATACATAACTCATGAACCACTCAACCGATATTAATGAAACTTGGTTGGATGGTTGGGTCTGGCTTGAGGACGGTCCTATTTCAAAATCATCAAAATCGTGTGACATCCCAAAATATTTATTTTTTCAAGATATCTCAAGAACGATACATGTGACGTGAAAATTGGATAGCATCTTTTTTGTAGGGCATTCAATTTCCTATAATATAGGTCTACAACGTTTGTTGTAAAATATTCCCTTACTAATATTTATCTCGATTTTATTTAAATTGTTCAATAATTAACTATCTTTGGTGAATTTAGCCCGAGGAAGCACTGTGCATTTACTTGGCAGTTATTTCATTAGACTTTACACTGGTCATATTCGTAAATATCATTACAAAAAATTAATTTATCAGTTATAATAACTTACCCTCTTAAAATTTAATTAAAAATGGTTTTTACGTCTAAAATTTTTGTCTGTGTTTCACATGACACAAAAACTACCGAACCGATTTTGATAGGAGTTTCACTAATATAACCTTAAATTCGTTTAGTTTTTATGATGATTGATTTTCAGCAGGCCTGTATTAAGAGAAAACAATTGATTTTTTCTAATAAAAATATACATATGTATATAAAAAAATTAGTAATTAAACTAACAATGTAGCTTTTTTTCTTAAAAATTACAGCAGACAGTCGCGTGTGTTTCACCAATTTTGAACAATACACGAGCGATGTAGCGATACAATATATAAATAACTATCTCTATACAAATATTCACGGAACCTTAATCACAAAAAATTCACCACAAGTCATCTGCAGAAATAAAGAATTATTCAAACATCTCAATCTTACAATTTATATTAAATTATAAATACCTACATATATATATATTCATATATGTAAGTAATTTCATGTATAATTTGAATAAATTATATGTTTATATCCAAATGTGAGTATGTATATGTTTATGTGTGTATGAAACAAATGGAAGTTTACGACAAAACGTAATTTAAAGAGAAGCATAACAATTTCGCTCTAACTAGTTGACATTTATTAGCTGACGCTATACAGAGCATTCGCACGCGCGATATGTCGTTCTATATGAAGTAAAAAACAACACACACACACACGCACACACACCGTGCCTATATTTCACCCGAATACTTTATTACAAAATGTTGATACTATAAATCAAATATATGAACAATGTAGAGTTAGGTATTAAATATATTTACCGTAATATAACAAACATGATTCGTTCAGAAACCAAAACGACTAAATACAATAAACAAACAATCAAATTATAGAATGAATATTAATAAGAACCCATCTTCAGTTAATTTTTGAATTCCTTTAACCACTTGCTTAAAGGAATTCAAAAACTTATCACAAGTGGTCTGCAAAAATCACGTATGTAAGTAAGGGTTTTACTCAAATATGTCTCGAATACGTATGTTATGAGCGTCCCTATTTTATCTAAAAATATTTTTTTCCTCATGCTCATAAGAGTCACTGGTATATCTATACAGGGTGAGTCATTTTAATCAACGCAGTCGAATATCTCGAAACGTAAGCGAAATTTAGAAAAACGTTTCAAACAAAAGTTGCTTGGTTTCAAAGGGGTCAAACAATGGTGACCTTGCGGTTGACCTTCAAACCATTTTCAAGGTCAAATAAAGGTCAACTTTGATTTTTTAAATAAAAACCTATATTTTTTATTGCATATTCGTATTCTACGTGAAAAAATGAGTATCTTTAGTAGGAAATTTTATTCTTAAAAATGCTTTCTTCTCTCGGTAGAGGGCACTGTAAGATTAATCAACGAACTCAAATATCTGAAAAAAAAGTTGCACCTAATAGCTTATTAAAGTCGAACTATATTTAGCACTACCCAGAAACAACGGCGTGGACGTAATAGTTGTATATTTCCTTTGGGGTGCTTTTTTAATGTGAGTCCTTTTGCCTCTCACATTTGGGCCTTCTACAACAGCTGCTTAAAATTACCTTTTGGCTAAAAAATTGTTTCTGGGTAATGCTAAAAGTAGTTTGACTTTAATAAGCTATTAGGTGCAACTTTTTTTTCAGATATTTGAGTTCGTTGATTAATCTTACAGCGCCCTCTACAAAGAGAAGAAAGCATTTTTAAGAAAAAAATTTCCTACTAAAGATACTCATTTTTTAACGTAGAATACGAATATGCAATAAAAAATATAGGTTTTTATTTAAAAAATCAAAGTTGACCTTTATTTGACCTTGAAAATGGTTTGAAGGTCAACCGCAAGGTCACCATTGTTTGACCCCTTTAAAACCAAGCAACTTTTGTTTGAAACGTTTTTCTTAATTTTGCTTACTTTTCGAGATATTTGACTGCGTTGATTAAAATGACTCACTCTGTATATAAAAATTAATGTTCGTTTGTATGAGACTTATAGACTCGGGAATTACTGAACCGATTTCAATGCGATTTTCACCAATAGTTATACAATTTTTTTGTGCAGTATCGTGGCTTTTAATATTTTATGAAAATCTAAGATTTAACATCAAAAGACTAAAAAAATAAAAATCAAATACTGCTTGGAGTTCTTTGAGACGCTACTTTTGAGTAAGAAAAAAATTTAAATAGGGTAAAATTCTACTAATTGAGATCTACATTTTGATACCCCACATGCCTTTAAATTTGTTTACTTGTTTTTGACTTAATTTAGAACGAATTAGAAAAAATAAGAGATAAAATCGAATTCCACATACGTTTGGACATGTTACATGCCTTGATAATTTTTTTTGCCTAACTTTAAGTCTTTAGTGCCCACCTGAAAAAATATTTTTTCCAAAATTTTTAACATCTTCGTTTAAAAAGCATAATTTGCATGTTCAATAAAAAATACAAGTTTCTAGCTTATATACATATGTATAGTTTCTGAGATATTTTGACTGGAAAGGACAGACGGACGAAAAAGTTAGATAAAGAGGGTTTGTCCATAATACACACACTTTTTTGAAGAAACTGATTTTCTGTTGTTTTAGATTTTTTTTTAAGAATTATATTTTTGCCTGGTCGATCTCGTTAAAAGATTAAATTCTCTGTCCAATGAAATGATAAGGGCTGATTTTAAATAATAAACCAGAATTTTATTACCTGAAACAAGAATGGTGTTCCATACATACCAACTTTACCTATAATTAAATATTTTTATAAAGTAAGTTAAAGTTAATTAAGTAAATAAACGTAGTAAAGAGAGTAAGCCCGTTAATATGTTATCAAGAATGGGCCACAAGCCCCGGTATGTTTCAAAGCGGACCCAAGTTCCTACTTAAGGGTTAACGAACTGGCCCCTTGTCGCGGTTTTTCCACCACTGAAGATTGTGGCCGACCCGCCACATACAACTTTGTTGTTGTTATAGTTGAGAATTGTACAACATGTATGTAGATATCTTGTACAGAATTTGGTTTAATTACTTAGATATATAATTATATGTATATATCTACGTAAACACACATCTATAATTACGTTTTTAATGTACTTATATAATAATTTCTTAAGAAGCTAAATACAATAGTAAACACAAAAAACTATTTGAGAAAAAAAATAAAATCGACTTAAAAAAAATACAAGAATTTTTCTTTTTTACTTCTTTAAAAATATTTTATTGGCTTGGTACCGACTTCAAAAACTGTTAAGTTTAATTGTTATATACTTTTCAGTAATTTTAGGGTTTTTTTAAGTTTATTTATATTTTTCAATTTTGAGTGGCGTATCTCCGAAGTCCATGCTCATATTTTGATAAAATTTATATTGGACCACCTAGGGAGTATATTCTTTCAAACAAACAAAAATCGTCCAAAAAGGCGCAGATTTGTCGGAGTTGTATGCTCGAACATGTATAAAAATATATATTATCGAAATGAGAACCTTCTCCGTTTTTGAAGTCGGTTATAAATAGCTACACAAGCCTGATCTCTTCAAAGTTCTATTCGCAAAAGATTTTTATAAAAAAGTTTACTACAAAAATAATCTTAAAAATATATTTCCATAAATCTACCAAACAAAATGTTTTGCTTTTTATTTTACTAAAGTTTACAGCTTAATAACAGAATCAATATATTCTAATGAAATTATTAAAATAAACACACACAATTAATATTACATCAATCAATACATGAATAATATAGGAATAACAAGAATTGTATTTCCTATACAAATAATAATTAACATTAAACGTGTATGTTGAACCAATGAGGAGATAATTATAAATATCAACAAACAAAGCATAGGTAAGTGGAGTAACTTAATTTCGTGTAACATGAAACAATAATTATGAAAATAATATTAACGTTGCATGTCCAATGTCCAGACTAGTGGATACATTCTCTAATGAATTTCGATATACATTACAATAATTTCGATTAAATATATTTATCTAAAATAAAATCATGCGGTATCTATGTATATAGGGCAAAGTCCGCGAGGTGTGCAGAGTCGACACTGCCCGGGCTATATCAGCATTGTACAGTCACCTGCATTAATGGTCTTGCAGTTTGTATTCATTTTCGTTTATCACAAACTTAGTAGGTTCCTCCCATTGATTATTATAATATTTAAATCATTTCTCCATGTATCAAACAAAGACATATATTTTGAAATTCATTTGCTAGATAAAGATCGTTTATAGTAGGTAATCATATATATTTGTGCAATTAAGTTATTATGTAATCTATTGAATATTGTATACGTAAATTTTGTGGCAATAAATATTTGATATTCCGAATTTTAGTATTTAAATATATTAAACTTGATAGAAAAAGATAACCGATGATGTTTGTCTTTAAATTTGGAATCTGTTGTTAGCGATTCTAGCCTTTAGGGTGCCAGACGAGTTCTGCAGGCGACTGTACATCGCTGCCGGGCAAAGTCTACGGGGATGATAAATTAACGAACTTGGTTCGGTTTTTAGCGGGCATTGTCGACAATGCTAAATCGTCGTGGGCAGAGCTGCCAAATTTCATCAAAATCGGTTCAGCAATTTAGCCGTGAAAAGGTTACAAACAGACAGACAGAGACACTTTCGTATTTATAAAAATATAACTAAAATTAAACAAATATCGAAATTTTTATCAACTTTTTTGTACAAAAATATGTCAATTTAAATAAATTAGGTATTAAAATGTTTCATTATTTCAACGAATCGTTTAATTATCACTGACAATAAATTAGGTACATGCATCAAAAACACCATGAACATTGTCATGTGTATACATTTTAATCCACAAAATTAATATTTTAACCGCAGTGAATAATAGAATTATTTTATCACAGCAAACAGATAGTTTTTACTTTAGCATAACAAATAGGCTAATTTTTGTACACATAAAAAATTCTGTTTACAAAACACTAATACATAAATGACAGATAAAATCATTGGTGTATTAAAAATTTCTACCCAGAATCTATTAATTACTTTGCTAAACATGTGCTAACACCGTTTTCACGTTTTTACGGCCCTCCTGAGAATAACCAGTAACTGTAAATACAGACATTATAGTTGAATTTACATAATAACTCTTGAATATACATTTTTCTGTCTATTTAATTAAAATAATCGATATTTTATTAAGAATACATTTAATTATTAAATATGTTATAGTTGTATGTAATATTTTAACTATATTAATTAATTAATGAAAATTTTAATGAAATATGACTAATTAATTAAAAATTAATTTTTGGATCATGTGAAAGATACCTTATTTTTATTTTTTTTAATTACCGTAAACCTAGATTATTTATTTCTCCTTAATAACAGCTACACAAACAAAAGTGCGGAGCCAAAAAAGCGATCTATATAGCGTTATAGTATTGGTCGAGTATAGTCGAAATCCAAATTTTTTGAATTTTCTGCATACATTTTTTTATTTGAGCTTGAATTTTGGGTTTTGGTTAAATTTTTCCAAAAAAAGTGTGCGATACCAAAAAAGCAACCTATATAGCGTTGTAGTATTGGTCAAGTATAGTCGAAATCCAAATTTTTGGAATTTTCTACTTACTAGTTTTTTTAAATTAAATTTTGGGTTTAGCCAAGTTGGAAAACTTTAACTTAAGCCCAAAATTCAAGCTCAAATAAAATAAAAACTTGTAAGCAGAAAATTTCAAAAATTTGGATTTCGGCTGAACTCGACCAATACTACAATACTATCTACTAAATATAGTATATAGGTTGCTTTTTTGGCTCCGCACTTTTTTTTGTGTAGCTATGTAATTATATAAAAAAACATGCCTGTAAGAAAATATAACATTATTTTATTTTTTTGATCGTGTAAAACGTGCCTTACACTTAATGCCTTTAATTAGAGTTTATAATTAGCTATGGTTTGTTATCGATACGTACCAATTAGCCCAAAAACGACAATAAATGCTAATCTCCTCAGAAAAAGTTTTCTTTTGAATATTTACGATTACACAGTGTTTTCTTTTTTTTGTACAAAAATGTTTTTCAAGAAAGTGTTTTTCGTTAATGAGTTTAATATATTGAAATAAAAATGTCACTGTGGGGTTAATTATGGGTTCTCATTATATAACAAAATGTTGAGATATGAATTCTAATTTGAATATCTCATAAACGTTATACATTTTCGTTTTTTATGCATCTTTAGTGAAATCCGAATTCTAAGTGTACTTTACAACTAAAACAAAATAAGTTAATGGCACCAGTCTTGGATATGACCCCAGTAATGATTATTTTTTAATTAAATGTACTGAATTATAAATATTAGTTGATATTTGATTATTACCATTTCTGAATATTAATCTATAATATATATACATTTTTCATATACACTTTCTTACAGCGTGATTTGATGACAATCGGCCAATTGGTGTCAAAATGGTGGACGTTTAAACTAATTATTAGTATAATTTATTTATTAACTATTATATTATCATAACAACTGCTTTATATTGTTTCAAATTTGATTATTCTTTCGTTTATATATTTTGTGTCGTATTACTTATCATTTTTTAATCATTAGCAAGTGTCTATCACCGCGTGCTCATTACTAGTTTTACTTTATCCATTAATGGAGAAAAAAACACAAACAAAATAAAAGGCTATAATTTAAGAAATAAACCTTTGCGGACTTTGGTAATTAAATTGATTGAATAAAGAGTTACTTGTTTTATTAGTAACATGAGTTCATGAGAATAAAAAAAAGAAGCCCAAAAACAGTAAACCTTGCTCTTATAGCGGCCATAACTGGTGACAGTACCTTAGTTTACTATTTTTTACTAAGGAACTGGCACCAGTCTTGAACACTTTAAGAACATGAAATACTGTTTTAGGGGATTGATGGGCTTCTTTCTTGAAATTCTCATGAACTCATGTTACTGATAAAACAAGTACTTCTTTATTAAATATCAATTTAATAACCCAAGTATGCAAATATAGTTTTTTTTTTTAATTATAGCCTTTTATTTTGTTTATGTTTTGCTTCCTCGCAATATCAAAGAAACGATAAACTTTGTGATCGTTTTAAAATGAGAAAAAAAATTGTTCTCCGATTTCATAATTTTAACTTGATCTTACCGTTTCAGGTTGTAGAGTGTAGAGCATTAAATTTCCTATAATATAGGTCACCACAAGACAATGTTAGTTGTAAAATATTCCCTTACATAGATTTATCTCAATTTGCTTTAAAAAATCGTCATTTCTTTTTTAAATTGTTATTTACTTTGACATATTTAATGTCATTTTGACGTTTGCATAACAAAGTATAAAATTAGATTTATGGTCTGTTTCATTTAAGATTGAAGTGGTGGATGGATATTAGACGGTACGATTCACACAGGCACTATTCTATGAATAATTTTATTTAATATGTATATGAAAATTTTTAATGTAATCTGTAAGAAATAAAATTCAGCTTTGTATTATGAATATTAGTTTTCTATCTTAATGTCGATAATATAATACACATTTTTAGAATAACTAATCTGTTAATTTAACTTTAATTGCATTTATTCCAAGGCAACATGAATTAGTAGATGTATTGCGTCGTATTGCGTCAGTGAAAATTGTGTTATTGTGAATCTGTCTGGCGTTTTGTCCAATCAGGAGCGCGTATCATGCTTTCTATGTTAGCTACCACTGCAATCTTAAATTAAAATATCAAAAAATTAAAAATATACGAAAAAATAAACAGGTGCATCTTAAAAAATTTCAAACTAATATTTTTGTATAAAAATTAAATAGTTAACCAATACCAGGCAATTTATCTGAACACTATCGGTTTTTATATAAATTGTTCAATAATTAACTATACCTTTGGTGAATTTAGCACAAGGAATAACTGTGCAGAAGTGTTTCTCCAGTAATGGACAAAGTAAAACTTGCTAATGATTACAAAATGATAAGTACAAAGAAACAAAAATTATAAAATAAAGAATCGTAAGATTAAAAACAATGTAAAGTAGATGCTATGATAATATACCTAATAATTAATTTTGATAGATTACACTAATTATTAGTTATCAAATTAATAATTCTCATCAAATAAGTGTCTATCGATTATTATTCAGTAATGGCTGTAAAGGATATTGTCCAATCCAAGACTGGTGGCAATACCTTATCTACAAAATTATTTTTTCCATCTTTTGCAACAGACAAATAAATTATAATCTACGATCGAAGAAAAGGTTACGAACGACTGCAGAAGATTTCATCTTCCATGTTTAATAAAGTCCTGAACATTAGGATATCTCTCCTGGAAATTGTGCGGGAGAGGGCGTAGTGATTTTTTATTAGTCGAACAGAAAATTCTCTCAATTGTACCATTTACATAATCAGGTATCCTCGGTATTGAATTGCCTCCAAAAGTTCTTTATACGCCAGTATTTTGTGTATAGTACTCGAAATATTCACAAAACTTTTGTCGATGCAATTAGAACCTATATACGTATCGTGTTTTGTACATGATACAGGATGATTCTACTGCTATATTACATTTATAACTTATTAATTATTATCCGCGACTTCATTCGCGTAGATTTTAGGTTAGTGAGAACAACACTATGAAGTGAGGTTAGGTTAAAAATACATATAGATAATACAGATTTCTGTTATGATATATATAGTCGAAAAAGCGTGTTTTTAGTTTCGCATTTGCACGCTAGATGTTTACGCCAAAAAAGTATAACCTATATTGCATACAAATGTCACACACCCATTTTTTATCTAATCAATTTTTCGGGATATAAAGTAACATGCAAAGTAACATCTCCTTATCAAATTTCATCAATATCGGTTAAGCGGTTTAGCCGTGAAAAATTAACAAACAGACGAACAGAGACACTTTCGCATTTACAACAAACTTCGCTCGCGTAGACTACAGAATTATTGTTTAGGAGTTTTGAAAAATATAGTTAAATTAAATACAAACACGATTAGTTGTTATTGTAATAATAACTAACCAACCTAAATTACCTAACAAAAGAAAAAATTTAAAAGGTAATTATTGAAAACAAAATAAACAATTGACGATCAAAAGAACGCACGCGAATCACTCGCTCCTGCACGCCCCGACACGAATCTTCTTTAGTTCGCGCGAATATGTTACCGTATATTTCATGTTATTTCCTAAACTATAAGACCAAATTGGATGCTGTAAAGGACAAATTATTTCTAAAATAAGTACTTATGACGATAAAATCATTTATTTCGATAAGGATTAATGTTTTGCAGGTCAAAATATTAAAAATATATCAGGTGCGTCTTTAGAAAAAATTTGAACTAATACTTTTTAGTAAAATAGTATAAAAATTAAATGGTTAACCAATGTCAATGAATTTAAATTATATATTCAATAATTAACTCCCTTTGGTGAAAGAAGCTTTGTGCATTTACAGATGTTTTTTTTTGTTATTTACAAAATTTGGGCTTACTCTTGATTTTTTTTTCCGAGAAACTCCTTAATGGGGTTTCAAATAAAAGTTTATGAAATAAGGGTCTACACTCTATAGACTACTAAAGTTTAAAAACCGCTGTTTTAGCTTGTAAGAGACATTACTTTTTATCCACCCGTATAAAACAAAAACGATTACAACATTTTAAATACACAAGAGAAATGAAACTAAAAAAACTTTTCATTCGTTTATTCAATATTCTACTTAGTTCCATTTTGACGACAAATATTCAAGCAACGCTGATGATGAATTACAATATATTATACGTATTATGAGAACTTTTCTTTAACGTTAATTCGTAAACAAATTTCCACATTAGAAAGCCACGCACAGCCCACTTATATAATAATGAAAAACTTTTGTGTACATTTGCATGAGAAACGGTCTTTTGAATTCTGAGAAATATAATGATTCCCTAAAAGCGACCGGTTGTGTTTTATTTATTGCTTTTGGTCGAGGAGAAGGTGTTACATTTTACCGTCGTAAAGAATGGGCAAGAATCCCTTGTCGTACAATGGTATCGGAAAAAAATACCTATAACGAAATCTTGTATGTAGATATTATTGATATTTTTGATTTATAAATTCTGAGTAGAAGTCAATTGGAAGAATATTTTCAAACAAAGGTAAATTGAAACGAAGAAATTCAGATTACATTTTATCATTTTTATGATATATTTTTATCTAAAATCAGTGGACATTATTGCTTCCTCGCAATATTGAAGATTCGAGAAGCTTCGTGATCGTTTTAATATGAGAAAAAAAATTGTTCTCAGATTTCAAAATTTTATCTTGAACATTCCGTTTCAGGGCAAGAAAAACACTTTTTGATCCGTGTCTGTCTGTCTGTTTGTCTGTCATATTAATGAAACTTGGTTGGATGATTGGGTCTGTCTTGAGGACTGTCCTATTTCATAATTTTCAAAATCATCTGTTAAAGAGAGGGGTGACACCCCAAAGTAATTATTTTTTCAAGATGTCTCAAGAACGGCACATGTTACGTAAAAATTGTCGAGCATTCAATTTTGTTGTAAAATATTCCCTTACAAAGATCTTGATGAAATTTGACAAGGAGATAGCTTGCATCCTGAGGAATAATTGATTAGATAAAAAAATAAAAATTCTACACCGACGAAGTCACGGGTAACAGCTAATTATAAAATAAATAATATCAGTTGCTATATTCAGTCCAGGGAAAACTATGAGTCCCTAGTAACTTTATTTACTGAAACCAGACATTAATCTTTACAGAAATGATTCCTATCTAATATTGATATTTTGGCAAATTAAAATCATTTATATTATTTATAAGACATGTCTTACACCCAGAATCCTATTAAATCATCATAATTCCAATACAATTGTACAATAACACTCGTTATACATATTTTATTTAAAAAATGTACAATATCTCCTACGACTGACTTAACAGACCATTATTGTTATTTTTATTTGTTGGTGGCTCGAACAACGAGGAGCAGTCAATAAATTTATTCTAACACAGGAGATTTCCACGCGGAGTGTGAAATGCAATATTGTTCAACACAATACAACTGAAACTGCATAAATACATACAAAGAAGGCGCGAGTGATATAATACCATCTACTTTACCGGCGTGAGATCATTCTCGTCTACGAATTTATTGGTGCGTCTATGAATATATGTTTCTGTTATATAATAAGCAGAAATAACATGCCAAAATCAAATTTAACTTCTGATAGTATTGAGCAGCGGTTCTTAAACTAGGGAGTCCGCGGAACTATTGCCGGGAGTCCGTGAAACATGTTTGGCATAAATTAAAGTACTTTTTTTACATTTCTATTTACCAATGATTAATTACTATCTATCGACCTTCTTTGTTTTTCTGTCAGGGAGGCAGGGGTTATTTTAGTGTGTAGTTGTAGCTTATTTCTGTAGTTGTAAAAGCTAATTTGTGAAATGCAAAAAATTGAAAAATGTATAATAAAAAAATAAAATAATAAAGTGTGTGGAAAAAAGTTCATTGCAGTAATAAAGCAAAAAATGTAAGAAATGTAGAGCAAAAAAAAGTTATTGCAGTTGTAAAAACAAAAAATGTTAGAAATGTAATGCAAAAAACAATGGTCATTGCAGTTGAAAAGCAAAAATTGTAAGTATGGAGTAAAAAAAATTAATATTGTAAAATTTTCTTAAAATAACCCCTGCAGGAAGGGGGTCCCTAAAAAATAATTGTTCAAAAAGGGGTTCCTAAACTTCATAAGTTTAAAACCGCTGGTATAGAGGTTTCTTAAAAAAAAGTATCAGTAATTTTAAGAGCTTCGCAATATAACCCTTAATGATTTAATGAATTTCACAGTAAACTTGATAAAGCACTGGTAAACAAATATGTAGGTACTATGGGCTTCAGAAGTTGTCTGCCACCGTAAAGGTCAGAATCGCTTACAACAGATTCTAAAATATTAAGGCAAACATTCATCGGTTATCTTTTTCTAGGGAGGAGCTTGTATAATTACTTCATTTTAAATAAAACCACAAATATACGTCCATTTCATTAATTAATTTTATATCAAATATATATTCAAATATTTAAATTCTAAAATTATATTTATTGCCACAAAATTTACTTATACAATTTTCAATAGATTACATAATAATTTAATTACACAAATATATATGAGTACTATAAACAAAGATTACTTCTTTATCTAAAAAATGAGTTTCAAAATATCTGTATTTGTTTGATGATTTAAATATTATAATAATCAAATGGGAGGAACCTACTAAGTTTGTAATAAGCGAAAGAAAACTGGTCGACCACTTCTGCATGCGACTCTACATATTATAATAACTCATTAATTTGACGATGTCAGGACTTGCTTATATCTCTGGAAGAGTTCATTTGCAAGCTCGTATTGCTTAGACACTTTTTTATTTATTTTAGTGCAATACTGTACACCCTTAAAATGTATACTAATTCAGGTGTTCCATATCTCTAATATTGCTACCAGAGATTCCTTTTTTATAAAATATTTATATCTATCTTTTTATGTTACAGTTTTTTGTATTACTTCAGAAATATAAAAATAAAATCAATAATATCACGATATAATGTGTTTATAATTTGACTGAATCGTAATAAAAATTGTTGATATGGTTTTTTTCAGATGAAAAAAAAATTATTTTAAATAATTAATCATGTTTTTTCAAGATACACTGTAAGAATGTATACATTTATTTTATACTTGAAATGGCATTTTATGTATGTACTTACATTAAATATATAATGTACGTTTGAATGTAATAAAATTAAATATAAAATAGACATAAAGGACTTTGAAAAATACGTAAATACTTCTTGTTCATTTACATATTTATATTTACTATAAAGTTTAAAAATATACACATATTGTAAACTTTATAACGTACCTAACCACGCATACAGGAAGTTTTTATAAGTGCTGGTATATTCTATATATTTAGTTTTATAAATCAATATACATGAGTACATGGGTATTTCAATGTTATTTCACACACACCGAAATATTGTAACAAATTCAATTATAGGTACATTTATTCACTGCTTGATCCAAATTTACTGTCAGATCTTAATTTTCGCATCGTGTTTGGCCGTAAAAGCTAACGGAAGTTCTTACAAATAATTAATAAATTTAAGAAAACAGAGTATGCTTTGGAATGTTTTACGACTGTATTCATTTCATTCACAGTCCATAGCATGCTGTTTACTGCAACTTATTAATTATTTGTAAGAATTTCTGTAGGTATTTATGGACAAACCCGAAGACAAAATTTTGATCTGATATTACGGGACCAAACGTCAAAACAAGAAAAAATTTAAGTGTCGTAATATTAAAGATATTTGAATATATCTAAAATAACATTGATATATGTATATTAAATTTTAATATCAGAAAATGTAATGAAAAAAAAATTTCAAAACTCTTTATTGAATACATAAATATGTTCTTAATGGCTAAAATGTGTACCCCCTCATTTTTGTAACCGGCGAAAGGCCAGGGGTTATACCATATAATATATACGTTATTTGTCAATGCCCCCCCATTAATAATTTACCCCCACCCAAAAAAAAAATCCTGTCTACGCCACTGTACGTATAGCGTGTATTTATTCCGTAACTTATTTGTGTCAATTTATAGTAAACATATGTAAAATGTGATTGATTTTTAATATATATTAAGAAAAAATATGCCAAAAATATGGCATTGGTTGACTATTTAATTTTTATAAAATTTTACTAAAAAATATTATTTCAAAATTTTTCATAAGACTCACCTGATTATTTTTTCGTATATTTTCAATTTTTTGACAGTTTCAATCCAATTTTAATTTATGCAAATATCAAAATAACATTTAATATCTCAAAGTAAATATCAATTAAAAATAACAAATAACGATTTTTTAAAGCAAATTGAGATAATTCTTTGTAAGGGGATATTTTACAACAAACGTTATAGATCTATATTATAGAAAATTGAATACTTTACAAAAAAGATTCTATAAAAGTTTCACGTAACATGTGTCATTCTTGAGATATTTTGAAAAAATATATATTTTGGGATGTTACCCCTCCCCCTTACACACGATTTTGATGATTTTGAAATGGGACTGTCCTCAAGCCAGGTTCAACCATCCCACCAAGATCGATTCAGTGGTTCATGAGTTATGCGTGTGACAAGAATTCAGAAGACAGACAGACATGGTACGAAAAGTATTTATCTTGACTTGAAACGAAAAGATCAATTTACAATTTTGAAATTGGAACAATTTTTTTGTCTCATTTTAAAACGATCACAAAGCTGCTCGTATCTTTTTTGTCAGAATGGAACAGATACCTATTTTTTACACGACGATTTATAAGTTTCTTTTTAAGCGTTGTTTTCATAGAACCATTTAACCGCGTAAATTACTGTATAACAAAAATCTGAATATTAAAATAACTACCCTGTATTTCTCGCGTTTTGATTTATCCTCCCCAATAGGCGGTTGTATTTTTCGGCAACACACAATGGTCCATGGTTAATTAACAACGGCGCGGATTAATCTTGCCAGTATTAGTGAATGTAATTGAAGCCGATCTCAAATTACCAGCCACGGATTTAAATGCGGTTATTTTTGTATATTTTATTACTTGTATGTGTTTTTTATTTAAAATTTTAATGACTCGTTCTGTAACGGTTTTTTATGTAGTGAAAGGCTTATTGTCAGTTCCAAAATAGATAATATAAGCCTGTCCTCAAAGTTATAAAATCGATGTAAAAAAATCGTTACTTCATACAACGCAAATTATAAGATAAATTGGTTCATTAAGGCTTAAACTTAATACATTTCAGTTTGTGACCATGAATTCCAACCGGAAGGCATTAGAAAAGTTCGATTTTTCACGTTTTAAATTTTATCTCTGACCCTATCACTAATTCCAAAATAAAATTGGTTCTGTATAAAATTACAAAGAAAACAAAATAAAAATGAACTCGCTACGCTCATTTGTTTCGGTGATATGGTAAATCAAAAGTTGACCGAAAATGCTCAAAAATCACAGAAAATGTAATTTTATTTGTAATTTTAGTTATAGAGAACCAAAAAGTATTCCACAATTTGGATATATTTCGTGATGGAATCAGAGATAAAGTGCAAAACGTGAAAAATTGCACATGAATGTGTATGTGTGCCTTTTCTAATGCCTTCCGGTCGGAATTTAAGGACACAAAATGAAATGTATTAAGTTTAAGCCTTAATGAACCCATTTATCCAATAGTTTGCGTTGTATGAATAAATGCTTTTATATTTAACTCTGAGGACTGGCCTAATACTCTAGCATTTGATTTTACATAAACATTTAATACTTTTTTATTAACTAAAACCTAACCAACATTTTGCGAATCACTAACATGTATAAATACCAAAACTCCCTATTGAACCCCCCAAAAAGCCGCCACTGTTTAAAACAAGCTTGTTTATACAAACCAGAAGCTGCGTAATATAAAAAATATGTTTTACACAATTTCTCCTTCGAATTTTTTTTATGTGAGTAATATATTTGTGTTATCATCACTGCCATAATGCAGGGGTATTTTGGGTGGGTAACAGTGGGTGGGGGGTATTTTTTATGTTTCCTTACATCTCGTGTGATTGCGAAAACTGCTGCAGAACGATTTGTATCGGGGTTTTCTACCCCCTCAGCAACTTTAGAAGAAAATACCGGTACAAAATATAATGCATTTTTCTTTACGAAATGTTCTAAGTTTAGATTATAAGATTAAAATTGTATCTAATACATTTTAAAATGTGAATATTTAGATCAATAAGACTACGATTATAACCAGAAACCACTAAAAATTACTTAATATATATAATATAATATAGTATAAGTATTGTAAAGCCTATTTTTTTCGAATTCCGGATTTTGATTGAATTATCCATTTTGACTTTCCCTGAATCCATTCTGACTATTTTCACTATTTTCATCATGATGTCTGTTTGTCTGTCGGTCTGACTGTCTGTAAGTTCTGTAACTCAAATACGACAAATCGTAGAAGGGCGAACGTTTATATGTAAGATTAATTTTTGTCTGGGAATAAAACTTTTTTTTTGAAAACGATCATTCAACCGAAATTTTTGAATTTTTCGTTTTTTTTTTTAAATACGATTTAGAGAAAAAAAGGTCAAGTTAATAATTGTATATTCATTTTTTTCTAAACAAATTTTTGAAAAATAATTTTAAACATTTTTTTAGGAAATCATCTATATTTTTTTCGAATTATTTTTTAAACGGTACGTATTAGAAAAAAATGTTTCAAATACAATTTATAGAGAATATTATTGTCTATAACTATAACTTTACATACTTAAAAAAAATTGTGTAAAGCAATAATCTTTTTTATTTATTTTATTTCAAATGGTTCATAACAGAAAAAAATGTTTATAATAAAAGTAATATATGACCTATTCTTTTTTTGTATCTTTTATGAATTGGCCAAAAAATAATTTTTTTAGATTTTTTTATAAATAATTTTAATAATATGAATATTCTAATTATCTATGAATATAAAAACATTTATTATTACAACTGTCAATTAAATAGATGTATAGAAATAATAATATCTAAAACGTGTTAAACTGTTAAAATATCAAATAAATAAGAAGCCATAGACTAAACGACATTTTTTTTAAACAGAAAAATTATTATAACGATTTATAATAAAAACGTTTGAAATAAAATCACAGAATAGAATTAAAATATATCTCAAACATTAACAAAAACAACAATTAATACAATGTAGTTTATAAGTATTAATTTCTTTTAACTTAAGTATGTAATTTCTTCTGATGTATAAAAAAGTATTTTGCCGACCAGGGCAGTTTATATAACTTAATTTAATTTGTATGACATTTACTTTTTCTTATTGCAATAAAAAAATACTACATTCCCGAATTATTTTAAAATACAAAAAAAATTTAACTCGCCTTCAGTAATATTAATATATTCAACATGTTTTAGAAATGTATATAATATAGAATAAAGATATAGTGTATTTTCTCACACCTCCAGTAGCCGCAAGAATTAATGACTGTTTTTAAATAGCGCTGTAAAATGTTTATAGCCTTACTTATGGGGTGAGAGGGGCGGGTTAGATTACAGAGGTATAAATGACAGTACGTTTGTACACCTAAAGTACAACTAGAGCGTACAAATTATTCGATAAGTGAAACACACTTGTAAATATGATAATATATCAATATTTATCACTCTTTCTTATCTACTTATTATGATTTTTAATTAATGTCTAATTAATTTTATTATGTAAGTGATACTGAAGTCAATTATAACATATATCTATTAGAATTTGTACTTTTAAAAAATGTTTCAAGAAAAATTATGTTTCTTATGAAACTTAACCTGGATGAAATTCAAAATTGTATTGGTTCAAAATTTAGAATTTTTAATATAGTATTATTTATTTAATACTCCTATTTATTAAAATCAAGATAGATTAATTAATACAATATGGATATTGGATATATAATAAATAACATACCATTTTTATACATTTTATGATAAAAAATTATCTAATTCTTCCTACCTCATATTAACAAAATGCATTATAGATTATAGTAAAAATAATGGTGATAAACATACCTTAAAAAGTATTCCAATAATTATCCTTTCCAACATTTTTAAATCACACAAATACAGTTTCATCCACATACAAAATAAATCACTCAAAATCAAACACAAAAACACATCAACAAAAAAAAAATATAAAAGTCAAGTTCAAAATAAACAGAAACCAAAACTGTCCATACAAATAATAATTTCAAATTTTCCAACAATCACAAATTTTGCACCAAAAATAAATCGCCGCGAGATTAAACAACAGCGTTACACGCGCGCGCGTTGTATTACGGGTATGTGTGCGTGTGTGTGAGTGTGTGTGTGTGGTCTCTACGGCTGCCCAAGAGCGAATGAGAGTCTCTCTGAAGCACAGCTCAAAAGCACCTCGCGTTTTGGAACTGACGCGCGAGCGCATATACTTGTATGTATTTGTGTGCATGTATGTGTGTCTGTGTGTAGAAAAAATTGTGATAAATACGTGTGTGCAATGTAGAAAAATTTGTAAAGGGGGAAGAAAAGAAGGAAAAAAGGATTCTATTGTGTGAAAGTTAAGTGGGTTTTTGGAAAGAGAGTGTATTTTTAATAATTCATTTCATTTCTGGGTTTATTGGGTTTTTATAGCTCGTTTAATTATCTTGAGTTTGATCTAGCTTGACGTTATGATTGGGATCTTTTTTTATGCGATGTAAAATTAATGGAGAAATTACCAATGCTTTACTTTTAAAATAAATAGTAAAAAAATACATTTAAAACATCTACACAGTACTTCCTCATGCTAAATTCACCAAATTTAACAATTTTAATAAACACCGATAACGTATTTAGATGAACTCCCTTTTATTGATTAACCATTTAATTTTTATACTATTTTTTGATTTAAATTTTTTCAACTGACATTGTCTTGTGGTATTATATATTATAGAAAATTAAATGCTCTACAAAAAATATTCTATACAATTTTCACTTAACAACTTAACATGTGTCTTTCTTGAGATATTTATATTTATTTCTTACACACGATTTTAATAATTTTTGAATGGGACCTCAAGCCAAACCCAACCAACCAAGTTTCATTAATATCGGTTCAGTTATGTGTGTGACAAGGATTCAGGGAACAGACAGACACATACACACAGCCAGACACGGAACGAAAAGTGTTTGTCTTGACCTGAAACTGAAAGATCAATAGATCATTTTTTTAAACGATCACAAAACTTCTCGTATCTTTGATATGACGAGGAAGCAAGATGATAAGTAAAGTTATAGTAAAGAGAATCTTAATCTTCTACTATTAATTTTAAAATAACCCTACATAAAGAACTGGCACCAGTCTTGGACAATACCCCAGTGTTGTACACTTGTTTAATTAAATGTACTATATTAGAAATATTTATTGATATTTGATTACTGTCATTACTGAATCATAATCTATAGACATTTAACTACATATAAGACAGCTTAATTTGATAACAATCGGCCAATGGGTGTTAAAAAGGTATAGGCATTTAAACAAATTAATGTAATCTCTTTATTAATTATTATATTATCATAACATGTGCTTTACATTATTTCAAATTTAACAATTCTTTATTATTCTATTATTTTGTAATCATTAGCAAATCTCACATCATTACTGGTTTTACGTTATCCATTACTGGAGAAAAAACATAAAATCAAAGGCTATGATTTAAGAAACAAACTATATTTAATAAAGAAATACATGCAAGCAATACAATCCATTTTGATAGTTTTTCAGAATTTTTTGTGCATATGTGTTAATATGTTCTATGTCGTATCGTTAATTGCCGGACAGATTTGTATTGGTCTTTCACTATAATTAGTTTTGTCATGCTATTCCATCAATGAACTGACAAGTAAAAAATCTAGAAATACGTAAATCTCGTAATTAATATTTATTATTGCAAAATATTTTAATAAAACAAATTTCATAGTATTATGTATAGAATAATTAACTATTTATATTATTATTTATAATTATTACTAGCTTTAAAAAAGGAAAGATAAATATTAATTGAAGTCCATAAAAATACATATTTTATTTAATTAGACCATAAGTGTCACCAAAAAAAAAATTAAGTCGGTTCACGAACTTTTTGAACATTAGCATCACATACACATATCCGCGCGCGTATGTGTGTAGAAGAGAGAGAAAGAGAGCGAGCGGCACAGACAACGTCGCCGCCGCTACCATGGCCAAATGCGGAATCTGTAAAAGAATCAAGACTCGTGACGCCAGCCTAACATCATTCTATCGATTACAATTTTACTATTGCAGAGCGAGAGTAGACGCGCTAAGGGGGGCTTCGGGCGCTTGCCAGAGACCGCTCCACCCCCACCACTATATGTAAAATGACACTTATTGTTTGCCAGTCGCTTGTTCTACTATTTCTTGATGTCTTTATTGACAGTTGAAATCCAAGGCTCACTTGTATGTACGTTAATATATAAAAATATTATATTACAAGTGTATATGTCAGGTTAGTTTTGGTGGTTATTGGAGTGAGTTTATGTTAGTACAAAACAGAATATTTTATGTAACTTCAAAGCAAAAACAATTACGATTATTAAATTAAACTTCAGTAAAACTGACAAAAAACATAACTCACTTGAATAATGTACTAGTACCAGTCTTTGACGCTTTCAGAGCAAGGTATACTGTTTTTTAGGATTGATGGGTTTCTTTTCATAATTCTCATGAACTAATGTTACTAATAAAACAAGAAAATCAATTTTATATAGTTTATTTTTTAAAATATAACCTTTTATTTTGTTTTTTTTCAGTAATGGATAAAATAAAACCAGTAATGGGCACCCAGTGATCGACACTTGCTAATGATTACAAAATGATAAGTACTATTTTATAAAATAAAAAATCGTAAAATTCGAAACAATGTAAAACAGATGCTACTTATGATAATATAATAATTATTAAATAGATTACATCCGCGATGTTTAAATGTCTACCATTTTGACATTCATCCGTCAATTGTCATCAAATAAACCTATGTATTTTAGAGTTAAGCAGTTATCAAATATCAACAAATATTTCTAATTTAGTACCTGAATATTTGTTCGCAAAAAGTTTTCGACAGTAAATTATGTCAAGCATAGAAAATTTAATTGTAATGTTATATTTAATACTATTATGTAAAAAAATATGAGTAAATATATGTAATTTATGTATATGTACATATACAATAATGTACATAGTTTGAAACGAATAGTTGAACTAACAAGCAAAAGAGTAGCAATGTTAACAATGTCTGTATAAGCTAACAACTGCGCTAGCCGGCTCGTTAGACAGAACAAGATTGTATGCAACAAAACTCCAAATATCAGACGTCTACGCGAGGAAAAAACTACAACCAACAATCAGGGTGAGTCCAAAAAAAAAACACCGATTTTCTTATATCCTTGTAACTTAGTAATGGGAACATATGTTAGGTACAAAAGGAAATGTAATGAAGTAATTAAATGGATGTATGCTCGGTTTCACAAGCAATAGTTACCTACAGTTTTTTTCGATCAACCAAAACCCTTAACTGGAAATTAAGATATTTCCATAAGAATATGTGAAATAAATTAAGTTTATCTGTTCCTCTATTGAGCGTAGTAGTCAAGTGAACCAAGCAATTTTCCAGAATACGAAAAAAATAACACACTCGCGTGAGAGGTGGGAATTTACCTTTAAAAAGGGGTTAGTTTGTTTTTACTTCCAAGAAATGAAAATAATGTAAAAAAAAATCGTGTCCGAGATAAGAGCATATTCTGATTGTACTACCTTGAAAACTTAAAAGAAAAGTTGATTTCCGCATGGTGACTGTGCGTGTGTCTGTGTGTGTGGATATAGAATTTTCTTTCGTCCACGATAACTACTGTAAAAATGCACCGATCTGAATTATTTTTAGGGAAAATGTTTGTCTCAGTGAGTACTCCAGGCCTATTGATTTTGGTACTAATCGGATTAGGGGTTTTATAAATATTTGAAATTTTGTAACTTTTATCGTCTAAAAAGTGAACGATGTGAGTATTATTGGTACATTTGTAGTTGAATTGAACCTAAAAGACATTTATTATTTGTACGTGCCTAAACAGCTATTGAAGGGGTGAAAACCACCCTCAAAATTTGAATTTTAAATACTAATTAATACGTCACTTATTCATGTTGCCTTGGAAATAAATGCAACTAAATTCAAATTGTCAAATTACTTATTCTACGAAAGACATTAGGACATTAAAAAACTAATATTTATAATACAAAGGTGAATTTTATTTCTAACAAATACAATTGTTTTGCATATATTCAAAATTATTTAAAAAGATATTAAAGAACATGGAAGTCATGTATGGTTCTCCATACAGATATTTTCGATTTATTTCAAAAACTAAATCGATGATGTGGTTATATTATGATTTAAAAAATGCTAATTTTCGGTTCTTATCATTAAAAATTGAAGAACTCTAGATAATCGTATAGACTTGTGATTTCGTATTAATTCTTTCTTAAGCTCCGAAGAACTCAGATCAACCATAATATAGCCAACTTTACCAATGATATTAATCAATATTTAAGGATGTCTCAATAATAATAATAATTTATGTTGTACTTAAATATTAATTAAAAAATCAGGTATCAACTATTTGAAAATCATAAATTCATAGGAGTTATTTTAGTAAATGCTTTTTACATGTTTGTGCGGCTCTAAAATTGAAATTTGCAGTTCTAAAATATAATTTCTTCAGAGCAAAAAAATTCTAAAAGTGCCAAAAAAAGTAATTCAATCTAGCAAAAATCTATTTGAAACACCAAAAAAAGGTTATTTAATTTCACCCCCTAAATTTTTATTTGAAAGACCAACAAATAAAAATCATTCAATTGCATCTAAAGTCTTAAGCATTCTAAGGTATATATTTTTATCTATTCATCATACAAAAATTATTTGCTTTACTTCAAATTGTTCAGTTATAAAATTTTGTTAAAATACCCCTGGTACTCAATTTATTATCTTGTATACCTGTCAAAACATCAGATTCAGAATATGGAGCTTATACAGAAAAAAATATATTAATATTCATATGTTTTTTTACGTAAATGCATGTCATAATTCTTAAAATAGGTCAAAGTTACCAGGACTTTAAACAGTTATCTCCAGTGAAATTAAATAACTTGGTATTTCTTTTTTTATAAAATTAAAAACCTAATTAAAGGCGCGGTTACACAGTGCGAACTAGCATCCGAGCTGGCCTAGTCAGTTACTGCAGTGCAGCTACTCGCACCGTGTGACCGCATCATACGAGTTACTGTCATGTGCGAGTCGGTCAGTACATCGCATCCGAGTTACTACAACATTTTTTGTTTTAATCGCCTTCACCCACCACGCCACAAGCAGCAGCTCGCATGCGACTCGGACGTCAACTTGCACGGTATTGCGAAATGACAGTAGCTCGTAAACTCGGAACCACGCTGAGTGCATGAAAGCTAGTTAAATGCGAGTACACACATGTAGTAGCTGTCTACTTCACGCCAGTAGCTCGCACTTGTGTTACCGGGTGAGGCGAGTCGAGATACTGTCATACGAGTACACAGGTGCAGTAGCTGTCCACTGTCAGGTCAGCAACTCGTATTGTGTAACCGCGCCTTAAGGTGCAGTGGGGTAAGTGCAGACTGGTTTTTGCATAGTTGGACTTTGAACCCTAATATTTTCAATCTGTTATATAAATACTTAATATTTTCAGTATCAAATGATTGTGTGCAGTTATTACTGACAAGTTTAAATTGAATAGGACGCCTATTTTCTTTGTATATTTGCATTATGATAGGAAATTGTAAAAAATGTCAACTACAGTGCATTTGCCCCATTTTCAGAGCAAGTGCATTACCGGTAGTTAAAAACGCTTTGAAGCATTATTTTATATGCTATGGGGCAAGAGCAGAATTGTGAATACGCCCAGTATAAAATGCTTTTTACCGCATCAAGATACGTTGTTTAGTTTTGGAGTAGTGAATTTTTTAAACGAGTTGGTATTAACTTTTAGTAGTTCACTACATATTAGCTATTACAATTTCACTCGTATTATAATAAAAAGAACCCGTTAATGCATTTGCCCCGTTTCTGCACTTACCCCCACTGCACCTTAGTATAACGCTTAATTCTTAATATAATATAACTGATATAATTATTTAAA
Organism: Sialis fuliginosa; assembly: GCA_961205875.1. NCBI lineage: Eukaryota > Metazoa > Arthropoda > Insecta > Megaloptera > Sialidae > Sialis > Sialis fuliginosa. Next base: position 20,191,260 of record OY540809.1, on the reverse strand, counting down.
TAAACAGAAGAATATTATTCATGCATAATATATAAATAGATACTATTTTCAATAAATAAGTGGCTTAACAAAAATATTTATTTAAGAGTTTATGTGCTTACAGCAGTACAAGAAAGTAAAAACTACGGCTGAAAAAATCTCTTAATTCTTTTAGTTTAATAATAATAAAAAAATGTGATATGGAAATAGCGAATTATTTAATTAAACACGTTTTTCAAACTAACTAACAACTCACCCTATCGGAATAGTTCATTTTTTGACCACACCGTGGCGTACGATCTAAGACAATAGTAAAAGTTTTTGTGAGAAATATAAAGTTCAAGAACTATCTTCTTTTTTTCGACCCATACTGTATAAATATGTTTTATTGTTGTTAGGAACCTTCGTCAGACTTGTGTCGACATCTTACAACTAACTACACTTCTTCTTGATCTATGTTTTTATGTATTATATATAATATGATGTTGCTGCTTGAAATAAAATTATCTACAAGTCTACAATATAAACTACATTGCTGTACGTACATTATAGAATTTACAGTGAAACCTCTCAAAACACATATTTCCACATGATTCCTTTTACGAGGTTATATCTGTTACTATCAAATAAGTTTAAAAATATTTAAATAAAAATATCACATTAATACAATACAATTATTCGCGTGGAATGACTTTTTATCAAGTTAAAACTTGCATGGGAAGGTGCAGTGAAAATATACATTTGGAGAAGTTTCACTGACTCCAGAACTCAGATTAACCATTTTTCCTATATTCATTAATTTGACTTTAAATTAAGTCTAGGGATGTAACGGATGTCGTTTTAGCGGATGAGGATGCGGATGCAGATATTAGGAAGGTGGGGTTTGGGAATGCAGATGAAGATGTGAATTAGAAATTTATTTAATAAATAAGATTAATTGTATTTTCGTGTAAATGTTAATTTAGAAAAAAAATTATACTTAAAATTAAGTAATGGTAAATTATATTTAATAAAAAATAATTTACTTTTTCGCCTTTCAAACGACTTCTCAATTTGTCATAGATCAAATCTGCTCCGCTGAAAAATTGTTCATAGCAGGTGGAGGTGATGAGAATTTCCGTACGACAATATATAATTTTTCGTAAAAGAAATGGAAATGAAATGAAAATAATGACACGCTCATTTTACATGCCTCATTTTAAAATTCGCTACAAAAGATAATTTTAAAAATATATTTGCAATAATCACTTTTTTGAAAATCAGTTAAATATTCAAGATTATATAAAATTTTGCAAGAATGTTGATGTGATCATATAATCAATTTTGATTTCAAGATTAGCAATATCTTTCAATTTTATTAAAATTCTCATGAAATCAAATTTTTACTTTTGTCACAAGTTATTCGACATGATCTAACTACATTAGTTTATAGTTTTATAGAAAATATCATCATAGAAAAATGAGGATGCGGATTTTTTTAAATTCAAAGTTGCGGATGAGAATATGTAAATTAATGAGGATAATCCGCAGTTGCGGATGCGGATATCCGTTACAACTCTAAAATTAACCCCAGTAATTAGTTCGAAATTACTATTAAGTAAAATTTAAAAAATATACATATATTAATACATGACATTGAAGAATTTTCTAATAACAAGTTAATCATGCTTATGTAATAGCAAGAAACCAGCTGATCATGAACAATTATGACATACTACTGTTATCTCGGATATATATAACAGCAGGAAGTGTTGACAAAACATTACACACAATAGTACGTGACAGCACGTGACAACACGTCATGAATCATTGCTAATATTAATAACAACGCGCAATATTTCATATATCACACATCATAATCTAACTTCATAAGATAGAACTGTAATGAAATTTGTTTGACATTAAAATAAAGCAGATTTTTACGAAAACTGATAATCCTTAATATATTTAAAGCTCAACGTCTCTCTTTTTGTCTGTCTGTCTGTTAAATATTGTCTCAAAAAATAGATACTATTAATGACAAATTTTGTGGTCACATTTTAAAAAATTAACGAAAAATTATTTTTTTAAATATGAAAAATAGTAAAATTTAAGCTTTAGCCATAGACATAGAGAATGGACAGTGCATTCTGTATTAACACAATGGTGTAACATCTGTTCAAAAAGTGAGAGAGAGATGCAGTGTAGTTTGGAATATACCTATCTCTTTTTCTAAGAATCTAATTGGTAGCTTACTATAGTTCAGGGTAGTATTTCTGTCCAATATATTTTTGTATATCTATCTTGTGATTTTTGTACAATAAGTTTTTCATTAGAAAAGGAAATAATATAAACAATAAACATACTACACTCATCCAAACAATTAAAGGAACAAGAATTTAAACATTTTTTTGGGTGTTTTTTGAAGTGCTGTATCTTTGTCAAAAATGGTCGTATCGAAATGAAACAAAAAGCATTTTAAAGCTTCAAGTTTCTAGTTTTGAGATTTTTTAGCATAATTTTTTTTGAGTTACGGTTATCGCGCAATCAAAAGAAATAGTGGGACACAAAAATTTTCTAATTTTTTAAATTTTTTTTAAGGGTCCGCGCGATTGGGAAAATTTTTTTCAGTTAAACCAATGCATTGGTCAGTTAACTTGCTTATTCAGCTTTAATTTGTTTTTTTTTGGTCTCTCTCAATTTTTTTTTGCCGAGATATTTGACTTTAAATGAAAAATGATTATTTTGTCTTCGATCATCAATATATCAGTAACTAATGATTAAACAGTGAATTTAAGGGCAGTTTTAAAAACTTGAATAAATTTCCTACAAGACCCTTTCATGACTTTATTAGAAGAACAAATTTTTTTACCCTCACCAGTAGTTTGAAAAAGTACAAAAAAATGACCTTTTATGTTCTTTTAGTAAATCTATCGCTATTTTACAAATATCGATGGGAAGTCTAATGTTGCGAGGTATTTTTACAGCTTAATGTATCCCCAACAGTCCTGTAAATTTTGAATTTGATCCATCAAACCGTTTTTCCGAACCGATTGATCAAATTTTGCTTGCGTATTAATTCGATTCCAACATGCGAGACAAAATTATTTTACAATTTCGTACGATTCCCGCTGCGAAAGAATAAATTAATGCAATTACTTCAAGATGAGTAAAATTATGGTACGCAAAAGCCGAATCGTGTCAAAAATGAGTCAGTATTGTTTCTTGAAATGTTTTAAAAATTTTGAAAAAAAAAATCAAAATTTAAAAAAAAAAAATTTTTTTAATTTTTTGGAATTTGTTTTCTCCATTTCAAATTTAACGAGTAACTAATGCAAAACTGTAAGAAAAATCAAAAAACTAAAATCGTTTTTTTTATTTTGATGATGATTACACAATGTTTGTTCCAGTCTGTTACACAATACACTTGTTCCTTTAATTGTTTTGTAAAACTTTGATCAATCGGTCCGGAAATACGGTTCGATGGATCAATTTAAAAATTTACAGGACTGTTGAGGGTACATTAAGCTATAAAAATACCTGGCAACATTAGTCTTTCCATCAATATTTGTAAAGTAGCGATAGATTTACTAAAATAACATAAAAGGTCATTTTTTTGTACTTTTTCACACTAATGGTGAGGGTAAAAAAAAAATTTTTTCTAATAAAGTCATGAAAGGGTCTTGTAGGAAATTTATTCAAGTTTTTAAAACTGCCCTTAAATTTACTGTTTAATTATTAGTTGCTGATATATTGATGATCGAAGACAAATGAATCATTTTTCATTTAAAGTCAGATATCTCGGCAACAAAAAATTGAGAGAGACCAAAAAAAAACAAATTAAAGCTGAATAAGCAAGTTAACTGACCAATGCATTGGTTTAACTGAAAAAAATTTTCCCGATCCCGCGGACCCTTAAAAAAAATTTAAAAAATTAGAAAATTTTTGTGTCCCACTATTTCTTTTGATTGCGCGATAACCGTAACTCAAAAAAAATTATGCTAAAAAATCTCAAAACTAGAAACTTGAAGCTTTATAATGCTTTTTGTTTCATTTCGATACGACCATTTTTCAAAAAACACCCAAAAAAAATGTTTAAATTCTTGTTCCTTTAACTGTTTGGATGAGGGTATAATGTTTCATATTTCATCGAGGAAATTTAAAAAAAAAACATCAATTGATCTGATTGAAATTTGCAAAATTATGAACGGATATTCCGGGAAAATAACATTTTTGCTACCAAAAATATTAAATATATATTAATAAAAAATAGTTTTAAATCAATTCCCATGTGGTTGCTACAAAATGATGAGGTGGATTGCACTTACAAACAGCACATACAAGATTTACTTAACAAAATTTTAAATATTTTTTTTGATATTAGGTTACATTACGAAGTTACGAAAAAGGAAGAACAAGATATTAAAATTGGGTCAAAAAATTCGAAACATATTATTTAGAAATCAATTATTGTTTTTTTTTTTTTATTAAATAAAAGTTTTTTATAACATTAATTATTTTTTGTTTTTAACCTCTTTATATATATCTATGAAAATTTTTAATGTTCGGGGCCAAGAATGAAATAGTTACACTCCTGTTTAAAAAAAGGACAAGTATATTCCAAACCTGTTTCTATCACTTTTTTTTGATACGACTCCGTTTTCGAGTCAGATGCGTAGTCCATTCTCTATGTCTATGGCTTTAGCTAGTTTATATACAAATACATCAACGAAAATTTTCAGTTGTTACAGTAAGTTTTTTTATTTTAATTCACATCAATATTTACAATGTACCATTTCTAAACAAAGCACTATATACTCTATGATTATTTCATATGTCCTCCCAACTGTGCTTATAGGTATTCATTTTACATTAAACAAAACTCACTCTCATGTGCAAGATAGAGCTTTTACAGTTTTCCATGTACATACGCCGATAAAGCAGTGTTTTTTTTATCAGCACATTTGCATATCAATAGAAAGACGTTTTATTCATCTCGCTGTCTGTTCCTAAGAGCAGAGCTTTTGTATTTTAATAATCATTTAATATCCGATATTTGTACATTACCATAAAAATGTTTTTTCTAAAATATTTCCTCTCCATTTTTCTTTGGCATATCGATACACTATATTAAAATATATGCATGTAAAATGTTGAATTCAAATTGAAAAATATTTTCAGATGTCACCTCTCCCCCTTACACACAATTTTGAAGATTTTGAAATGGGACCGTTCTCAAGCCAGACCGAACCATCCAATCAAGTTTCATTAATATCGATTGAGTGGTTCATGAGTTATGCGTGTGACAAGAATTCAGGGAACAGACACAGACAGACAGACACGGAACGAAAAGTGTTTGTCTTGACCTGAAACGGAGAATAAATTTTTGTCTCGTTTTAAAACGATCACAAAGCTTCTCGTATCTTCGATATTGCGAGGAAACAGCAAGCTCTAGAGTGCAACCTTTGAGGTCCACACAACCAAGTTCCCATCATGGTATGACTATCAATACTTGAATACTGATTAGGTATTTGTTGTTTTTTCACTACATATTAATAAAAAAACTATAAGATGTTATTTGATAAAAACAAGTAATTTTATATTATACGCTTTAGACTTGGTGTTTCCCGGGTTAATATCCACAAATTATAAACCTAAACCATCCTCGTGAAACACTCTACCTATTATTAAAAACCGGAATGAAATCCGTTCAATTGTTGCTGAGAAAATTGTGTACAGACAGACGCGGCGAGTGACATTGTTTAGTGTCTTCCTGATTGCGGTCATTACTGATTGCGGTCGTTCCTGATTGCGGTCGTTCCTGATTGCGGTCATATAATTTTTCAGTTGTAAAAAAGGGGAAATTTGGCGCAGCTTGCTAAAAAGTTAAATAATCATCTCCACTGGGTAGTGTTCTGATTGCGGCCAACTCTTAGATGATAGCCTTATATTTTCTATATTATTCTTATATGTATTTTTTCAGATGCTTGAATATTGATGTTCTTTTGTATGGATTTCTTGAATGTGGGACTTATAAACTATAGTTTAAAAAATATGCGTTACTTTTTATTATATCAAATTAAATTTATGTATTATTTTGTTATCTAATAAATTTTATGTATATCACTTATAATTATAATTAATTAATAGTAAGTTATATATGTATATTAGTGATGTAACGAATGTATGATTTTAAACATTCGCGAATGCGAATGCGAATATTAGCGGCCGACATTCACGGATGCAAATGCGAATGCGAATATTGACTTTTTTTATTATAAATTTTATTTTTCTTATTTTTTCGCTTTGAGGGGGGGGGGGGGGAGCAAGTAGACATATAAGCTCCCTCAACTTTTTTTTGTATTTTTTTGTGGGGGGGGGGAGCACGATCCATATAATCCCTTCTCTCTTAAAAAATTATTGCATTATTTATTTAGTTTTAATTTTATAAATTTTACTTTTTTTAGGGGTTGGGGCATGATCCATACAATCCCCCTTCCCAAATGTATAGTATTATTTAAATTGCTTTGATTTCTTAAAAAAAACTTTTTTTAAATTTTTTCCCCCAAAAATAATTCAAATCGGTGCATTTTTACAGTAGTATCGTGAACGAAAGAAAATTTTACATTCAGACACATACACGCAAAGCCGTCATGAATAAATTAACTTTCCTTTACGTTTTGAAGTTAGTACAATCAGAATTTGCTCTTATCTCGTACACGATTTTTGACGGTATTACAATACTTCCATTTTATCAGAACATAGAAGTAAAAATAAACGTTGACTGTTCCTAAGTTCTTAAAAATAATTATTTAATATAATAATAGATAAAAAAATATTTTTTTTACTATTACAAAAAAAAGTAATATTCGCAAAAATATCCGCACTTTTTCTTGTGAATGCGAATGCGAATATTCGTTACATCACTAATGTATATACAAGTGTTTCCAAGAGTTGACCGCAATCAGGACACTGAACGGTAGAGCTATATATTTACTTTTTAAGCAAGTTGCGACAAATTTCTCTTTCTTTATAATCGAAAAATGATATAACCGCAATCAGGACAGTTTTCTTGAATGACCGCAATCAGGACGATCGCAATCAGGATACAACCACTTTGTTTTATAATATCTACTAGATAAGATGTTATTTGATAAAAACTGTATAAAAATTTTTGATATTTCAATCAAAATTAGATCGGATAAATATTTTTTAAGAAATTCTGAAATCTACTTTTTTGCAGACTTTTTGTTCACACAAAAAACAGCTTGACCGAATTTACTGAAATTTCTTTTAAATTATATTAACGGCAACTCAACGAAGTCGATATAATTTTTTATTTGCGAGATTTCATGCAGGAAAAAAAATGACCATCCCATACGTGCATACGTACACACACAAACGCGCACACACACACACACACAATTTTGAAAATAATGTAAACATACTGTAGTAACCTTGAAACATAAAAATATGTTGAATTTTTTTTTCAGACCCATTACAATAACTTTGCTATGCTGGGAAGTTAACCATTTTTCTTCATCTTGTTTTCATAATATTTCCAATTCTCAGAACTCTACTATAAGTACAAATAAAATCATCGTTTCAGCGAAAAAACGAAACAATCAATATAACAACCCTACCTCAATAAAATCCCAATTTTCTACCGATTATATCAGAAACGAGGGGACAAAAATATCTATTTTACGAATCAATAAACTCATAAAAAGAATGACACATACTCAATGTACAGGAAATAAGTTCTGCAGATTTCAAGCTGCCAAAGAGCATTTGACCTACAAAATATCTCTATCAATTTTACTATACGAAAAAAATGTAATGATCGAGCTGTTACAACCTCGATTGTTTTAATGGTTATACATGCCTTTGCATAAATTTGGCAAAATTTTTTTTTAAGTCACATTCTATGCAACCTGACCAAATATTAGCTTCCAAAAATTTATGATTTTCGAAAAAAAATGTTTTCCAATATTCAAAAAAAATTTTTTTTTTGATAATCCGTTAATCGAATTTGATGGTGCTTGTAGGATATTATAGTGGTACTTATAACTCATTAGAGGTAATAATTTTATCATCCTCTGTACGTAGTAAACTAGAAAAAAAATTAATAAAATGTTTAATATTAAAAAACACTATGTTGTACTCGGAGAGCAATCACTATTTTTTCATAAAATATACGTAATTTTTTTTTTTTAATAGAAAAAAAATATATAATATAATGTAATTTAGTTTATTTATCGTTTTAGCTTCCCAAATTATTTTATGATGAATTTTTTTTAATCTCATTGTTACAGTCAATGTTCCAGATGTCGAAATTTATTATAATACGTTGATCGAAGTCATTATTTAAAATAAGATAAATTATATTATTTATTTTTAACAGTTTTTCGATATTCTCTACTAAATAATGTTTAATTTGATATAGCTTATGTTATAATTTTCGAAAAAACACCGATAAAATATTTTTAATAATTAATTATAACAATAAAATTTTTGTGCAGATACTTTGTGGTCACATGTAACATTTTTTTACGTTTATTTGAATTTAGAATATTAGAAACCATAGATAAAAATGAATGCAAATTTAAAAAATAATATAAAAAAACTTAGGACGCTAAAACAATAAGTAACTGTAATTTACAGTGAACAGCTTGGATATATTAATAATTTTATTATAGTTATATTTCAGAATGCCTCCGAAAAAGAATCGATGGACCAAACGAAAGACTTCAACTGATGATACTAACGATACCACTGGTTCAGAGGAATCTATAATAACTGTATTGCACCCTGTCCCAACATCTACAGAAATACGATCAACATCAACCTCCGTTGTTAAACGTGAACACATATTGGAAAAGGAAGCTTTAGGAAAAAAATTAAAAGGCAAAATGAAAACGATGAGCAATGTAGACAAAAATGATCATATACATTGAAAATAACATAGATTTATCACAAAACAAATTTAAGATGCTAAAACAATATATAACCCAAAGGTTAGTTAATGATGCCGAGAGAAAAAGAAACAATCGTGCTCAGGAAGATCGTGATATTCGGCAGGCGATTGTTGCGTCTAAGCAATTACGTTGTACAACAACGTGATTACAAAGATGACTATCAACAACAAAGACGACTTCAAGATACAGTGGAGTGCTCTGACCTTTGACGGCAGCAAGAGGATGAGAATCAACGTCGTACAAGATTATAGGATTTGGCCGAACGAGCACGCGTACGTATTCTACAAGAAGAAAATCAACGTCTTACAAGGTTGGAGGATTTGGCCGAAAGAGCACGTCTACGTCTTCTACAAGAAGAAGAGGACCAGTATCAAAGGATAGAAGACGCATCTGAACGAACACGTCAGCACCTTCTGCAAGAAAGAGAGGACCAATGACTTAGAAGACTGGAGGATTTGGCTGAGCGTGCTCGCCAAAGACGTCAAGGATTGTCAGCGACAATGAAGTATCTGTGGTGAACTATTTAGGTCTAAAAAATGTTGTCTGTTCTTTTTGCAGAGCTGAGCACTTCATGGCTGAGCGACCGACGAACAGGAAGTTCAGTACGTGTTGCCACAAGGGGAAGATTGTCCTACCAGCGTTGGAACCATACCCATATGTGTTGAAGAGTCTGTTGACCAGGGTGCATGAGTTATCTTCCGATTTCCTTATGCACATACGGAATTACAACAGCTCTTTTGCTTTTGCTTCAACAGGTGTCAACATTAGTTTCCCAGCAGGAAGGGGTCCGTATTATTTCCGAATACATGGTCAGATCTATCACAAGGTTAGTTTTTAAGTGATGAAATAAGTAAATACCTATTAATAAAATTTCAAACCAATAATAAAAAACGAGTACATAACCGTAGTTTTTGTTTGTTTATAAAAGGTATGTGATATCGACAGAAGTCTGACGCAGCAGAGGCTTTGCAGTGCAAAAGGAGCGTAGAAGCAAATGAAGTTTGCTCAGAAGTCATCTTGCGGGAACTAGATCAACTACTTAGAGAAATAAACCCTTACGCTGTCGGATTTCGGTATGTTTTATATTCATTTTTCTTATTATGAATAATAATTTATATACTGATTTAAGAATATAAAATAATATAAAATAAAAGGGTTAGATATTAATTAAATTAACAATGACTATTCCTGAAATTTTTTAAACGATACAATTAGGATTTTATAATATTCATTGATATAATTACTTTTCTATTTAATTGGAATAATTCCAGAAAAGTATCAATTATTTTATTTGTAAAGAAACTTAGTTAACATTAACATTTTTTGCGGGAACTAGATCAACTACTTAGAGAAATAAACCTTTACGTTGTTGGATTTCGGTACGTTTTATATTCATTTTTCTAATTATTGCAAGACATGATAGCAATTTTCGAAGAAGACTTCAAGAAGGAAGATGACATCCTATCAACAGCTATCCTCTGTCCGAAGAATGAAGACCGCCTACACCTGAATAAAAGAATAGTCTGGAAGGTTCCCGGAGAAAAGAAGAGATACTTCAGCGTTGATTCTATAGTATCAGACGATGACGAAGACAAAAAAAAACTTTTCTGTAGAACTCCTGAATTCCATAACACCGACAGGAATGCCACCTCACGAACTAACTCTAAAAGTGGGTGTCGTCATCATGCTGTTACGGAATATAAATCCTAGGGAAGGACTTTGCAATGGTGTGTTGTAAACTATGATATTAAATAAGGACCATAATAACAAATATAATAATTTTTCAGAAACTCGATTGATCGTCAAGAATCTGGGAAACAGCGTACTGGATGCTGAAGTTTCTTTTGGCCCTTTCAAAGGAAAGCGAGTGTTTCTTCCACGTATGGATTTAGCACCTTCAGACATCAATCTCTCATTTGTTCTGAAAAGGAGATAGTTCCCGATTCGGTTAGCATTCGCTATGATGATCAACAAAGCCCAAGGACAAACTCTTGATAAGGTACATATTAAAAATAATTATATACATATGTAATATTATTGAAAATAAGCACAAAACTGTTTCTTGATTGTAACATATGTTTCAGGTTGGCATATATTTAACAAAACCCGTCTTTGAACACGGGCAACTATATGTTGCCTTTTCAAAAGTGCGTTCACTGGACTCTGTGTACGTTCAAGTGGAACCGACGAGAGAACAGGGAAGATTGGTCAGAGGGAATGAAACCAACTTCACTATGAACATTGTGTACAGAGAAGTTCTTTAAAGTGCAATATGTGGACAGAACACACGCTTGGCAAAATCCTCGAAAAAAGGGTAGTAATATTTATCTATAAAACAGTAATTACTTTTAATAACCAATTTTTCAGTTACAGGTGAGAGATATAACCAACGAGGGAGCAAGAAAGATTGGTCAGAGGAAAGAGGGCCATTTTCACAATGAACATCATCTATCGAGAAGTTCTATTGAGAGTGACTGGCAGACAGAACACGCGCTTGGCAAAATCCACGAAAAAAAGGGAAGTAGTATTTATCTATAAAAACAGTCATTACTTTTAATAACCAATTTTTCAGTTACAGGTAACAGAACCAATGAGGGAGCAAGGAAGATTGGCCATCGTGTTCTTTGAAGTGCGACATACAAACAGAACACATGTTTGGAAAAATCCTGAAAAAAAAACGGAATCGCATTTATCTATACTTAACATATAACAACTTATTTTTCAGTAGTTTCAGAGACAGAACTATATAATCATATACTTTATTAATATAAATAATATATATTAATATAAAATAATATATAATACTTTAATACTAATATTTGTATTAATAAATAGGTATATTCTATCTTACTATAACAGCTGTTTAAGTTTATTAAAATGTCGTTATTTTCTTCTATAAATAATTTTATTGTATTTATTAATTTTTATAAAGAATATTTGGTTATTTATACTGATAATTGTTTATGTAAATATATTTTATTGTTTATGTTTGGTTTTAATTTATAAATATATATTTTTTTAATTTAATTCAGTTTTTTATTTATTTCACCTATATTAATAATACTACCTAATTTTGAAAAAAAAACGTTTTGTCATTATTTATAAAATGATAATTTATTAATAAATGTTTAATTAATTTATAATAAACATTGGATTGTCTTTTTGTAAAATTGTTTACTTAATATTGTGCAATGTATATTTATTATAACGTTATTTTAATTAATAGAAATTATAGATTATAAATTACTTGCAGATGAATTTTATTTCATCTCAACATGATACTTTTGATTTTTGGTGTTTGAAAATTTGTTAGATCAAGATTTCACATATTTACATTGCGTAACTATTATTGTTTTCAAATATAACATGTATACGAGTATATTATACCTTTAATCTATAATAATGAAAATCGTAATAAAACATTTTAATTGAAGTTCACAATGATCTTTTCTACAATTTTTAAACATTAATAAGGGTATTTATAATTTAATATATTAATACATACATCCGAGACCCAAGTACGTTTGAGGTTAAAGTAATTTATATAATAAAAATGATAAATGATTCTCACCACCAAATTCAATAATTAATTGTCAGCATTTAAAACATATACAATTTTATGAAAATTTGAATAGACAAGAGTTAATATTAATTCTTTTTTAAGATTATTTATCAGTATCTAAATACATATAAAGTAATGTTGTCGTAAGCATAATCATAATAAGACATTTTGATATAAAATTGTCTGGACAGTAAATATTTTTTTGTCAGTGTTCAGTAAGTAAACAGAAAAATACAATCTGGAAAGAATACCATTTTTTACATGAAAAAACACATTTTAGTTAATCAAACCACTTAATTTTGTAGTCATTAATGAAATAATTATTATATAGGTATTATTTATGTACAATAGGAGCTTTAAATAATATATTTTTTTTTTAATAATCATATTGTTGCAGAGAGATATGACCGTTTCGTTTACCTAATATATGTATATTTGCATTATTTTTACAAATTTATCATTTTTGTAGGTAAGTATTTTATTTAAATTTCCAATAATGTACATTACAATTCTATGGTTTTCAAATACATAATAAGTAAAGAAATAAAGTAATATTAGAAATTTATATTTATTTTTTTTACTTTTATTTCCAAATTTATTAAAATTTATCATGATATAAATTTTAATTATTACAATTGAAATTTTTGAAATAAAACGGGCACATTTATTATTTCAATTATTACAATTTAACTTACGTTTATTATTTTAATTATTGTAATTTCAATAAAACCGTAACATTTATTATTATGATTGTTGCATTCAATTTTGGAGTGAGGATATACAGAGTTGGAGTTTTAATTTTATATTATTCTTTAGTATTCTAGTGAATACTGTTTAATTAAGTGGGTTCGTTTTTTATAGTGCGTATATTTTAATATTTTCTATTAATATAAAATTAATTAATTCTTTTAATTTTTAGCAAATATACGAATTATTGTTTTACGTTTGAGGTAAGATCATTATTATATACATAGATATTTTATATGTGTTTTAATTATTATAATATTTATTTTAATTTTTAATAAATATTTAGAATGCCTACTAAAGTACCAATTACTAAAGAGTCAACATCGTCGACATCTTCAGAGTCAACATCGAGCATCATTGATATGAGTGTATCGTCTAGGGGTGTACCGGAATTCCGGCCGGAATTTAGGATTTTATTCCGGTTCCGGTTCCGGCCGGAACTAGAAAATTCCGGCCGGACCCCGCCGGAATTTTTAATTTTATTTCTACATTCTACTATTGTGTTCTTTAAGTCGTTAAGTATTACCTAAATTTAAGTCCTAGTCAAAGTGATACTTTACATTAGTTCCACTTAACCTGAAAACTGTACACAAAAATGAATATTGTAAACATTTTTGATAAAATTATTGATGGCAATGATGCAGATATCATAGGTATAATAGTTTATGGTATTTCAAGCCAAGTTTATTATAGATATAACCATTTTCAAATCAAAATTAACCTTTTTAAAACTGTTTCGTTTAACAAAGCCTCCAGTGTATGCTTTTATAACTCGTTTGAAAAATAGACTTGAATATTTATATGACATGTTAGTAGAATTTTTAAAACTAATATAAAAAAGAATAAAAATTATAATACCTACTTTGAAATTTCATATATTTAATATAGGTATTAATAATTGCTTTTTTGCGTATAACTTGCTCCTTTCTTTTATCGCTTGTTACATTTCTGTGTATTACTGAATATTTTTTGGATGATCAAATGCACAATTTATATCCAAAATTAATTATATTGACATAAGCCATGATTTAATTACCTTGATGATAAGATAGACCCGTGAGATCGACGTAAAATTTAGGTTCAACTTAAGACTAAGGAACACTTAGATAAAGAACAGAAATAAAGTTGAGTAGTGAGACCGGGTATAAGAGATTCTCAAATAACAGTATTTTTGTAAAAAAAAAAACAAACATTAATTTAATTTTATATTTTATTTTTAATGGAAATAAAAACTTCATAACACAAAAACATTTTTTTTACTTTATATTTTAGATATATTTAATTAAAATGATTACATTAATTAACCATCATAAAATAAATTTTTAGTAATACAAGATATGTAGTAAAAATGATATTTAATTATTGATCTTTTTTGGAAAAATAATAGTTGTTCCCCATTTATGGGTAGCATTTTAGATATATGTATTTAATAATTTCTAAATATCTGATTTTCCACCTTCGATTTTATCCTTCTATAATTTATAATCGAAAAGAACGTATGATAAACATTTTATTAGAAACAACAATTTTGTAGAATGTAATGTACCTCATTCCTATACTATTTAAAATAATTAACTGTATTGATATAAAACGTAACCTATGTATTAAACATTTTTATTTATATTCTTTATTTGTTAATACTTCATACAGAATTTTTTTGAAAAAATTCCGGTTCCGGCCGGATTTTTTTCGTGAATTCCGGTAATTCCGGTTCCGACCGGAACTCAAAATTTCAGTTCCGGTACACCCCCAGTATCGTCTAATGTTCCCCCCGATACAAGCGTTCTCCCAACAATAAGATGTGAACGCAGAATATTGAAAATATGTATATCGATATATAAATAAATTTTTTTAAATTATATTTAATTTTTTATTTATTTTACCTATACCTATTTATACTTTATACCACCTTTTTAAAAAAATATGTTTTTTATCATTGTTTATAAAATGATAATTTATTAATAAATGTTTTATTTATAATTTATTTGTTTTTTATTTTTGTATTGTCTGCATTTACTTTTTTCTAATTATAAATGTTTAATGGATTACGTTTGAGGTTAGGATGAGACCCGAGTACGTTTGAGGTTATGGTGATTTGTACATGTAAGTTGTAATATTACTGGAAAGGTAATAATGATAAATTATTATCCCCGACAAATAATTGCAGTGAAATATTTTATGAAAATTTGATAAGACAAAAGTTAATATAAAAAAATTTATATTTTATTGATTAATATTTTATCAAATGTGGCACGATTTGGGGTTGGGGCGCGTAGCGCCCAGGTGTAAAGCCCCTAGTATGAATATATAAATGTATATAAATACCTATAGAGAGAGAACACACAATCAGAATTTACAATATAACACTTAGTACGATAATTTAAAACTCAATTACTGGAAGGATAGGTTAAAAGGAACTCCCGTGCAGTTATTATTGACTTGATTTAAAAAACTCCGTAAACTATATCTTGCCTCGGAAGCCAAAATTGTACTGTCGTATGTTGCTTACGTTTTCAAAATTGTTCAATACCCCCCTCTACGGGGTTACGTGCGCATTTATTGTACACGAAACTTCTAGTTAGATAATATTGTTATAAAAACTAAATTGAATTACATAATATGCATGCCCATTATTATTATAAATAAGTAAAATAAACATTAAAATTAATTATAGAGCGATAGATTTAAATTCAGTTATAATGGCATACAGACGTTAAAACTAGTTATTAACATGTATCATACCTACAGTATAATATATATAGGCAACTGGTTTTACATAAAATAATAACAATTTTCACAAAATAGTTTAATTAAACTGTCAGAATATGCCTAACTTTTTGAACGCCACCACTCGTAGGATCCTTGTTCTCATTAAAGTTACTATTATTACCTACTTTATGTTTTTATACATTGTTTTCAAATTGTTATTTATTGTTGTATAAGTATATTTGTGATTGAAATATTTATTAATTTTATCGATTATTTAATCTACGTGAGTATTCCCTATTAAAAGTGATTAATCTAAAACAAAATTCTCCAAACTGTTTATATTTTCTGCTTTTTAGGTTCTGTTAGGTTATGTTTATTTCCTATTTTAACAACCCGTAAATCGAAAGCATACTTTTTATTCTGATTTCTGTTATGATGGTCAATAAAACAGGTTTTTAGTTTCGCATTTGCACGCTAGATGACTACACCAAAAAGTATAATGTATCACGCGTACAAAATACATTATCTAATTTTTTTTCTGGATACAAAGTAGCCTATGCCCTTCCTCAGGATGCAAGCATCTCCTTGACAAATTTTATCAAGATCTATTCAGTAGTTTAGCCATGAAATAGTAACAAACAGACAGACAGGTATTTCTTAAATAATATAGTGTTAGAGTCCTACATTGTACTTATTATAAAAAATAATCTTTTTTACATATCCTGTAATTTTAACAGCTTCGTAAGATCGATTGTTTTAAATTGTTTGTATGAATGAAATTACATTTCTAGTGTCAAATTATAAATATGATAAATCAAAAACAGTATTTAGACAAATCCGGTATTCAAATTTAAAGCACCAATGCATTACTATTTACTATAGTAGGTACATATTATGATACATTGTCATAAACAATACGGAAGCGGGAAATGTTTTTGAAGAAAACAGATCTAGGAGTAGAGTATTATTAAAAAAATACAGAACAATTATATTTTATTATTTTTATTATTATTATTATTAATATCTCAGCTTGGCGCGATCCTACAGACTCAAACTTTTTTTTAAATATAGCTTACACCATTAACTTAAATAGTATCAAGTGCCCTAAAACCGTCGCACCCCCTTTATCTTATTATAAACAAATTAAAACTGATAAATTAACAAATACGTTGAATAGTTAATATCTCAGCTTGGCGCGATCCTACAGACTCAAACTTTTTTAAAAAATATAGCTTACACCATTAACTTTCAGAGTATCAAGGGCCCTAAGACCGTCGCTCCTTTATCCTATTATAAATAAATTAAATTTGGTAAATTAACAAATAAGTTGAAATTAAGGTCAATTTATTAATGTTATAATTACAACCATACGTATGCCGAATAAAATGTAAATAAAACTTGAATTTGTGTTATGGAATGATTGTTTCCATTAAAATGTTTGTTATTAAATGTTCTTATATCATAATTATTATACTTATGTTTCATTTTTTAAATAAAAAATTTATGAATTTTTTAGTAGAGTAATAATAAAATTTCAAAATTCCGGCAAAATCAGGCCGAAACTAAAACCGGAATAAAATCGTGAATTCCGGCCGTACCGGAATTCCGGTACACCCCTATACCTAAGTAAACATAATTAAAGCAATTTTTTTAAATCAAAATGTAGGTACATATTGATCTTCAAGTAGTGATAAATTACATTTTGAAACCTACTGTACCTATATATAGTAACTATTTCCTGTTCTTATTCCAACAAAAGAACATCTAATCAGTCAGTCATTTGATATCTAACAGTTATCATCAGCTATCGATCTTAAACACAATTACGAATCAGAATCCTCCGTCCTTCCTACTTGCCAGTCTCCAATACCTATCATTATTGCTAGCATTTGTGACAATTCTACCGTCTTCTACAATCAGTAGTCTAGCAAATGTCTATTGTTAAATAAATTACATCATAATAAGACTCAAAAGTGTTTAACTATGATTTATATTCCACTAGCGCATTGGACCCGGTGTTACTCGGAGATATAAATTTAATCTGTAATAAACCTATTAAACATTGTTTTCACTTATCGCAGGGGTTATTTTAGTGTGTAATTGTAACTTGTTTCTGCAGTTCTAAAAATGAAAACTGCAGTTATAAAAGTCAATTTGTAAAGTTGAAAATTATAAATGTAGAGCAAAAAAAAAAAAAAGTCATTACAACCACTAAAACATATACTACAAAAAGGTAGATATGATTGAAAAAATACAAGTAGAAAGCAAAAAAAGGTCATTGCAATTGGTATATACAATACATACAATAAATAAGATATTATAGATAAATACAGTTGAAAAGCAAAAAAAGGTAATTACAATTGAAACATAAATATACTACAAAAAGGTACATCCAGTTGAATTACAAGTACAAAACAAAAAAAATATATGGAAAATGTGCAGTTGTAAAATTTTCTTAAAATAACCCTTGACTTATCGTTAACTATTTACGCAGCGCACGCGAAGATATTCCTCCGATTGTTTTTTTTACAGACTTCATGAAATTTACACAAAATATCCACAAATTATATACCTAAACCGCAATAAAATCCGTTCAGTAGTTACTGAGAAAATCATGTACAGACAGGCAGATAAACAGACGCGGCGAGGGACTTTGTTTTATACTATGTACTATTACTATGTATTAGTGATGTAACGAATGTATGATTTTAAACATTCGCGAATGCGAATGCGAATATTAGCGGCCGACATTCGCGGATGCGAATGCGAATGCGAATATTGACTTTTTTTATTATAAAATTTATTTTTCTTATTTTTTCTCTTTGAGGGATGGGGGGGGGGGGCATGTAGACATATAAGCTCCCTCAACTTTTTTTTGTAAATTTTAATTTGTATTAATTTGATAAGTTTTTTGTATTTTTTTGTGGGGGGGGAGCACGATTCATATAATCCCTTCTCTATTAAAAAATTATTGCATTATTTATTTAGTTTTAATTTTATAACTTTTACTTTTTTTAGGGGTTTGGGCATGATCCATACAACCCCCCCCCCCCCCCCCCCAAATGTATTGTATTATTTAAATTGCTTTGATTTCTTAAAAAAAAACTTTTTTTGGTGGGGTCTGGAGTACTCACTATGACAAACATTTCCCCCCAAAATAATTCAAATCGGTGCATTTTTACAGTAGTTATCGTGAACGAAAGAAAATTTTACATTCAGACACACACACGCACAGCCGTCATGCGTAAATCAACTTTCCTTTACGTTTTGAAGTTCGTACAATCAGAATTTGCTCTTATCTCGTACACGATTTTTCGACGGTATTACAATACTTCCATTTCTTCAGAACATGGAAGTATTGTTCCTAAGTTATTCGCAAAAATATCCGCACTTTTTCTTGCGAATGCGAATGCGAATGTTAAAAAATGTGCGAATATTCGTTACATCACTACTATGTATATATAGATAAAACATAAATGTATTATGTTATATCTTAATCATAACAATTGATTTTAAACTTTTTGGAACCTAATTTAAAGTTTTATTTAAAAGATAACAGTAAATATCGTTTATTTAGAATTTAGGACCTCTGGTTTTCAAGGTAAAATTGAATTTATCTGTGTAAAAAATATCAGCCTAGTTTCATCTGATATACAAACTAAAACAACCTCTCTTGTTTTGACTGGGAAAATCACTTAATTTTTATTTGTTATTTGCTTTATAGAGTTTCTATTTACTAAATGTTTATTTACTTTTCTGTAAATATGTTTGCAGAGTATATAAAGCTGGAATCGAATCGAATATACACGTTGCCATAGTTTTCATTATTGAAATTTGAAAATGTATTCTTCATTTGTTTTTTATTTTTTTATAGATTTTAATAAATACCTGTATCAAGGTTATTAAATTATACTAGAGTTGTAACGGATGTCCGTATCCGCATCCGCAACTGCGAATTATCCTCATTAATTTACATATCCACATCCGCAACTTTGAATTTTTTTAAATCCACATCCTTATCTGCATCCTCATTTTTCTATGAGGATATTATAACGGATATTTTATACAAAACTACAAACTAATGTAGTTAATCATGTGGAATAACTTGTGACAATAAAAATTTGATATCATGAATTTTAATAAAATTGAAATATGTTGCTAAACTTGATATAAAAAAAGTAAATTGATATCTTTTTAACATTTTTGCAAAATTTTAAATAATCTTGAATATTTAACTGATTTTCAAAAAAGTGATTATTGCAAATATGTTTTTTAAATTATCTATTGTAGCGAATTTCAAAATGAACCGTTAATTTTAGTGTACGTTTCTATTTCTAATGCGAAAATTTACATATTATATATATTATATTCTTTGTATATGTATATTCTTTTTTCATTCTATAACTGAACTACATTTCAATTTGCAAAAAAAATCTGAAAAGTAGATATTTCAATCTTTAAAATGTAATTTTATTTATTGCCTTCTTTTCTAGCAATATTTTATAAGCTATTAATGTTTTATTTGTTAATTATAATTTTTCTTTCGAACAACATAATTTTCTTTCAATTACAAACTTGAACCCGAACCTGAACCCTTAAAAAATAGTTTGCATCATGCTGATCCCAACCCCGAACCAAAATTTATAATTGAACCCGAAGCATAAATAAATTCTGATTCAAGTCTCTGGTTTTATCTACCTAAAAAATGTCGAAAAATATTAGTTTTCATAAGAACACATATTAAATTGAAATCAATATATTTCCAAAAGGGCTCGGTAAATCAATTTAATATTTTCCTTATTGCATTAGAATGCTAATGAGAACATTCTCACCAATTTTTATGCATTTGGTAATATTTTGATAATACACCCATTCTTAACATTTAGTAAACATATATAGGATTTAAAAATCAACTTTTTATGCACAATGTAAAACAAAACATAATCAGCATAAACACGGATATATTACAGGCACATTCGTTAGATCCTTCTTGACCTAGTACAACAGAACAGCCACCATTTTGAACCCGAATTAATTGTTTTATTTTCGACATTCTGCATTCTAAAGTGCACGGAATAATTTATAGTATCTGCAACATGATTTGTATTCTACATTTTGTTACGAGAAATTTACTGATACATACGAAATGTAAAATGTAATATTTTTGGAATATAACTGAAATTCTAAATAATACATAGATTAACATTATTGTAAATGTGCAGTAAATTTATGATGAATACAAAGGAATGAACGTTATTACTACTCTTATACATTCTTAATAAATATAATGCTCAACGTCTGAATATCTGTCTGTCTGTCTGTCCGTTAGTGTGCTTATACTCGAGAACCACTTATACGATTTACGTGTTTTTTTTTAATTCATAGATATGTTCTCTAGCCAAGTTATAGGATATATTTTGTTACGTTAGGTAACATAAAGAATAAACAGTGGCGATAATAGTAAATCAAGTTGGAAAAAAGTTTGCCGCCAACGTGTTCTTTTGCAGTACGCTGCCTAAACCGTTAAATATTAAACAAAATAATATAGTAAAGAATCAAAAGATCTTAAATAAAGTCCGTGATACCATATATCTAACTTTTATGTCTAAGCCACAATGACTACTTTTATATTACAAAGAAAATTTAAAATGTTTGGATTCTGTTTATGTGGACTTACGAACTGCAAAACATTAATCCATATCGAAATACATGATTTCATCATCATAAGTACTTAATGTAGGTATAATTTTCCCTTTACAGCAACCAATTTGGTCTTTTAGTTAAGGAAATAACTTTAAATAAGTTATATACGGTAAAATATTATTAATAACGCGCAAACTAAAGAGAGTGCCGCGTCGGAGCGCGTAGCCGTCATTTGGACTCTCTCGGCTCGGCCGTTGTCTTTTAATCGTAAATTATTTATTTTCTTGTCAATAATTAACTTTTAAATTTAAACAAAACAAAAATTATTTGTTCTTTTTGTTCTGATTCGTTTTTTTTGGTAATTTAGGTGTTGATTAGTTATTATTACAATAATAACTAATCATGTTTGTACTTAATTCAACTATATTTTTCAAAAATCCTTAACAATAATTCCGTAGTCCACGCGAACGAATCCGCGGGCACAGCTAGCCTTGTATGTATTCAAATTCATACAATTTACAAAAAAAAATTGTTCTCTGATTTCAAAATTTCCACTTGATCTTTCCGTTTCAGATCAAGACATACACTTTTTTCCATGTCTATCTGTAAATGCGTCTACCTGTCTGATCCTTGTCACCCACATAATTCGCGAACCACTGAACCGATATCAATAAAATTTGGTTTGTTGGTTGGGTTGTCAAAATTGTGTAAAGAAGGTGGGGTTATATCTTTCAATTGTTTTAGTTTTATTTTATTTTTTTAACATCAAGAATTAAGTGTTGCATGAATTTTTTATAGAGAATTAAATATTCCCTTTACAGAATCTTGCTTCATAAAATTCCATTCATCGTCAATTATCTGTATACATACACTTACTTTTTATTTGATTTTTATGTAATTTTTGACGTACATATGTATTTGCTATGGTCAGTGACCACTCTACCACCTATCGGATAAAACTTGAACCCTTATGAAGTTCCCAAACAGCGATTTGAAATTTTTAAATATAATGTAAAAATTATGTAAATAAGTAATTATAATTATCAAAATACAATCAAGAATAAAAGAATAACTATAGCATTGTACTGTACCAAAATGTGACAGTAATTCATCCAATAAAACATTAATTTTTCATCTGTTACAAAAAATGCAGCTGTCGAAGAAATATATGTAGGTGAAGAATTTAAACTTAACTTAAATTAATTATAAAAATATTTATGTTTGCTGTGCACACTTGACTCCCAATATGACGTTTTTAATAGTACATTAATCTTTTTTTTTTTTTTTGGCCTTCCATGCTAGATGATTTAGCCAGGACTCTTTTTTTATATTTCTCTTATACATTAATCTTAATTTGAATTCAAATCGCTTTTTGGAAACTTCAGAAGGGTTCAAAAAATTATAGGCACACTTTATACAATTTTGTAATCAAATTCTATAAAAATGAAAAAAGTTACCCAATGGTAGTTTATCAGAATACTTAACAATATTTATCAAATTCCTTCGATAATTAACTCTTTTTTGTGAATTTAGCTCGAAGAAGCAATATGCAATTACTTTACTCTCCCAATCAGAATTTTGTTTTTATTAATTTTTACGAACTTTGAAAACCCGATAGGTACCTAATAACAATTTCAATCAACCAATGACTGCAATAATAACCCTACCCACCCCACACATCTCACCCCATACGGCCCACCCAAAACAGATACACTTGTATTATAGAGCGTATACAAATCCGGGTAGAGAAAAGAAGAAGGCTGGAGCCAGGATGTCGGACATTTCGCGGCCTCGTCCGAATCGATCCCGCGACTACACAGTGCATTCACACACACAGCCCGCCCAACGGCGCCCACCCAACACCCAAACATCTCTACTGCCGCGCCGTCAATGATGGTGCTTCTGAAACTTTTGTCACTAGCGTACCTCTTCGTCTATTTTAAATAAATCATTTTAAAGTAACTTGCTACAAGTAATGTTTCATTAAACAAGAGAACAGTTTGCTAAGCTAATTTAATTCTGAATTCTATTATCTGGATATGAAGTTTAAATAGCATGGCTTGGCCATAAAATGCACACCCCTTAAACTTTTTAAAATGTATTAATTAATAAGGTTGTCAATTTTATCAATTTTTTAAAGGATGTTTTTAAAAATCAGGGTTATTTTCATATCTTTACTCATATTTTTTTGTTAATAATAGTGATTATGTAAGTACATTTGAAAACATAATAAATAAAAGACATAACCTCATTTAATAATTATATTTTCTTACATTGATCCGTCACAAAAGAATGAGTAATTACAAAAACTGAAAAAGGTATTTCACAAATAATAAATAATACATTTATCATAATACGTTAATCTTACAATTATAATTTTTCAGAATTAATAAAAATATTCAATTTCAACAAACAAAACTGTCACTGTCTGATATAAATAAATATGCTCCACATTTTTTAATGAAAACATATCAAATATTATCTTGATTAAAGATGTAACGTAATGAAACAGAACTCAAGATAAACATTCAATCATTGTAATTTGCGAAGTCAAACCTTTGAATAAAATAATTAAAATATAACAGATTATTATAAAATGTCAGTTGTGGCGCTTCTCCGCGGATATTTTTTTTAACTATCAGACTAACTAATATTTCACGATCAAATTTTTTCAGAAATATCGTTTTCTCTTTAGATAAACTGAAAATTTTCTTACTTCTAGTTGTTCGATTTGGCTGAGTTTTAATAGGGTTCTATTCTGATAGTGGATGAAGTTAATTCAAAAGGATTTCTGTTATTTTATTATGTTTTGCAACCTGTAGCGTGTTGCCATCATTTAAACATTTCAATTTCTCGACAAATTGAACTTTGTTTATATTTTTATAACAGAAAATTAAAACTAATCGATATTAAATTAAGTAAATATGGAGACTGTAATGTCCTCTTTCAGAAAATGTAACTTTTAAGTGGGTTACTAAAAAAATTTAAGATAAAATACTCATTTTATCAATATATGTACATACACTCGCAAAAAAAATTAGGACGAGAATAGAACACACTTCCAAACATAGCCAGCTTGGGGTGTGCAATACGGTGCCTATGTGTATATGATTTGGAAAAATATATTTTTGAACTCAATAATTTGAATTAAAATATCATCGATTTGAACAGCTCAATTAATGAGCATATGAGCAACATGTAAAAAATAGTAGAGTACAATTTAAAAAAATACAGATAACTTTGCTATCAGTCCTATTAAAAGGCACAAAAAATATTCATACTAAGTACATATCTATCATATTAATTAATACAGTTAACTCTACTGTGTCCTGTTAAATCGCGCAAAAAATATTCATACATATAATCGAAAATATGACAAAAAGCATGAAAAATTAAGTGTGCTTAAAAATTTTGCATGATCCTTCTAAACTAAAAATTCTGTGTATCCTTACAAATGTCTATCTTCCCGAGGACCACTTGCTAGAAACCACTGGTATGCAGTATGTATGTGTTATTTATACGGAAACCGGGCAGTATTAAACTATTATAATAGTGGCATTAAACATCGTGGCTAAATTTTTTTTCTTATTCTCCCTCTTTATCAGTATGTCTATCTCTCTTAGAGCATGATTATATTGATGGCACAGCTCTTGAAATGTATTGATGGAAATTTGTGTGCGGTTCAACCGGAACTATAACCGGTCATTGATATTTATTTTATAACAATTGGTACTTGATTTTTAGGTGGAGGCCTCACAGCTATGAAAATATTTATGTAATTTTGTTCTAAATCTAAAATAACTCCCAGTTTTGCTACTAGATATTAGGGGCAGTAGAAATTATTCTAATCAATAATAAGGTACTGACACTAGTCTCGGACGCTTTAAAAGCAAGGTATACTGACTTTTGGGATTAATGGATTTCTTTTTTGTAATTCTCGTGAATTCATGTTACCTATAAAACAAGTACCTCTTTATTAAATCAATGAACAAAATAAAAGCAGTAATGGGCACCCAGTGATGGACACTTACTAATGATTATAAAATGATAAGTACTACGACACAAAAATTATAAAATCAAGAATAGTAAAACAGATGCTATGAAAATATGTATGATAGTTAATAAATAAATTACACTAATAATTACTTTAAATGTCCAACACTTTGATTCATATTGGTCGATTGTCATCAAATTAAGCCGTTTTTGTCTTCTAATTTAGTACATTTAATTTAACAAGTGTCCAATTCTGAGGTATTATTCAAGACTGGTTATCGTACTTGTCTCGACAAAATTTAAAGCCGCAGTCTAGTCTAGGTGTGAAGTTCTACTTAAATAATCATTTATTTATTTACAAAGAAACAGAGTAGGGGAAGATGGGAGAATGTCTATCTCTTAATCGGTAATCAAAATAACTCCTTAAATAAGATTTATTGCAAAAGTAAGTGAACTTTCTCATAACTAGCATATTAAGTTCACTTTATAACTATGTGGTATAATTTTTTTTTAAATATACCGTCATTGCCCGTATTTGCGGGTAATGACGGTCGCTCTTTGTGCTTCAAAAATAAATTGATTAACAAAATAAAATAAAGTTTTTAAGACAGAAAATTACTGTTTTTTTTTTCAAAAAATACAAACACTCGATCAAAAGTTGAGAAGCTGCCGTTTGCTTACACAATAATCACAAAAATATTCTTCAGGAGATTTTTCTAAGTTCTCTCCTGTCCATTATGCCTCTAAGCAAAAAATAAAGACAATCATGAGCCATTATTTAAACAACAAAATGTTCTAAACTAAAGGTAAAAATTACCCTATATTTTCATAATTTTGCATAACCCTATAATGACTAAACAATTTTCATTGGTCCGTCAAGAAAAACAAACTAACCTGTTTGAACTTCAACCCGCCCATAGATATAAAAAGAAAGAGATAGAAACTGGTTTGGGATATACTTGTCTTTATTTAAACAGGAGTGTATATTTCATTCTTATTAGAAAAAGAGATAGATATATCCCAAACGCTACCACATCTCTCTCACTGTTTTGGAGAAATGTTACACCGCATTATTTTAATACAGAATGCGCGGTCCATGCTCTATGTCAGGACTTCTTAAAGTGGTGGGCCGTGGCCTTCCCACAAGGGTGCCACGACGAACCGCAAATATAACAAATAAATATACTTATTATTGTTAAATATTATATTATGATTATGCAATTTTGTTAAAATATTGAATTGCTAAAATTATTATATTTGCTTATAATATAACTGTATTGATTTCACGCGTTATTTTTTAAAAATCAAAAATTTTAAACTGTTGATGCGAATCCTAAATACTTATTTTACGACTCAATAGCAATACAGTTGTACAGGAGTTAACATTAAACAAATATTTTTCAAACCAGCCTGGGTTCCAAATGGAAATTAGGGGGCCGTGGGTCAAGGTATATAAAGACAAGGTAGTCTCAACAATTCCTTGACCAATCAGCGTTGGCGCGGGAATTGACGTCACCTGGGGGATCTATTCAAATGTCATAAATTTTTAATAGAATATTAATTACAAAAAATTCCTTTATTTATTCTTGTTTTCGTATTTTTTGATATTTTAACAACACATACAATCAAATAAGTACAAATTCGAAATTATAAAATCATAAAAAAGCTGTCAAAGACAATTTGGTCAATTCGGGAAGCATCATTTTTACTATTCTTAAGTTGGCAATACGTTATATGATTCTGACAGCACTTTATGATTTTGCTATTGAATAGATCCCCCAGGTGACGTCAATTCCCGCGCCAACGCTGATTGGTCAAGGAATTGTTGAGACTACCTTGTCTTTATATACCTTGGCCGTGGGTTATCAATTTGAGTTGCAGGGGAGCCGCGACATCAAAAAGTTTAAGAAGCACTGCTCTATGTCTATGAGCTCGCCCATTATACGCACTGACACATTCGTAATAATTAGTAATTTGAAAAATATCTATTAGTATAAAGTATTATTTGCTTACCTTTGTTTGAATATTCCAGTTTATTACAACAAAATATGACTCAACACATGCACAACTGTCACTCGCACTGCAGTTGGTGAAATATGACGTTACTTCGTAAATTAGTTCACTCGGCCGTACACTAAATGGCAGTACTCGAATTTTAAGTATTTTAAAGTATACTCAGAATTATATATTTCACAGTGGCCGGTATTGCCCGCTGACCTCCATTCCCCCATCTTCCCCTACAACTAAATTCGGCGTTGTTTTCAGGTCACTCTATACATCGATCTATTCGACTTTATTTATTCATTAAAAAGTTTTTCATTCGAGCTTCCGTTGGTTGTTTTATCTAATTTTTTAAATAAACTTGCTGATGCAATATTTAAATATTGAAACGTATACGTTGCTGTTCCTCGTGTATATTAGCAAATGAATATTTGACGAAAGGAAATGTAAAATTAAAATGTACCTATCATGAAGATTAAGTAGAAAAACTGGCTATATAATATTGATGTAATATACTTTCTGAAAGTTGACAAACTATTTTTATTATCACTAAAAAATAAGAGATATAACAAAAAGATATCAAAAATATAAATACCTTATTACAGGGTTGGCTCCCCACTGGGTAACCCCAAAAAAATACGTGTTTTTAACTTCCCAACTGGTTATTGTAATCGGTCCGAAAATCAAAATGAAAAATTTCAACATAGGTATTTGTATGTTTTAAGGTCACTATAGTATATTTACACTATTTTTAGAAAGATGTCTGTGTGTGTGTGTATATATATGTACGTACGTACGTAAGTATGTGCGTGTCATTTTTTACGTTCACGAAATCTCGCAAAAGAAAAAAGCTATTGATTTCTTTGGGGTGCCAATCGAAGTGTCTTGACGTAAATATGATCTGAAATAAAGGATTTTTCGAAATTCAACCCCTAAGAGGGTAAAAAAGGGAGTACAGTTTTTTTTTTGGTCGGATTTTCTTGAAACTTAGCATAAATATTCTACAATACAAATAATGAAAAATATATTTCAGTATTTTTTTTGTTAATTCAACCTTTAAGAGGGTAAAAAAGAGTGTAAAGTTGTTTTTTTTCATCGGATTTACTTGAAACTTAGCATTAATATTTTACAATACAAATAATGAAAAATGTATTTTAGTATTTTTTTTGTTATACGTGCCTAAATAGCCATAGAAGGGGTGAAAGGTGAAAACCACCCTCAAAATTTGAATTTTAAATACTAATAAATAAGTCTACAATTCATATTGCCTTGGAAACAAACGCAATTAAATTTAAATTGTCAGACTAGTTACGTTTTATAAAACAAATGCAATTTAATTCTAATTGCCAAATTAGTTATTCTAAAGATAAGTGTTATATTATTGATATTAGGACATTAGAAAACTAATATTCATAATACAAAGGTTAGTTTTATTTCGGACCAATTCCATTTAAATTTTTCATATACATATTAAAAAAATATTCACATAAACTATACGGAAACAATAAATAATCAGTATTCAAGTATTTATAATCATACTGTGCTGGGAAGTTGATTGTGTGGACCTAAAGGGTCTCACCCCACCCCAAGTTTGTTTTTTAAGTTTTTATTTAAGGGTATATTTAATTAAATGAAATATTTTATTTTATAAGGAAATAATTGTAATACAATCATTCTTGTATATTATATTTTATTAATAATTATAATAACAGTAATAATAGTACCTACATACAAGTTGTGATTTGAAAAGTTTAAAACAAATAACTTTTTGTCTAGACTCTAGACCTAAAAAAGCTATCAAATATCACTTATTTCGACAATATGAAAGTAGATTTGAAATGATGTAAAAAGTCCTGGCAATCTCAATTTTTGTTAATACTAATCCCCTGGATATTTTTTGATTAATAGAAAAAACTGTAATGATAAATGTTCAAAATGCTTTTTGTTATTTCTCATTTTGAAACTCATGATAATAAGTATTTTGAATTGTTTTTCTAAAAATTTTTTACTTCCATGTTCTGAAAAAAATAGAAATTTTGTAATATCGTCGAAAAATTGTATCCGAGAGAAAAGCAGATTCTGATTGTATCATACTTCAAAACGTAAAGAAAAGTCGTTTACCGCATGGCGGTTGTGCGTGTGTCTGTCTAGTAGAGGGAAATTAGCATTTTGAAGTGATGTATTTGGGAAGTTGAATTTTTTTTATTTTCTCTTTATATATTCGAAGATAAGTTGAAAATCAAAACAGGTAGGAAAATCAGCCATGTGCGTCACGAGAAAATTGCATAATTGTTCATTTTTGATACATTCAAAAATAATTTTTTTTTGGTAACAGAATCACAAATGATTATTAATAAAATCGAATAAGAGTTATAAGTTTGGCAAGGTTGTTCGATATTTACTTGTATGTGTATGTACGTGTAAACCTACACTATCTGTGTAGTGGTGTAGAGCTGTGTTAGGAGTTGAGTGCGAAATTTAAAAAGAATAAATAGTAAATTAAAATTAAAAAACGTGTTTGACGGAAAAAATTAGGTTTGATGCCATTTTGGTACTAGAGTCGAATGAGCGATTGAGAGCATCATTAATTAACT
Source organism: Sialis fuliginosa (assembly GCA_961205875.1). Classification (NCBI taxonomy): domain Eukaryota; kingdom Metazoa; phylum Arthropoda; class Insecta; order Megaloptera; family Sialidae; genus Sialis; species Sialis fuliginosa. The sequence continues at coordinate 20,161,075 of OY540809.1, read as the reverse complement.
TATTTTTAAATAATCAAACATATTATAAACAACAAAAATGCTTAACTCGATCTCAATGTACTATTAAATTTTGTATATATCAAATACAAACTTTTACATGCTTACATTAATTTTCTAATATATGTATACCTACACTTGACTCATAATTACTAGAACAACCTATACTTAAATGAAGTTTTATAATAATAATTTCCAATCAAAATCGGTTCAGTAGTTAACGAACTTAACCAAAAACCGAAAGACAGAAATCACATAATTGTTTTTTAAGTACCTATTAAATGAATTACATTGTCCGTAAAACGACGTTTAATGTATCAAGTGGATAAAAGTAGGTGTAAACAAGGGCGGATCCAAAGAGGGTGACCATGTCCATATGCCACATGCACCCCCCCCCCCCCCACTTGAATGAAAAATGTATACAAATTTTTTAATTATTAATATATAATATTTCAGGGGTTATTTTAAGAAAATTTTACAACTGCACATTTTCCTTGAATTTTTTTTTGCTTTCTACTTGTAATTTTTCAACTGGATGTATCTTTTTTATAATATATTTTTTTATACTACAGGGTGTTCGCCAGTATCGAGTGATCATTGCTAACTTTGTTGTTATTAGAACTAAAAGATCGATTAAATGGGCAAAGTATCAGTATTTTTCCGGGAGGAATAATGGCGGTCTCGAAAAACAGTTGAATGTCGAATTTCAAAAATATATTGAAAACTAACTTTTTTTAATGGAATACCTTGTATATTATTATTGAATTTAATAATTAAAAATGTTGTCTTTATATAAGTTTTATACATGTACCTACCTATGGTGGTAAAATTGTTATAAAATAAAATATAACAAGCAATAAATTAATAGAAAATATCAAAAAATTGTGTGCTATGCAAATTTAATTAAATAAAACAAATGATTAAAATTTTAAAACAATAATTTCTGGTATTTTTGCCATATTTTCGAAGATTTTTGAATTTTATTGATAAAGAAAAATATTATAATTATAATTTTTTTATCAAAACTCAACTCAGACAAGCTACAACTACACACTAAAATAACCTCTGTAATATTTGTTATACAATAATTAATTTAATATTTATTATTTTTGTATTGAATGACCACCATATTATACATATCCGTCCCTGGTGTAAATATTATATTTATTATAATAAATAACCGTATTGTTATTTAAATTTATTTAATAAGGTAAAGGTCCCTTTAAATCAGTTTGCAATTTAGGGCTTGAAATTCCTTTAATCCACAACTGCTGTATTCAATACGAAATTTAAATAAAATCCAATCATAATTTGTATGCGAGTAAAACAAAAAACATTGAATAATAGAACACGTCAAAAGGAAATAAACGACGAATTGTATTCAAATTCTTGTCAAATCTAGACAACCGCAGAGAAGAACGCTGAAAAACAAATTATATTTGCAGTATGTAAATCAGCACCGTTAGCAGCTCCAGAAGAGCTACGTGCACTTGTTTGTGAATGACAACTGAATAAAACACGAGAAATGAATTTCACTTGCAAATGCGACTAAGTATTTTTACTTTAATATAATAAAATATTATATAGTGATCATGAAAAAAAAAGAATGAATCACGTACGACCATTATCTCAATAACGTCTGTATATATGTATGTGTCTACCTGTGAATGCTCTACAGCCAAAACGGTGAGACTTACAAGCATGAAATTTTAAACTTAAGGTTCTTGTATACTGTAGATGTACACCTCCATGTTTACTGATGTCAATTTTTGAATTTTTTGAATTATTTTTGAAACGGTGTACAGTAGAAATAAAAATTCAAAATAAATTTCAAAATAATTTTGAAATTATAAATTATATCGATTTATAATAAAAACGTTTAAAATAAAGTCACAGAATATAAAATATATCTCAAACATTTAACAAAAAAAGCAGTTAATCTAATGTATTTAATATAATGTAATGCAATTTATATTCAATTTCTTGGCAAAAAGTGTTAACTTATGTAATTTCTTCTGTATCATGATGTATAAAAAAGTCTTGTGCCTACCAGGGCAGTTTATTTAGATACTAGCGCAATGGACCCGGTGTTTCCCCGGGATATTAATTCAGTTAAACATAAAGTAATAATTTTTTTTTAAATATAAGTTTTGGCGGTGTTTTTTAATATTTTAAAATCAAACTCGGTAGGTTTATTAAGGATTATAAGAAGTACATTTTTCCTTATTTTCATTAAAATATTCATTTTTGTTGCAAAGTAACTGAAAAAAAATGAAAAATCTGTTTTAAGCACAGTTTGTAATTTTTTTTTGAGGTTAAAAATTAAGTTATAGTGTTCAGCCTCCCACAGATCAAAAGAAGGGTTTCTTACGAGTGACCCTATTTTTTTGTCGATATTGATCAAGTAGAAGCCGAGATATTCGCAAAAAACCGAACCGCAAACAGGAAAAATTGGTGATTTTCCAGAAAAGTCGTGAAAAAAGTACCGCGCGGAAAACGGATTAATCCACAAACTCAGTTATGAACTTCTTTTGATCCCTAGAACATTTTAAAATCATAAAATCGCTGTAGGAAGAGATTGTTTTATTCAATAAAAAAATTCGTTTATATGACTACACTAATATAGATTATAGATATGATATATAGGATTTATATCTGCAAAGTACTGCATTCAATCTCAAATACCCAATTAACTAAACCACAGGTTCATAAACTTTTGTCACCCGAATTTTAGTAACACTGATCAAATTAGTTTTAAATGATCTATTTATAACGAAATACAAAATAAGTTTTAAAAAAATTAAAATAAAAATAAGATGATAACGTACACCTAAATCTTTATGCCACTTCACGAAGGGTCGCACAAAATAGCACATAATTTTTATAATTTTAATTTGCACAATAAATATTAAAGGAATAGGATCGGTACTTTTTTTTCCAAAAATGTTTAAAAAATAATATTTATATTCCGTGATGTTGGACTTAAAATTTTGTGAAGATTTAATTTAATTTTTAAATATAATAAAACAAACGTTAAATAAAATACTGTACTATGAAATATTATAAAAATTGACAACAAAATTCATAATTTAATAATAAATTTAATAAAAATAAAAAACATTCAAAATTCTTTTAGTTCTTAGGTTGTAATCAGTACTATTATTTTCATACTGGTGCTGCTATCTACTGTATTCTAAGGTAACCGCCATCTTGGTGCAGTGGTGATTTCTGGCAGATTTCTGCTTGTGTTGAAGGCGGGCACTTCGTACCACATAACATATAGGGACTGACTCCGTTGCCGGCAGTTGGTATGAATTTCTTCCGGTAGATGGCTTTACAATTTATTTACCTAGTCTATGGTTTTACAGATTATGAAATTTTTTAATTTAGGTTTGAATTAGGTCATTAAAGGTTATGAAATGGATGCTATTTTTATTATTCCTATAATTTTTTTTTTAATTAAGTAGTTTTCAGTGCCAGTTTTTTCAAAATTTTGGAGAAAAATCGCCGTAACTTTTGAACGAGTGGTCGAATTTGATTTTGGTCGACCTCTTAATTTCGTTGAATAAATATATATAAATGTTTATTTATTTTATTTCAGTGTGGGGAAATGACTATTTTTTGCCCCCCCCCCCCCCCCCAAATTTGGATTCTGTTTTTTTAGGGCGGGTTTGAAACGACGTGCAATTATTATAAAAATCTGTTTTCTGATGTTAAAGCTCACAAACAAATCATAAAATGTAACCAGAAGTCTAGTCAGAGACAAAGAAAAATAAAAAGTGAAACCTCGTAAGACACCATATTCAAATATTTCTCTTAAGTGCGTGTTTTCCTCCAGTCCCTTTAAAAACATACTAACGAGGTTCCACTGTGTTTCTATTTATTTTTATTTTTTTAACAAATAATACGATATTAATCAAGCTAAAGAAAAATTAATAAGTTAATTTTGAATTTTAAGAACGCCAAGTAAAATTAGGGTAGCTAATTTTTGACGTTCGTACTGCCCCCTCAAGAAAATATTGGTTCCGGCGCCAATGATGTAAGTATATGTAATTACTTATTATCGTTGAATGGTTAACCTCATCCTTTTCCTTTACATTTTTATTTTGATAATTGTTTATTTAATAAGTAAATTTTATATATATTATATATTTTAAAATTTGAATTATTATATTCATTCGTTAGGTTGAAAAAAATTTTTTTTCGAAGTAGTCTTTTTTATTAAAAAATAATCTTGTATTTTAAATCAAAGAAATTTTTATATTGAATAGATTATAATTAATTTAAAAAGATGTATTGCAAAAAAACTCTGGACTTTTTTTATGATTTTTTGTCACTTAAAGTAGTAGTCACACCTCTGCATCTTACATTATTTAACTTCTTCTTGCCACTGAAAAATTAATAAAAAATATACACTTTTCGATTTGAATTAAATTTTATTAATAATAAATTATTATAGATACCTATTTATGTATATACAACATCTTAAATTATTGTTCCTTAAGAAAATTGATCATATTATTACATACATCATACCGTTTGTGCAATTTAGAACATTAAAATAATAATAAATAATAAAAAATAAATAAATAAAATAATTATCCATCGAAATTAAGTAGTTCTTAAATATTTTTATGTACACATAAATTCGCGATATCCTATTTGAGAACCACTGTGTAAATACAGAGAGATTTTTTAAATCAAAACCTCCTCCCCTTTTCATCTCTTGTTTAAATTCGACAGATTAATAAACTAATAATACCTCAAAGAAAGATTCGTTACAATATCGGAAATAAAATTTTTAATAATTCATAATTCAAGTATTTTGATTATTTATTCATACTAATATTGTAAATGTCTGTTTGTTACTTTTTCACGGCTAAGCCGCTAAACCAATCTTGACGCAATTTGGCAGAGAAATAGCTTGCATCCTGAGGAAGGACATAGGCTACTTTGTATCTCGAAAACTTGATTGGGTAAATAAATAAAAATACAAATTCCACGCGGACGAAGTAGCGGGTAACAGCTATTATTCATTATACAAAATCGTAAATTTTTTAAAACGTATTTCGCAAAAAAATCATTAATCTTATAAGTAAAAAGTATTTTTAAGTGAAATCAAAAATCAAATATTTTTTTAATTCTAAATTTAATATTCTAATTATACCTCAAAATTTTAAGTCGTACCCAATACTTGCATTATTTGATTACCAACCGTATTTTGCATAGAGGAGTTATATCATACTTAACGTCTGACGTTTTGAGAAGCGAAAAAAACATACTTAATACATATAATATTTGATTATTTATTTGAGAATCGCATTAAATACGAATAGTAAGTTATAGGTTAGAAAATTCTAACCTCTAAGTATTTTTATAAAAATTTCTACGATGTTATCTTAATTAATCTTTTACAGAACTAAATATTGAACTGACTTATTTAAGTACATGTCAACTTCAATATGTAATGCCTAGTAAAAAGATATTTTATGCATAGTATTATGAAAAAAGTGCAAGAAACTGATTTCACTTTAGTTCAATATATAGTAGTATATATACGGTATTTTATTTATAGTATAATTATTTTTTGTTGATGTAGTACGGTGAGTAATAAGCATGATGTTTAATTAGATATATTATAGATCCAGTGTCCCAGTTCTCAGGTTCGAGATGTTCAGTTATGACTTCGAAGAGAGTTCTCGGAGGGTATAAGAAATGACGAGCAAGCTTAAAAATATATCAGTATTTTTGCATTTTGTAAAATATTACACTAAAATATTACATCGCAATATAAAAGCGCGGACATAGGAACGTTGTAGCTAGCAATGTTTCAGAAATATTACAGGCAATATTATAAAATAATAATACTTTAAATCAGCAATATTACGTGCCTTATGGGTAGTTTCTCATAATAACTATAATAATCCCTGTCCCCATTAACATAGAACAAAGGACGGAGCTACAAAGTACAACTTTTTTCTCCCATTTTTTAACTTCGATGTTCCTCAATAGACACAACCCGATTAGAATTCCCGCTAATGCGCCGAAAATATGTGCGGTGTAACCAACATTAGACATTGTGACCATTTCGTTTTCAGATATGTATTTTGTATATACTTGATTCATGACGTTCAGGATAATAGCTACTGCGAACACAATCAGCTGTATCCAGGCGGTTTCCATTTCACTCCAGTTCTAAAAGAAGGTTCTGGTATTATATAGAATTTGCTAGGGAGCAAAAGCTAAGCTAATGCCCTGTATTATGAAGAATTTGCTCGAGTGCAAAAGCTAATCAACTTGTGGCTAATGCTATCTGCTAGGTATTAAATATAGATGACAACACAGATCTAACGAATTAAGGAGGAATGGGAGGGCTATCAAAATATTACTAAATGCATGAAAATTGGTGAAAATGTTCTCATTAGTATTCTAATGTAATTAACAAAATATTAAATTGATTTACCGTGCCGTTTAGGAAATATATTGAATTCAATTTAACATGTGTTCTTATGGAAAACTGATATTTTTCGACATTTTTTTTGCTAAAACACATTGATCAAAAGATACCGATTTTATAATTTTTTGGGGGGAGGGGCATATAGGGTTTGATTAGTTAGCAAAATATCATTAGTATTCACCAAACTGTTTCCAAGAAATTAATTATAATACAACAAAGTTTTAAATTTCCCGCTTCGCAAATATTTTTGCGTATATTTGGCAACAATTTTTTTGCAAATCAATTAAGAAAGATGTTTTTTATAATTAGGTCATATTTTATGTTTCTTATAGAAAATTACAGAGAAGTTTAGTACATAGTGTAATTAAATGTGCACAATTCTTTTATTGTTTGACAGCTATATTTACCAACTTGAAAATGTTAACGTCGTTACTAAAACTGGTATTATGTATATATTTACGTCAATAATAAAATTTCAATAATTATTGTAATTTTAATACAGGATTGCGTTTTTTATTAATTATATAAACTATATTTATTAATCTGCAGTAATAATTAACGTAAATAATATTAAAAATATTTTTTTGTTAAGTTGAATCTGCCATATAGTCAGTGTCAAAAAATACGTTATATTATATTAAAATCTTTACAAAAACCAAAATGGAAGGGAGGAAAAATTACTCTAGCTATAACTTGTGTCATTTATAACTTCTATAACAATATTTACAGCACAGATATTTGTGAATTTAAAAATTTAGCTACTTTTGTCTCCGATAGTATGACCCATTCCTCCTTAAATCGCATATATGATGACCTTGATGCATGCGCGATAAGTAGAAATCAGAGACTTAAAATAAGTGCTACCAAGTATACCCCATAAAAAAATTTAGATAACTATTATACATTTTTATCACTGCTCTAAAATCACAGAGCAAATTCTAAACGATTTAACACCTCGCAGATAGCGAACTTTTTTCTGGGTACGCCACTGACCTAAAGAGTATCAACTTACTAGTATAAGGGCAGATACGTGTGAAGTCATTAAAGCATAGACACCCCCGCTAGCACCCGCTAGTAATGTGGTAGGTTGGATGACAGTTGTCCAAAGGGAAGCAATTATAACTCCGTACAAATATATACTTATCACCCGACATTGTTTGTGAACCATCTCAAGAGGAACGCCGACTAGAAGCTGGAGTAACATGTTAAAGGTCAAATGGAACCAACTGAAATTTGAAATTCCTTATTAAAGTATTGATAATACAATAAAGTCGTTCAAGACATACACGGGTACATTTTTGAGTTAAAAAAATATAAAAATAGGATCATATTCTACTAATTGAAATTTACATTTCAACACCCCATATGCCTAGATATGAAAATAACAATAAACAATTCTATGACACTCTACCTATTATTCCAAAATTTAAAATGTTATTGTGTACTTTAGTATTTGTCGTTGGTAGTTCCACCAAAGCCTCATTACCATTTCTTTCAGATTTTTTAAGCCAGTAGTTACCCCTTAGAGGGAAGGGACAAAATAAAATACTGCTTTTAGCCCCCTACTGACGCCATTTTTGAGTTTAAAAAATAAATTAAAAAATAGGTTCAAATTCTACTGATTGAAATGTACATTTGGTACCCCACTCGTGTTGGTATACAATTTTTTTGATTTTTTGGATTTGCTTTAAAGCTCCCTGCAGGTGCCATTTTTGATTTAGAAGAAAATAAGAGAAAGGTTCAAATTCCACTGGTTTGGTTATACATTACGCCGTGCCACATGCCTTGGTATAAAAAAAAATTGTTTTGCTTTAGTCCCTTCGCGCCCCCTTTAAAAAATTATTTTCAAAAATATTGTATATACTTTACGGGCATCATTTTACATGTTCAGTAAAATTTTTAAATTTCTAGCTTATATAGTTTACGATATATTTTGCTTTGACTGAAAAGTACTAAAAGTACTAAAAAAGTACAAAAATAGCAAAATTATATCAATTTTGAGAACCTCACTAAATTTAATGAATGGCTTTTAGGACAGTCCCCAGAGCCAAATAAAAAAAACGTTAATTCATACAACGCAAATTATTGGATAATTTGCTTAAACTTAAAATATTCCATTTTGTGACCTTGAATTCCGACCGGAAGGCATTAGAAAAGGTACACATATGTGCGATTTTTCACGTTGTCTACTTTATCTTTAACCCTAACACGAAATCTGACAAAATTTTAGGATACTTTTTCGTTCTCTATAAAATTGCAAAGAAAACAAAATAAAAACTAATTCGCTACGCTCATTTGTTTCGGAGATATGGTAAATCAAAAATTGACCAAAAATGCTAAAAAATCACGGAAACGCTATTTTTTTCGTATATTGTTTTGCACATTTTTTTTAACGACTCGGATGAGAAAATTTCATAGGACTTTCTTTATACTACATAGACTATATATTGAACAAAATGAGCCTAAATTGAACTCCCTATCATTAATAAAACCGGAGATATGAAAGAGGGTCTCCGTGCATCATAAATCGTATGTGTGCCTTTATGAACGCTCTAATTCCGACCCTATCGCGAAATCCATGAATACTATCCAGTACTTTTTTGTTTTCTATGAAATTGCAAAGAAAATAAAATAAAAATTAACTAGACCTGTAGAGTGCTAAAATACACTTATGATGCTCAAAGGCCCTTTTTACGACGTCATATCTCCGGTTCTATTAGTGGTACAGAGTTCAACTTAAGCCTATTTTATTCAATATATAGTCTAGTATAAATAAAGTCGTATGAAGTTTTCTCATCTGAGTCGTTAAAAAAATGTACGAGACGATATACGAAAAATGGCATTTTCCGTGATTTTTCAGCAATTTCAATCAATTTTTTGTTTAATATATCTCCGAAACAAATGAACGTAGTTAGTTAAATTTTACTTTGTTTTCTTTGTAAATTTATAGAGAACTAAAAATTATTCTACAATTTTGTCAGATTTCGTGATAGGGTTAGAGATAAAGTGGAAAACGTGAAAAATCGAGCATATTTGTGCCTTTTCTAATGCCTTCCGGTCGGAATTCAAGGTCACAAAATGGAATGTATTGCTTAAGCCTTAATGAACCTATTTTTCCAATAATTTGTGTTGTATGAATTAACGCTTTTTTACTTCGATTTTATAGTTCTGAAGTTCTGACTGGCCTATTTTGCAAATCAGACTTTTTGATTTGGAAAGCTGGGAATCTTTTCTTCATAGCTTGGTCAATAATGGTCGTACAGCAATACAGAAAACAAGCGAATTGAAGAGAAAATTCTGATCTATAAAAAGCATTCATTAGATTTAGTAAAAAAAAATTTGAGGCTTTCGAAGTCAATATAAATTAATTATATTTTTTTAACGATAGCAAAAAAATTCAATTTTATTTTCAGTTAAAGTTAAATTTTCTACCTTGTATGCGTAAACATATACGAAACAAATCTCCAAGTTTCATTTTTCTTATACGGATTATACACCATCATCTGATACAACGGTCCATTCGCAATTTTTCCATCAGGGCCCACTTTGATATAATCATAACTATAAAATCCAAGTTGTAGGATTGTCATTAAAAGAAAGAACCAAGGAAATGGATTACAGCTAATGCTTCTTTCATAAGTACCGTCTTTAACGCGTTTTCCAGTTGGCGGCGGTATAACGACGAAAGCGTCTAAGAATCTGTACCCGAAGTTGAACACTTCGTGAAGTTGAGGTTTTTGAATCATCACCATGAATTCTTCTCTGTCTATGTAATCGTCACCATCTTTATCTGCTAGTTTCATTATATTTTCAACACATACAGGGCATTTGTCGTTTGTGGATTTTTTTGATAGAAGTTCTCTTAACTCGTTGAGAGATAAGCGGTTGTCTCCATCAGTATCTGCCTGAAAAAAATATCTCTACCTCTTTAAAAGGAAGTTATATTTTTCTACGTATTACACAGGTAAACTCGAAAACTACTGAAGCGATTTTAATGCGGTTTTCGCCAATAATTAGATAATATATATTATCTAATATATTAATAATATTTAGATTTAACATCAAAAGACTAACAAAATCATTTATTAAGTCGTGTTTTGTTTCCATGATGTTACAGCATACAACTGTCGTTTATATAAAAACACTAGCTGTGCCCGCGGCACTTAACTATAAAAGATAGATACATATATGGTATTGCGGACTTTATTTTATAACTTTTGATAGTCGCTATGGAATAAAGAATTCTATAATTTACGGTTTCAATATTTTATTAATTTAGGTCACTATGATCACGTCTCTTTCAATTATTTTGTCCAACAATTAGATGATTTGTGACACATATTAACAATGGAATATTTTGAAATTGAAAATTGAAATATAAAGAAACATTTCCAAGAAATGTAAAATATCGAAATTGATTATGATTGTTGCTAACCTATTTTGTTTTATAAACGGATTTTTTCACTATCGGATTTTATTCCGGTTTTCACTAATGGATAGAGTATTTTACGAGGAAGGTTTTTGTGTATAATTTGTAGATATTAACCCGGGTAATACCAGGTCCAATGCGCTAGTGTGCTTATATAACAAGCCCTAACACAAAAAGTTAAAAGTTTTACAAAAGAAGGTAAATACTTTCAGTTACTTTATTGAAGAAGAAATAAAAACACAATTGGCTAGGAACATGCCTGCTAACATCAAAAATGAAACCTCAGATTTGCATGGATATGTTTCATGATTTTGGAAAAATTGTTAATATTTTTTTTAATTCTAGAGCGTACGTTAGAAGTTAAACCCCTAGAAAAGAATTACATATAATGTAAAAGCAAATTATCCTTGATGCAATGAAGATTGCCACATATCCGGTTTAGATAAATGTTTCCAAATATTCATTTATTACGTCAAAATATTCAATGTTCAATTTCTGACAATTTTTCATTTCACAATACCTGCTTCTTCACGCAATTGTATGAGCAAAAAAAGATTTTCACCAAAATTATTTAAAAAATAAAAAAATAGATATATACAAATGTTTACTTATTTTCTCAGCTAGGTGCTGCCCTTTACCTCGGAGCCCTAAGCAGTTGTCTTATATACCTACCAAGTAACAGTAAATACAGTAAAAATTCCCCCCACCCCCCGTTATTGAGTTTTAAAATGTAATATTTCTCGAATTGAAAAATGTTATTAGATGGATATACGAATAATTGAACAAATAAATTATACTGTTAAATATTTTTTAAGAGGGAGGGGGGTCATTTAAGAAGATGATTATTAACCCAGTCAGCCCTGATTTTCTTATATAAAAGCACAGATCAAAAGTACGGATTGGCACAGTAAGTCGAGCCCTATAAATGATTAGTGAATAATTACCTCATTGAACATTGACTCCCAGTAGTTTTTTTCAATTTGCTTTGTCAGGAAAAAATCCTTTATCGTCCTTGCTCGTTGCAACATTGTTGTTCTTATTATTGCGCCCACAAAAAAATACAACCACGAACATTGAAAGTTCTAGTAAGAACCCAACGTTTCATTGAATAATTTAGTGAGGGTGAGGACATTTTTATCAAAATCAGGTCTGTATTTAGTTAAATAATTTTTTTAGAAATGTTAATTTTTTTTATATTTGTTTACTTATTTTTATCGGGGTTGTATACTTACAAAATCATGCGCTCGGCCGTCATTCGAACTCCTTCGGCTCGGCTGTTGTGTTTTAATCATCAATTGTTTATTTTGTTTTCAATAATTAACTTTTAAATTTAAACAGAAAAAAAATTATTTGTTCTTTTGGTTCTGATTTGTTTTTGTTAGGTAATTTAGTTGTTGATTAGTTATTATTACAATAATAACTAATCGTGTTTGTACTTAATTCAACTATATTTTTCAAAAATCTTAAGTAATAATTCCGTAGTCCACGCAAGCGAAGCCGAGAGCACAAATTAGTTTATTATAAATGCGAAAGTGTCTCTGTTCGTCTGTCTGTCTGTTTGTTACTTTTCCATGGCTGAACCGATGAAATTTGGCAAGGATTGCGGGTACAGCTAGTAACATAATACAATAAGTTCAACGCTCTTAGTTTTAGTTTAGGTAATATAAAAAATATCAAATTAAATTCACAAAAAAATAACGCTGAAAAAAATTAAATCACTTAAAAATAATAATGCCGGTCCTGCAAATATTATTTCATTGAACATTTCTATATCGTCACTTCCTGTGGAGAAATGATGATAATTATTTGTGTTTCCCTCAAGATAATAATATATAAAATCAGAGTTCGAAATTTAATTAATAAAAATTCGGCCAAGACGAGTGTATGCCATAAGGGTTCCGAAGTACGTACTACGTGGAATGTTTGGAACCACTTACAGGTGCATTTTTAAGTTAGAAAAAAATATAAAAAAGTGTCAAGTTCTATTAATTGAGATCTATATTTTGACACCCCACTTGCCTAGATATTAAAATAAACAATCTATGACATCCCTCCCTATAATTCCAAAATTTAAAATTATATTGTTGACTTTAGTATTTGTCGTTGCTAGTCCCACAAAAGCCTCGTTACCAATTTTTTTCAGATTTTTAAAGCAGTAGTAGGGAGAATGTAAACAATGCTTTTAACCCCCTACAGGCGCCATTTTTGAGTTAAAAAAAAAATGGTCATGTTCTACGAATTGAGATGTACATTTTAGCATCCCACATGCCTAGATATGAAAATAAAAATAAAAAATTATATTTCACCCCTTCCTATTATTCCAATATTTAAAATTATATTGTTGACTTTAGTATTTGTCGTTGGTAATCCCACCAAAACCTCGTTACCAAATTTTTTTCAGATTTTTTGAGCCGGTAATTACAGAGTGAGAGGGAGGGGGTAAAATAAAATACTGCTTTTAGCCCCCTACAGGTGCCATTTTAAGTTAGAAAAAAAATAAAAAATATGGTCAAATTCTACTAATTGATATGTACATTGTCTTGGTATACAATTTTTTTGTTTTTTTGGATTTGCTTTAAAGCCCCCTACAGGCATTATTTTTTATTTAGAAAAAAAATAGAAAAAGGATCAAATTCCGCTAATTTGGTTATACATTTTAACGTGCCACATGCCTTGGTATAAAAAAATATTTTTTTTACCTAGCTTTAGCTCCTTATTGCCCCCCCTGAAAAATTATTTATTCAATAAATAAAATACATATTTTACTAGAGGGTGCCATTTTACATATTCAGTCAAAATTTCAAGTTTCTAGCTTGTATAGTTTACTAACTATTTAGCTTTGAGTGAAAAGGACGGACGGACGGACAACAAAGTGAGATTAATAGGGTTTCTTCGAAACCCTAAAAATGATAAAACCATAAAATAATTGAACAAAAATACATTAATTTGAAATTTCAAATAATAATTATTATTATTTACATTTATTTATTTATAATAATTAATAAATATACAACATATTATAAAGTAATTAAAGTAATTTAAATACCACAAAATGTTACGTTATAATTTAAGGAGGGGGGGGGGGGGGGGAGTGAACTCCCGCAACTCCTTCTGGCTACAGTCCTTTCTATAGATATCTCTAATAAATATAGACATAGAGCATGGACTGAGCATCTGATTCGAAAATCGAGTCTTCACAAAAAATGAGATAGAGCGTATTGTGGGTCTATGCTTGTCTTTATTTAAACATGAGTGTAAAAAGGATAGATTATTTGTTTGGGTTATATCTCTATCTTCACTTTTATGAACCAAATTTTATACATTATGCTGCTGGGGTCCCCAATCATTTTGTACATAAGAGCACATTTTAGAATACCAGTCAGGCGGCGGGCACCGTTTATTTTTTCAATAACTGTCCATTATAATTTCCAAAAATAAATTATTTAATCATAAAATCCAATTAATAATAATCTCTTACAATTAATATTATAACCGCCGACCCTATTAACATAACATACAAAACTTCACTCCATATTATAATTTTCTTTTCCCATTGTTGCACTTCAAAGTTACGTAACAGGCACAGTCCTAGTAGAATTCCTGCAAGGGCCCCAAATATATGAGCAGTGTATCCAGTATTATCTTTAAGTTCCGGATCTTCGTCGAGTGGGCTTTGGAATATTTGAAGATACTTCTTATAGACTTGAGAAAGGACATTCAAAACAACAGCTACGAAGAAAAATATCAATTGTATCCAAGCTGTGTCCATTTGACGCCAATTCTGAAAAGAGTTGAACAAATATTATTAAGGTCAAGACAAAATGATGTGACAGATTTTTATAATTTGTATATGGGATCATCTATTCAAGGCTCTGTCAAACAGGAAGCGGACAGTCCGCAGTCCGCCGCGGACTAGAGTGGTCAAATAAAACGCGCAAGTGACGGCGAACCAGTGCGAATTATTTCTTCATCTAGTGATCATCATGTCCAGCAGTTCGTCTGACGAAGAAGAATTACTTATTTTGTTAGCTGTGAGTTCAGCAGCAAGACGAAAAAGAAAATAGGTATGTCATAGTTAATGTGCATAATGCAGGCATTCTATATAGTGACTAGGCATTCTAGGTTCAAAATCAATTTTTCATTATTATCTTCTCTTTTACTCATTTTGCCATCCAGCCCGCGCGCGGACTCTGTAAAAAATTACAACCAGTTCGTTGTCCGCCGCGGTAGGCCGCTTTCTGTTTGACTAAGGTAATGCAACATTACACGATATAGTTCGCGGCTGTCCGCACAGACAATCCGTTTCCTGTTTGACAGAGTCTTAACCTTATAGATTTCATTAAAATCCGTACAATAGATCATGAGTTAAGCCTATATATTCAATCATTGGAGGGGGGGGGGATAATTTTTTGTAAATTGTCATAATTGTTAAATTAAATAAAAATATAATATATAATAATATAATATAATATAAAATAATTTAACCTAACCTGCTTTTACAACAAAAATTTCCAAATAGAAACACTACAATTGAACGCGAATCAAATTGGCATTCTCTACGTTTGACGGAAACCTAAAACTATCGATGTTTGCCGCTAGGTGGCGCTAGTGTTGTTGAACGATACGAGGATAAATAAAGAAACAGCGAGAGGAGAAATCATGTGTGTATTGTAATGGTCCAGTCTTAACTCAAAAAGGTATGATGGCCGACAGCACCTTACAAGATAAAATTATATATAAAAAAATTACTATAAAAAAAAATGTGTGTGGGATTTTTTTTTTAAATAACAATGAGAATCTGTTTAAACTGAATTTATTTTCTTCCAAATCTTAAATTTTAATACTAAAAAAAAACTTCAATACTAAATCCTAATTACCCTACTAAAAACCCAATACCAAAATAATAATAATGAACATAAAATTTTTTTGTAAACTCTTAAAACTAAACTTATCTTTATACTGAAACCACTTTTCTTCCTTCCACTTTAATTTTATACTTGACTAATAACTCATATTAGTTATATTTTAAACACCTTTCTTCCTTTTAAACCACTTTATTTTATACTTGACTAAAAACTCATATTATTTATATTTTAAACACCTTTCTTCCTTTTAAACCACTTTATTTTATACTTGACTAAAAACTCATATTATTTATATTCTTTTAATACCTTTCTTCCTTTTAAAACACTACTATATCTTTATACTAACTTGTTTATTTTTAAACTTCTAATTGTTAAATTTTTATCTTTCTATATCTTTTTTTCCAACACTGCCTAGTTCGGCAACCAAACTCCTTCTGCCTCTGCCCTCATTCCCACAGTCTCACTTGAATCTTCCCCTGTCCCCTCACTCACCTTTAGAACAATCTTTCAACAATTAAAATATCCTATCAAACAGCAGTTCCGAAACAAATTTCAATCAGTGGTTCTTAACTTATTATTATTTTTTAATACATACTGTAACTCACCTAGTGACCTGTTACAGATGCCCTCCCTTAAAATAAAAAAAAATTTGTATAACAAAAAAAAAAATTTTTTTTTCATTCTTACATACTAAACTGAATACTAAAACTACATCTTACAACTAATAACATTTTTCAACTTAATACTAACATTTTTCAACTTAATACTAACATATTTCAACTTAATACTAACATTTTTCAACTTAATACTAACATTTTATTATCTCTACTCATTTCCCCAATCATACACCTCTTTATAATAAGGTTTTAAGTTGGCAGTAAATAATTCCTTGAAAAATATTTCTGACTTAAATTTTTTCTTTACATGCTTAAAGCTTTTACTCTCATTACTTCCTCTTTTCAGTTCCTCTATCCGAAAACGTACATTTTTCTTTTTCTCTAACTTAAACTTATTTAATATTTCATTCGTCTTTATTAATAATTTTCTGTCCATTATCAAAATATCTTTCTTTTTTCTAGCTTTCCCTCTAAATTTCATCATCTTAAACTTTCTCGCCCTTCGTCGCAGCATTCGGTTCATTTCTTTGTCAATATTCAAGTTTTGTCTCCACATATTCTGAAATTCTAGTTTACTTTTGTAATTTCTATCGACTATTTCTTTTACATCTATTTCATTTATACTTCTGATATTTAATTTTACTCCATCAATTATCTCTGAGATTGTTTCTCTACCTTCATCAATATTCTCCTTCCAGCCATTCTCGCTATTTTCTTCCTTTTTCTCACAATATTTCTCATCTAACAAAAATAATATGTCTAAATTTAATTCTTCGCCTTCTGAATCTTTAACTTCCTTAATTTCTTCAGTATTTTCCTTATTCTGATTCCCTTCTATGACTTTTAATTTTTCGACTAACCTTGAATCTTTCCTTAGGACGCCCTCGTCTTCTACCTTTACTGATTCTGTGATAATTTCTTTATTTAAGAAGTATTTTCCTAAGACGCCCTCGTTTTGTACCTTTACTGATTCCTTCGTTACTTCTTTTTCTCTGAATAAATTTTCTAATCCTACATTTCCCTCAATCGCTTCTTCTCCCGTTTCTCTTAACCTTTTTCTTTCCCTTCGCGTATCATATTTTTCGGTATTTAATTTACTTTTTCCGGTAACTTCAAAATTTTGCTCATTTTTAATAAATTGATTTTCTACTGACTCCCTTTTTTTTTCTTTTTCCTTTGCATAATTCTCACATATCAACAATATTCTCTTCAAACCCTCCGCTCTCTCATTTTCTAAAACTTCGTCATTATGATCATTCTTCTTTTCATATAATAGATCTTCTTCTTTTAACAAACTATCTAAACCTGCACTCTCCTCGTTTTCTTCTATTATAGATTCTTTTAACATAACAACTCCATTATCATTTATTTTCACCTTTAAATTTTCCTTCTTCAAATCCTCATCTTCTCTTTTAGTTAACCCGTTTCTCTCCACGCACATCACTCCGGGCTGTCGGTAATATGCGCCTCCTAGTTTTCCGACATATTCTGCCTTTCACTCCTTGTATTCCCATTTCTCTCTTCTCCCCTCTGTTCCATATTTCTATCGTAATTTCTTTCCTTATTTTCTTCTCTATTGCTATTAATATTTTCTCTATTCCCTTGGTTAATTGTATTGTCATTTCGGCCGTTATCTCCTCTACTGTAATTTCTTTCGTTGTTATTATATCTATTCCTATCATACCTGTTATTATTATCATATCGGTTTAGTTCATAGTTTCTATTATAGTTCTCTTCATATTTTCGCGGGTATATTATTTCTGACTCGTCCAAAATGCTGTACACCTCAGCGACGTCATACCTCCCCACTGCTCTTAATAACGGCCAGATACATAGTTCAAAATGTTTTGTGATTATATTTATTATTGCTTCTTTTTTCATGGGTGGTTCGAGGTACTTCGCTTCATTATATAATTTAATAAAATACTCTTTCCTATCTAACCTCGAATATTTGTAGTTATTTGTATTATATAACTTTTTTAACACCTCCTGCTGCCTGTTTTCGGACCAGAAATTTTTCTTGAACCATTTTTTGAAATCGTCAAAATTTTCAATATCACAAGCCTTAAAAAGCTCGAGGTGTTCCCCCCATAGACTTTTCTCTATTATATCTAAAATATCTCTCTCTTTCATAAACTGACCATTTGAATTTACATATTTTTCTAAACGCCTAATGAATTCTATTGGGTGTTCATTACGTTCCATTTTTGTGAAATCTTCTCCCCTACCCCTTGATAACCACCTATTCCCGTTCTCCCTTTCTTCTGAATCCTTTCCACTATCTAACATTTTTGTTTCATTTTTTGTCTCTATATCTTTTTTCAAAACTACTATTTCTGCCTCTTTACCATCCAATTCCCTACTTTTTTCAATATCGCTAATTTTACCGTTCATTTGTGTCATGTCTTTCCTCATTTCATAATTGTTTTCATTTATTTTCGTCATTTCACTTTTTAAGCTTTTCATTTCTTTGCACATTTCCCTAAGAAAATCTTTCACGTCATCCATTTCATTATTTTTTCTGATGGGCGTCGATGCCCCGAACCCTGAATCATAGTCAGAACTTTCCGTCATTTCTACCTTATTTTTTCCTTCCGCCATCATTCCTTTCACACACAACAAAATACTCAATATAACCTCTCTCTTACTCAACAAATTCAGTTCAGAAATCTCTATTATTATTTATCCCGGTTCGTTGAGCCCCCAATCTGTAATGGTCCAGTCTTAACTCAAAAAGGTATGATGGCCGACAGCACCTTACAAGATAAAATTATATATAAAAAAATTACTATAAAAAAAATGTGTGTGGGATTTTTTTTTTAAATAACAATGAGAATCTGTTTAAACTGAATTTATTTTCTTCCAAATCTTAAATTTTAATACTAAAAAAAAACTTCAATACTAAATCCTAATTACCCTACTAAAAACCCAATACCAAAATAATAATAATGAACATAAAATTTTTTTGTAAACTCTTAAAACTAAACTTATCTTTATACTGAAACCACTTTTCTTCCTTCCACTTTAATTTTATACTTGACTAATAACTCATATTAGTTATATTTTAAACACCTTTCTTCCTTTTAAACCACTTTATTTTATACTTGACTAAAAACTCATATTATTTATATTTTAAACACCTTTCTTCCTTTTAAACCACTTTATTTTATACTTGACTAAAAACTCATATTATTTATATTCTTTTAATACCTTTCTTCCTTTTAAAACACTACTATATCTTTATACTAACTTGTTTATTTTTAAACTTCTAATTGTTAAATTTTTATCTTTCTATATCTTTTTTTCCAACACTGCCTAGTTCGGCAACCAAACTCCTTCTGCCTCTGCCCTCATTCCCACAGTCTCACTTGAATCTTCCCCTGTCCCCTCACTCACCTTTAGAACAATCTTTCAACAATTAAAATATCCTATCAAACAGCAGTTCCGAAACAAATTTCAATCAGTGGTTCTTAACTTATTATTATTTTTTAATACATACTGTAACTCACCTAGTGACCTGTTACAGTATGTTAACTTTTTTTTACACATCTATGGCGCCGTACCTTTAGAATGATATGTTTCATTCACCTCCTTTTATAATAATTACTAAAAAAACGTACGACAATTTTCGATGTTCACATATTATTATATAGATAGATGCTGTACATTCTATGATGCACACCTATCACTACTACTTTTAGGTCAATCATATAAACCATATAATTGATTAGAACTGTCAGGGGAACTGTCATTTATAATTGATTCGTTATATATAGTAGATACCCCACATCTTAGCTTTTGTTTGAGAGTAAATTCTTTATATTATTGGTGAAAAAAAGTACATGTGTAATACAAGCTTTATGTATGTGAATTAGAGGATAGACAGACAGACATATTATTACCAGAATAAGAGCCGATACGTGGGCTGTCATAAGTGCATACACCCCACCGCTAGACCCGGCCAAATCTGTTTCAGGTTGGATTATAGACGTCCAAAGGGAGGCTGTAAGAACTCCGCCTAGATACAGAGAAAGTACTCTTCTTTGTTTATGGACCATTTCAAGAGGAATCCCGACTATTAGCTGTAGAATTGTGTTGAAACTCAAATGCAACCAACTGAAAAAAATAAATTCATTTTTTGTTTTAACCAATATTTGATCTAGCTTTACAATTTGGGGGGGGGGGGTCATGGTCTGATAAATGACAATTTGGAGGGGTCATGGACTGTGACATAATCAAAAAAGTTATATTAATATATTTAATAAGCATTTTCTATTTAATTTGCTTTAATTTTATAGGTTTGGGGGGATCATGTCACGGTTTGAGATACAACACTGCGGTTTGAAAATTTCAACTTATCACGCCATTTTCTATATACAGAACTTCCGAGGTGGTCTGTAAAATTTAAGTTTTTTAGTTTTTGAAGTGCCAAGTCATTAAAAATCTTTTTAAGAAAGAAAAAATGTAAACTGACTTCAAAAACTGTTTTTAATTATTATATACTTTTCAGTGATTTTTAAAAAGTGACCCAAAAAATTCACGAACCGTATTTTAAAAACATCTGCCAAGTAAATGCACAGTGCTGCCACGTGCTAAATTCACGAATGGAAGTTAATTATTGGATAATTTAAATAAAAATCGATAAAGTGTATAGATAAATTGCCTGGCCTTGGTTAGCATTTTACTAAAAAATATTTTTATGTAATTTTCATAAGACGCACCTGGTTTTTTTTTCGTATATTTTTAATTTTTTGACAATTCCAAAACTCCAATCTAAATCTTTTATGCAAACATCAAAATGACATTTAATATGTCAAAGTAAATATCAATTTAAAAAAAACAAAACATGATTTTTTAAAGCAAATTGAGATATATCTTTGTAAGAGGAAGCAAAATAATTAGTTAAATATATTTACTCACTCTATATGTAAAAATAAATACGTAAAAAATCTCCACATTTGATGTTTCTTCTTATGGTTATAAAAAAGCGCTTGGAAAATACGTCCCTTTGTAATTTCACCATTCGGCCCCACATCGATATAATCATACAGAAAAAAAACCACCTGCATGATAGATATAAGAATAAACACCCAAGGGAACGGTTTGCATGATATACTCTTTTCATAACTCCCTTTCTTATGGAGTACATTATAATTTGGAATTACAATAAAGGCACCCAAAAAGAATATAGATTTCTGGTATTGTGGTTTATGAATCATGTGCAAGAACTCCTTCCATGAAATGTAACCATTCCCGTCTACATCTCCCAGTTTCATGATTTGGGTAATAACACAATCAGATAGTTCGTTGCAGTTTGAACTATGCTTTATGATCATTTCTTTTAACTCGTTATACGACAAGCAGCCATCTTTGTTTGTGTCGGCCTGCAAAATAAATCAGTTTTTAAATTTTAAAATTTCATGACCCTAAAGTTACACCAAAACTTCTTTTACTGCCTTTTAGTAATTTTGATGCTATTAGGTTTTTCAGACGATTTTCTACATATTAGTGATAAAATTAATCATAAGGATGTTATTTCTATAGAATATTATTTTTTTAAGTTTATCGAATATATCAAATTAGTTACTTTTCCTGAATTTAAAAGTTGTAAAATATTTTTTTCAGCATTAAAAACAGTAACTTTTAAACTATACTGCTTTTATCCATTACAAAATATACGTACAATATTCACAATCATTCCAAGTGCTTATAATTTTTAAAAGAAAGTTTTCAAAAATTATCAACTTCAAATAAATAATACAGTAAAATTTTTCTATACAAATGAAAAATTTGCCGCCATAACATTCAGTCACGTGGTGTGCCACGTGACGTCAGAAATCAGTAAACAAACGAATAGCGATTGAGTATTTCGGCTGTGTACTTTTTTTTATTTATGTATTATTTAATAAGGTTGTGAACTTTCTCAATTAATATGGTATAAAAAATTTGGCGAAACTATCGTTTTTTAAGGAAGTATAAAAAAAATGGTAAGTTTCTTTACTCTCATTTCTTGTAAAAAATGGATTTTAATAATAATAATCGTGGTTATTTTAATTCATTTGAAAACACAATAAATAAATGACATAACCTCACTTTCAAGTAGTATATTTCCTTAAAATAATGTGTCACAAAAGAATAAAAAATACAGAAAGTGAAAAACATAAATATTCCACAAATAATAAATAATACATTTTAATTTATCATTATACGTTAATCCTACAATTATAATTTTTCGAAATTAACATTAAATTTTAACAAACACAATTCAAAATTTAAAAAAAAACATACCATTGCCAACAATGAAACGTATGAAATTCAGAACACAGAACAATATCCAGTCCAGATGTGTATTACCGTCATATATTTTCATAGAAAAATGTATCATACAATTAGTGACAATAACATAATTTAATACAATACAAAATTTAAATGTATGTACATTTTTTTTAGCTAATGACAGATGTAGGTGTATGTCTGATATAAATAAAATAAATGTGCTCCACTTTTTTTAATGCAAGCTTACTAAATTTTATCTTGATTAAAGATATAACGTTATGAAACAGAACTCAAGTTAATTCAATCATTGTAATTTGCAAAAAAGTCATACCATTGAATAAAATAATTAAAATACGGAACGTATAAAACATATATATATTATGTCAATTAACGCGACAGTCGCGCAATTAGCGGAAATTTTTGGAACTTCGGACTAGTAACTAATATTTGACCAAATTTTTGTCGTTGAAATAGTAAATAATATTTAAATAAACTTCAAATTCCTTTACTTCAAGTTATCCGATTTGGCTGAGTTTTAATAGGGTTATATACTGCAAATAGATTAAGTGAATTAAAAGGGATTACTGTTAATTTATTACGTTTTGCGACCTGTAGCGTGTTGCCGTGGTGTAAAAATAGGTAAAAATGGACAAATTGAACTTTGTTTATATTTTTATGTCAGAAAATTAAAACCAACCGATATTAAATTAAGTAAATATGGACTGTTATGTTCTCATTCAGAAAATGTTAACTTTTAAGTGGGTTACTGAAGAAATGTAAGATATAATGCTCATTTCATCAATTTTCATACAAAAAAAATTAGGACGAGAGTAGAACACACTTCCAAACAGAGCCTGCTTGTGGTGTGCACTTTATTATTAATACTATCAAATACTGTTTTTCATTATTAAGCATTATAAGTTTTATATTTTTATTTTACCTCTCTTATCAGAAGGATAATGACTTAGGTCATTGACTAAGCACCAATTTCCTGTTTATATGAATTAGAAATTACTAACAAATTGCGTCTTTTTATAAATGAATTAAAATAACATATCCCCCTTCACTGCCCATTTAGTTATTTTTTAATAATCTCAGAAATCAATTTTTATAGTTTAAAATCACAAATCTATTTCATTCTAATTTATTTAGTTACTGTTAGTAAAATGTAGCCAATTAGCTTCGTATTAATTAATTTCAAAATATTCTAAAATGTTAATAAGTACCAAATTTTAGATATTTTGACATTTTTGCAAAAAGATTTTTAGTATAATTTTTTTCTTACCTGCTCAAACATAAGTTTTAAATCATCTAATTCCATTTTCCTTGGTGATATCAGATCAGTTTCAGTGTTCATTTTCTTTAACATATTATTCTTACAGATTACACAGCTGTATAATAACAACAATTAAAATATAACTTTGACTAAACTAAACTTAATTTTAAAGAGTGTATGTAAAAAAATGATCTATATAGAAATGGTTTATTTTGTACCTATCTGTGTATCTCAGGACCGTAACGATATTTTTATATTTTTTTTATAAATAAATTTGTTTGTTTATGCCAACTATATACAGGGTAGGGCATTATTATAAGACCATGAATTTATTTCAGTAAATTAATTTTATATTAAAACAATCAGATACGAAATTCTAGATTCTGGTACCTTCTCTTGCTATATCATGTATATTTATAATTTTGTAAGAAATAAACACACTTTAGATTGGAAAGAAAATTTAAAACTTAATCAAGTAGACCCTTTTACAATTTTTTACATCGAAGTTTTTTAAATTGTCGATATTAATTAATTAATATATTAATTTTTATATATCTTTCCGAAAATCGATTGAATTTAGATCGACAAAAAGCATTAAAAGGTTGAGATTATAGACTTTGAAATGTCATTTGAATGATTGTTCTGCATCTAATTTTAACGAAGATATGGCGATTTTAAATTTACCTAATTTTTATTTTAAAAAATAGAAAAACCAATCTCAAATTTTATTTAAATAAAATTATCCGAAATTTCCAAAGCCTACTCTGCAAAATGTATTTTTTGTATAAAAAACAATACACAGAAACATTTATAGTGTCATTTCCGGTACATGCATGTATTTAAACAATTATCATTGGTCAATAAAATCTTTTTTAAAATTCCCGAAACCACAAAAATATGAGTAAATATTAAAATAGGTGTTTTGATTGTAATAATATATTATTTTATTTTTAAAGTTATCGGTTATTCCTTACTTGCTCCAAATATAACAATGAAAAATAATGTTTTGTAGTTCTTCCCTCCCCTCACCTCCTAGAAAAGAAGAAATGCATTGAATCACCACTTATTAATAAAATAAATAACCCCCTTCTTATCTATCATTAATTTTAATAAAAGTTATAATCATTTATTGTTTAAAATTAATTCATGTTCTATTTTTAATGTTACATACAGTTTCAGGCCAGAAACTTGATGTAACGCACAGAGATCAGTTTTATGCGTTAGCGTAAGAAATCAGTATATCTCGACACTCAGAGCAGCTACCACTCGATTAGATCTACGAAGTACAAGTAAAAATCAAAACATTTAACCAGTTTTAATGGGTGATAAATGTAATACTATAGGTACAAAAACAAGAACAAAAATTAAATTTTGTATGTCCACGATAGCGCTTGTAAATATTAATTAGTTGAATTGAAAAAAATAACAATATATTAGAATATGTTCTTTATGCCAGCGGTCACCAAACTACGGCTCGAGGGCCGCATCCGGCTCTCCAAAGTTTTTCATTCGGCCCTTGATTTTTTTTTATATAAATATTTTTTATATATAAGAAATATGAATTTTATATAATTTAATGATTTGATGTAAATATGTATTATCTACATTTGAATAGATATTGTCCATTATTTTCGATATATAAGTACTCTATTTACATAGCTAATTGCAAATGTAAATAAATGTTCTAATAGGTTAAATAAGCGTTACCTTCTTGGGTTATTATACCTCAGAAGGAAGTATATAAATAACAAATATAAAAAAAACGCCAGTATTGGGTACATCCTCTGTTGACTGTAAAGTACTTATCCGATTGTCGAGTTCAACGCCGGCAGAATTTGACGGTGCCGGTGTAGTCATCGGCAAATTAGCCGGGCCGGTCTACGTGGAAAAGCTCTAATTTGATTACATTGCAACCGGCACCGGTTTTGCCGGTGTGTGGAAAAACGCCCTAGGAAATAACTATATTATACAATACTAGTTATATATTTCTTTATTTAGACTAATTTACTGCAACATTTTTGTGTCCATTTTACAAATTCTCAAACGTTTCTGTGTAACACGTAAGATTAATAAATACACAGGTTGCCTCAGTAGCTATTGACCAATCAGCTTGGGCACTCCAGATGACGTATTTTCCCCTTATCGCGCCGAGTTACAAGGCTATATTTGTTGTGATTGGGCACATTATTCCCACACAACACAGATGTATCAATTCATTAATCTAAGTTTTATTTAACCCCACTCCACGTATTCACGTCAATCCCTCGACTGTGCTTCCCGACAGTCACACCCATTTTTTTATTTAATCTATTGTCCAGTATTATAAAGGAGCTAAGTTATAAAATTTGTTAGATGGCAAATGGGGAATCTCGCACGCGCGGTAAGTAAACACCAACGTCATGAAGACAGTAGTGATATTATGAAAATTATCGTGTACTGTTTTATACTAACAATAAGTTGAAGTATCATTGATCTAAATTCCAAAATAAATCCATAGATAATATCACAGAATTAATACCCCGTTGAAAGTGCTTGTTAGCTAACAAATTTTGTTAGCTCCTTTATAATAAAGGACATACAGCAATCTATAAAAAGATAAATTCTGATTGTGAGTGACTAACTGGCTCATCAACGCCCATTCTAAATCCTTGGACCCAATAAGAAATAATTAGTTCGTTTTCTATATTTAATAAATATGATGAAGGTTTATGTGGGAGGGAAATAAAAATATACATTAAACTTCATTTTATTTTTTAATAAATAATATATAAAATATACTTTGACATGTTTTTTTTATAAATATATAATTTAAAATTAAAAAAAGGTTATATGAATTATTTTTATATTCATTTTATTTTCATCTGGATACTGTTTATTATATCTAAATTAACAAATTTATTTACACGTTTATATAATATAACTAAAAAAATAATCATATCATATCTGTAACATACATAACCCCCACAAGGGGGGGCTGACAGGATTATAATTAACAGCGTAATTTTCGAATTAAAAATTCATAAAAAAAATTTAACCCCATTTATCTTTGTAATAAATAGTTAGTCGTTCTGACTTCTGAATAACTAATAATATAATTACCAGTTAGGTTGTACAATGTGTTAATCATGTGTTTAACTTTACGTTTCCGGTATAAAGTATGTAAATAAAAATTTGGCAGTATAAAGGCGTCATA
The DNA here is from genome assembly GCA_961205875.1 of Sialis fuliginosa. NCBI lineage: Eukaryota > Metazoa > Arthropoda > Insecta > Megaloptera > Sialidae > Sialis > Sialis fuliginosa. The sequence goes on along the minus strand of OY540809.1, from coordinate 20,133,965 downwards.
TTTTATGTATCATACAATTTACCACATACTAATTGAAGCAATATAATATATTATTGTCATCTACACAGTATTTTTATATCACAGAATTTCAAATAATAATCTTGATTATAAATAAACTGCGCCGTGGCCAGCACACAACTTTTTTTATATAAAATAATATACAAAAGCTAATATTTTGCAAACGGTTCGTTTTCGTTAAAACGCACCGTTTTAAAAACAGTTCTACGTTTAAATACCTATATACAGGTGAGTCACTTTGATTTTTTAAATAAAAACCTATATTTTTTATTACATATTCGTATTCTACATGAAAAAATTAGTATCTTTAGTAGAAAAAATTTTTCTTAAAAATGCTTTCTTCTCTCGGTAGAGGGCGCTGTAAGATTAATCAACGAAATCAAATATCTGACAGAATTAAAACTGCTTGTCGGAAACTGTAAGAGCACTTTGAAAGGAGGGTTGGAGTTTGCATATAAGTGTATGGAGGTAATTTTGAGCAGCTGTTGTAGAAAGCCCAAATGTGAGAGGCAAGGGGACTCACATTAAAAAAGCACCTCAAAGAAACATACAACTATTACGTCCACGCCATTGTTTCTGGGTAATGCTAAAAGTAGTTTGACTTTAATAAGCTATTAGGTGCAACTTTTTGTCAGATATTTGAGTTCGTTGATTAATCTTACAGCGCCCTCTACCGAGAGAAGAAAGCATTTTTAAGAAAAAAATTTTCTACTAAAGATACTAATTTTTCACGTAGAATACGAATATGTAATAAAAAATATAGGGTTTTATTTAAAAAATCAAAGTTAATCTTGATTTGATCTTGATAAATGGTTTGAAGGTCAACCGCAAGGTCACCATTGTTTGGCCCCCTTGAAACCAAGCAACTTTTGTTTGAATCGTTTTTCTCAATTCCGCTTACTTTTCGATACAACTGCGTTGATTAAAATGTCTCACCCTGTATATTCAAAAAGGACATGAACAAAATTCACATATATTTGGCTGTAGAGCGTTCACAGGCAAATACATGGAAGTCATTAAAAAAATAATCTTTTGTAAAAAAGTTGAATATTACTAAATTGCAACTTACTTTTACTTTTACTTTGTACTTAATTAAATCATACCAGTTTATCGATTTATATTTTAAATACTAGTAAATAAATTATTTACATCTTAATAATTAAATAAATCTTTTAATCGATTTAATCGAACCATTCCTATCTTTCAAATGATATACCTCACTCTACCATCGACGAGGTAATAAAAGAAATACATATTTCAAATTACGTCTTTCCAGACATTTTCTTGATGAAACCAAAATCAATATATTCAAATCAGTTTCATCTGACAATCACATATACAATTGCAGAACCAATTAGCATCACATAAAGAACTGCACTGCAGTACTTCATTTTCTTCTCCCATGTCTTCACTTCAAAATTACGTAGAATGCATAACCCTAATAGAATACCTGCCAAGGCTCCAAAAATGTGAGCAGTGTAGCCAACATTGCCAATTGGTTCTTTTAAAATAAATCTTATGTTGACTTGACTTATTACATTCAGAAGGACGACTAGAATGAAGACAATTACTTGTATCCAAGCTGTTTCCATTTGGTTCCAATTCTGGAAGAAGAAAAATAAAAATAAGTAAAACAATTCAGATGAAAATATGTTAAATCAATCACACGCATATGCAGTAGGGTGTTTTTACGCATAAGTAAAAAAGTAATTTTTCCCATGTTAATTAAATGGGAAAAAGACTCGGTTTGCACCGTCCACAGGTTTGATCTATGAGTCAGAAATTTTGGGAGAATTAACTTTTGATCCAAAGCTAAAACATAGGCCTGCGGGACCGAAAAAATAAAAATTAAAAAAACACCCTAATATGTACACTCTCATCTTAAAAACTTGTCGTATTTTAAAATGTATCGAGGTCATCCCAATTCACTAGCTCGCCAAAGAAGTTTTACTTCAAACAAAATTTTGAAAAAGAACTGAAAAGAACCCCACAGTATCCTGAACATATGAACCATATTTTAACAAAATGCAATCAACGGTCTAAAAGATATTCAATTTTAAAATTTGAGAGATACTTTAAGATCACACCTGGTATAACTGATGCTATCATTTTGAAAATGTTATTATTATGTCCAATGCTTACCAAAATAAGTGCTGATACGTGGGCTGTCATCAAAGCATAGACTCCTCCGCTAGAACCTGCCAAATTTGTGGTAGGTTGGATAACAGTGGTCCAGAGAGAAGCTGTAAGAATTCCTCCTAGAAATAGAGTAAGAACCCTCCACTGTTTGTGGACCATCTCAAGGGGAAGACCCACTAGCAGCTGTATTAGGATGTTGAACCCTAAATGGAACCAACTGAAAAAAAAATTGTAAAAATTAATAAATACTTGATAAAAAAAATTCCTAGAATTCTATAGAAGCATTGTTCTTGTTTACAAAAATCAACTGTAGCGAAATTGAGAAACAAAATGGCACAAGAAGTAAGTAAAGTAGAAAAATGAAACAGTTGAACTGATTTTTATAAGATTTTCATTGTTAGATGAAAAGGCTAAAAACTCTAGAATTAATTTATGCTACATGTTAACTATTAAAACTGGCTTATATAAAGGAAAAATTTCAATAGCTATTTTCGAATACAAGAAACCTGCACATAATCAATGAATTTTACATTTTGGTTGATTGGGGAAATTATAGCTGTAAAGGGCGCAACATACGAAAATACAAAAATCCATAATTTCCGTTCCAAGGGGCACCCACATACATTTTTCGTTTATTTTAATTTTCATCTCCTTAAAGGATGGACTTTTAAAAACAAATTCAATCAGTAAAAAATACTTAGAGTTAACCGAATAATACAAAGAAATTATTTTTAGATTTTTTAAACAGCCGAATCAAAAAAAAATAATTAAAAAATGAACGAAAATGTAGATAAAAATCAAAATCAAAATAAACACAAATTGGTTCAGTGCCGCCTGGAACAGAAATAATTGATTTTCTAACTATCATTTCCAAAAAAAAAATTCAACCAAAACCCAAAATTACATTTTTAGTACTTCATATAAAAACAATACTTACTCCGAATGCACGAACATATACGTAAAAAATCTCCACACTTGAACTTTCTTCGAATGGTCATAAAACAAATACTTCGAAATTGGTCCATTAGTAATCGTACTATTCCCAGAATATCCAATTTCATTACTATCATAAACATAACACCCCAGTTGTACCAACGACATGAAAACGAAGAACCAAGGGAATGGACTGCATGAAATGCTCTTCTCATAACTGCCATCAGTATGGCTGTTGTTAACTTTGGGAATTACGATAAAATTTCCTAAGAACTTCTCGTATGGGAAAATGTTTTGAAGTTGAGGGCTATTGAGTAGTTTCATGAATTCATTTTTGTCGATTCGATCGTTTCCATCTCTGTCACCTAGGGAGTGAATCTGCTTGATAACGTTTTCTGGTAGCATATTCTCATCTGTGGAATTTCTTTTGATTAGGTCTTTTAGCTCGTGGTAAGAAATATAACCATCATTGTTAGTATCTGCCTGAAAATTAAAAAAAAAGTTGATATTTTTTTATATAAATTTTTTACAAAAAATAAAAACATTACTACGAGTGAATATATTCTTATATACTGTTATTTTTATTTCAATTCAATAAATTAATAGTTACAAGCGAAATCGTGGAAATACGAAATTTAATTTTTGTTGTTGCTTTTGCATCCTCGCTATATCGAAGATACGAAAAGCTTTGTGGTTGTTTTGGAATGGGACAAAAAAATTGTTCTCCGATTTCAAAATTTTAAATTGATCTTTCTGTTTCAGGTCAAGTCACTTTTCGTTCCGTGTTTGTCTGTCCCCTGAAGACTTGTCACGCATATAACTCATGAACCACTGAACCGATATTAATTAATGAAACTTGTTAGATGGTTGGGTCGGGCTTGATGACCATCAAATCGTGTGTAAAGAGGGGGAGTGACATCCCAAAATACATTTTTTTAAGATATTTCAAGAATGACATACGTTACGTGAAAATTTTATAGAATCTTTTTTGTAGAGCATTTAATTTCCTATAATATAGGTCTACAACGTTTGTTGTAAAATTTTCTCTTAGAAAGATTTATCTCAATTTGCTTTAAAAAATAGTGTTTTTTTTTTAAATTGATATTTACTTTGACAAATTAAATGTCATTTTGACGTATGCATTTTAGATTTAGATTTAAATTGTCAAAAAATTAAAAATATACCAAATAATAATCAGGTGCATCAGGCAATTTATCTTAACACTTTATCGGCTTTTATTTAAATTGTTCAATAAATAACTACCTTTGGTGAAATTAGCACGAAGAAGAACTGTACAGATGTTTTTTTTATATAATGTTGTTTTTGTTTCAATTCATTAAATTAATATTTACAAGCGAAGTCGTGGAAGTACGAAATTTAATTTTTGTTGTTGTTTTTTTTTTTTTATAATACGAAGTTTTGAATTCATTAAAACTGGTTAAATGTTTTGATTTGTACTTGTACCACGTAGATCTAATCGATACTTATCATTTAAGACCAAAACCCGCGTGGTAGCTGCTCTGAGTGTCGAGATATGCTAATTATAAATTTACGCTAGCGCGTAAACTGATCTCAGCGCGTTACATCAAGATTCTGAAATACCCACCCAGTATCTGGCGTGAAACACTATAAGTACATTATTCTATCTATTCCGATTAGATGTCTGTCTGTATGTGTATCTGTAGACGAGACGCTTTTACTCAAAAAAGAACAAGACTTATCAATTTTTGAAATATTTAAATTATTTTTGAAATGTTTTAAATAAAACTTGTACTATTTTGTACAATTTATGTCCAATTCATGTCTTTAAGTAAACCAGATAAATTCGATAAATAAAATCGCTATACTTTTGTTCAATTTCCTGAACTTAGAGCAGTAGAAACCATAAAACTTTTATCAGAAACATTTTTTAAATAAATTCAAAAGTTTTTTTAAAAACTATTCATTTAAAAAAAAAAGTACTTTCAAATGAGATATCAAACCGATATGACAGTTTTATTGAAGTTTGACAAGTTTCTCGCACGCGCAGTAAGTAAATACCAACGGTATAAAAATAGTACCCGTGGCAACTTTTTTTATATAGAAATCGATCATTTCTTTAATGTAACACCCTATATATATTGCCATTTTTGAATTGTACGGTGTATTCTGAATACTTTTTGTATAACATACCATATCTCGAAAATCAGTGGTTTTCGGAATAATGACATTTGAAAATTGACATTTTGAAATACACACAAGTCAAATAAAATGTTTAAATTGAACAAATACACCTTGAACAAACAAAAAACAACAAAAACAACCTGGTATTGCAAAAAAAAAGGAAAAAAAAACAGAACAAAAAGTTCAATGTTTTTTTTTTGCTATACCAGGATGTTTTTGTTGGCTTTTAAAAAATATTTCAAGATGTATTTGTTCAATTTAAACATTTTATTTGACTTGTGTGTATTTCAATATATCAATATTTTCAAACGTCATTATTCCGAAAACCGCTGATTTTAGAGATATGGTATCTGTACAAAAAGTGTTCAGAATTTATCGTACAATTCAGAAATGGCATAATATATAGGGTGTTCCATTTAAAAAAATCAATGATGACTGTATATGTTCTTCTTGAGACACCCTGTATACAATTTTCTTATATCAAAAAATCCGCAGCTAAAAATACTAATCGACGTGTCCGAGCGTCTTTCCACAAAATAATTACCTGAATTTTAAACGAATTTGTTCCTTTCATCATAATCAAATATAAAAATTGTTACCAACTAATTATTCTACGAATTACATTCATCAAAAACATCCAACAATAAACAAATTTGGAATTTTTAATTTAAAAAAATAAAATGTTCGGCAAAATTGTATTATTGCTTTTTCACAGAAATACAAAATCGAATACGTACAAGTCAAGGTCTTTATACTCTATTATTATTTAATTTAGAGTCTATTAATACGATCATCAGACATTTAAATTCAAGTACATTTTTAACACATACATACATACATATTACGTGGCAGTAATTCTACTAAAATTAGATAATAACAGCTGACAGAGTTCAGTATTCTTTGCACGTTAAATAAAAGAATATAAAATGCAGCAATCAAAATTTAAAATAAACCAATTTACGTATATTATGAGATACAAAAAATTATGCAATTTATATAATTGAATAATTTTATTTTAATTTCATTAATAATTCTTTGAAAATTTATAATCACAAAAATATTAAGTTGGTCACTTAAAAAGAAAGTTTTATATTTGAAAATATTATTTTGCAATTTTAGAATATATTACGTAATATAATAAGATTCTTTGTCCTGCTTGGTAAATAAATTTACTAAAATTCTTGGTATTAAAATACAATGTTATAAGAAAGTAAAAGTGCTGTTTTTAAGAAACCTTACTAAAAAACGAATTCTAGAAAAATATATACAGAATGGTTTACAACAATTGTAAAGATTATTAGTTTTTATTTAATACCTTGAGAACTCATTGTGATATAAAATAACATATTCAATCTGCTAACTGTTATTTTTTATATTCATTGTAAATCACCTGTGTATAGGAAATCAAGTATTTATATTTAAAACTAACTAATTCTACAATTTATTAGTTGTTTTTTACTTTTTTAAGTCGATAATGTATATTCATATTAAGAATTTTTTCCTGTTAAATTTATTTACAAATACACAGATAAAAAATGCCAACTATTTAATTTTTTTCTTGATAATAATCCAAATTTTTTTAAAAGAGTTGACTAAATTCTTTATATCAACACAATTTTATATCGATTTCACTTTACTTCCCGTTTGAAACCTATCAAAAAATTTCATCTACTCGAGTTATAAATAAATAAATAGAATCATTAACAAATAATCAGAATATAACCCAATTAAAAATTCTACTAAATATCTATAAATATAAAATGACTGGCTCATCAACATCCAAGACCTACAAACCTGAAATTTCATGAGTATCTTCACCCTTATGACGCAAGCACCCATTAAGAAATGATTTATCGACATTCAGCCCATAAAATAGGGGAAAAAAGATGTTACTCTGTTTTTTTTATTTCAAAGTTTAAAGGGTTAAAATATTATTTAATAGATACCTGATCAAAAATAGTCTTCCAATAAAAATCATTAATTTTTTTCACTAGTAAATAATCCTTAAATGATTTCGTCCGTTCTAAAATTACTTGCTTTCCGCGTTTAAACGACCACATTGTTTATTAAGTTACAACGACGCACAACACGGCAACAAACAACTATTACAATAACATTAACAATCACTCGCGAGAGAACAGAAAGTTACTGCTGGACGAATGAACGCAATCTTGGCTCATCTCCCGCTCTTATAGTAGTATAAAAATGCGTATATACATACATACAGGGGTGTGCTGCCAAACATTTAACAACCGGCTCGCTATAAAAAAACATGCTTTACGCATAATTTTTAATGCCTTGTTGCAGTTTCCGAAAATGGCAACCGAATATACACTAATGACTAACTAATACACTTTACTCGCATTGCTTGCTGCTGATCAAATTAGTAACCTTGTAGTAACCTTTGGTCAAATTTAACGATGTGTGATTGGTGCATTTTGAAATGCTGCCACAAAATTTAATAAAATAGTAATTAGTATCTTGTTTTCAAATTTATATCTGCCAAAAAATATTATTATAATTTTATCTAGGATGCTTACTTTAATTTCATTAATGTATTGTATTCTTTATTCAAGTTGAAAACAAAATACTGTTGATTAATTTAAAATTTATCAGTTAGTTTCGTGGCGACATTTCAAAATGTACCAATGACACATCGTTAAATTAGACCAAAGGTTACTACAACAATTCTAATTGTCCCCATGTTAAATTTACTATTTCTTAATCTACTTGGAATACACTATATAAAACATGAGACTTGCACATTGTAATGGTCCAGTCTTTACTCAAAAGGTATGATGGCCGACAGCACCTTACAAGATAAAATTAAATATAAAAAAATTACTAAAAAAAAATGATCTGAAAAGTTTGGGATTATTTCAATAATAAAAGGATTTCCTTCTAAACTGAATTTATTTATTCTTAATATATTTCTTCCATTCATTAATAATATCAAACTCTTACAAACAAAATTCTATTTTTAAAACTAATATTACTTATGATATTATATTGCAATGGAATTCCATAGCCCAATACTAATAATAATACTTAACATATAAATCCTTCCTTATAAAAATATAATTTAACCAAAACCTTATTTATTATATTAATAAACATAAATTCAAAATTTTAACCTCTGTCCAAATACCAAACTTAATTAATAACTAATATTATGAACTTATCTTGAACGATATTTTATTCCTTGTATCCTGTATTATTTCTTCATATCAAAACTTTATTCCATTCAACAACTCTCAACTGTCAATTTCTTTATAGATTCAAAAAAATACTGTCTCTGTTTATTTCACTACCATTCACGTTCTGTCTCTTTCTATATTATATTATTGCAACATAATATTTGTTTATTGTTTAAATATTTTATTTCTTGATTTTTTAATACTTTATTCAATATTCATTTAACATTATACACTGCTTTTCTTTTAATTTTACTGGTTAACTTTAAATATGATGGTTTAAACTTTAGCTCCGTTTTCATTAACACACATGTTTTAAATTTGCTTTATAGCACCCTTTCTTTCTTCCACTGACTAATAATATACTATATCTCTTACTCTTCCTATTTCACTTATGTTTATTCTTTCAATAATTCCGTTGTTACAAAATGATTATTATTATTATTCACTAAATTCTCCTTTCTTAACACTTCTTATTAACTTCTAACTTCAAAACTCACTATCTTTTATTTTAAATACTATTTTTTATTAATACGACGCTTTATTTAATTATTAATCTCAATATATCTCACATCAGTTCTATCTTCTTGCACCACCTAAGGGCTACTGACTCGTCTTCTATCGTAAAATCGCCGAACTATATTTTTTTAAACAAACGTTTTCAAATCAAAAACCAGAGATTCTTAAACAAAATCAAATACACACACTGTAACTCACATATTAAATGTGACCTGTTACAGATCTCCCCTACCAATTCGACAAAAATTTATTCCACTGAAGAAATTTTTCTTTTCATGTCCTCATGAAACATCTTATTTATCAATATTTATTCTAATTAATCTATCCCTAAACTTAAAACTAAATACATCTTATAACTAATAACGTTTTTCAACTTAATACTAACATATAACTATCTCTACTCATTTCCCCAATCATACACCTCTTTATAATAAGGTTTTAAGTTGGCAGTAAATAATTCCTTGAAAAATATTTCTGACTTAAATTTTTTCTTTACATGCTTAAAACTTTTATTCTCATTAACACCTCTTTTCAGTTCCTCTATCCGAAAACGTACATTTTTCTTTTTCTCTAACTTAAACTTATTTAATATTTCATTCGTCTTTATTAATAATTTTCTGTCCATTATCAAAATATCTTTCTTTTTTCTAGCTTTCCCTCTAAATTTCATCATCTTAAACTTTCTCGTCCTTCGTCGCAGCATTCGGTTCATTTCTTTGTCAATATTCAAGTTTTTTCTCCACATATTCTGAAACTCTAGTTTACTTTTGTAATTCCTATCGACTATTTCTTTTACATCTATTTCATTTATACTTCTGATATTTAATTTTACTTCATCAATTATTTCTGAAATTGTTTCTCTACCTTCATCAATATTCTCCTTCCAGTCATTCTCGCTATGTTCTTCCTTTTTCTCACAATATTTCTCATCTAACAAAAATAATATGTCTAAATTTAATTCTTCGCCTTCTGAATCTTCAACTTCCTTGATTTCTTCAGTATTTTCCTTATTCTGATTCTCTTCTATGACTTTTAATTTTTCGACTAACATTAAATCTTTCCTTAGGACGCACTCGTCTTCTACCTTTACTGATTCTGTGATTATTTCTTTATTTAATAAGTATTTTCCTAAGACGCCCTCGTTTTGTACCTTTACTGATTCTTTCGTTACTTCTTTTTCTCTGAATAAATATTCTAATCCTACATTTCCCTCAATCGCTTCTTCTCCCGTTTCTCTTAACCTTTTTCTTTCCCTTCGCGTATCATATTTTTCGGTATTTAATTTACTTTTTCCGGTAACTTCAAAATTTTGCTCATTTTTAATAAATTGATTTTCTACTGACTCCCTTTTTTTTTCTTTTTCCTTCGCATAATTCCCACATATCAACAATATTCTCTTCAAACCCTCCGCTCTCTCATTTTCTAAAACTTCGTCATTATGATCATTCTTCTTTTCATATAATAGATCTTCTTCTTTTAACAAACTATCTAAACCTGCACTCTCCTCGTTTTCTTCTATTATAGATTCTTTTAACATAACAACTCCATTATCATTTATTTTCACCTTTAAATTTTCCTTCTTCAAATCCTCATCTTCTCTTTTAGTTAACCCGTTTCTCTCCACGCACATCACTCCGGGCTGTCGGTAATATGCGCCTCCTAGTTTTCCGACATATTCTGCCTTTCACTCCTTGCATTCCCATTTCTCTCTTCTCCCCTCTGTTCCATATTTCTATCGTAATTTCTTTCCTTATTTTCTTCTCTATTGCCATTAATATTTTCTCTATTCCCTTGGTTAATTGTATTGTCATTTCGGCCGTTATCCCCTCTACTGTAATTTCTTTCGTTGTTATTATATCTATTCCTATCATACCTGTTATTATTATCATATCGGTTTAGTTCATAGTTTCTATTATAGTTATTTTCATATTTTCGCGGGTATATTATTTCTGACTCGTCCAAAATGCTGTATACCTCAGTGACGTCATACCTCCCCACTGCTCTTAATAACGGCCAGATACATGGTTCAAAATGTTTTGTGATTATATTGATTATTGTTTCTTTTTTCATGGGTGGTTCGAGGTACTTCGCTTCATTATATAACTTAATAAAATACTCTTTCCTATCTAATCTCGAATATTTGTAGTTGTTTGTATTATATAACTTTTTTAACACCTCCTGCTGCCTGTTTTCGGACCAGAAATTTTTCTTGAACCATTTTTTGAAATCGTCAAAATTTTCAATATCACAAGCCTTAAAAAGCTCGAGGTGTTCCCCCCATAGACTTTTCTCTATTATATCTAAAATATCTCTCTCTTTCATAAACTGACCATTTGAATTTACATATTTTTCTAAACGCCTAATGAATTCTATTGGGTGTTCATTACGTTCCATTTTTGTGAAATCTTCTCCCCTACCCCTTGATAACCACCTATTCCCGTTCTCCCTTTCTTCTAAATCCTTTCCACTATCTGACATTTTTGTTTCATTTTTTGTCTCTATATCTTTTTTCAAAACTACTATTTCTGCCTCTTTACCATCCAATTCCCTACTTTTTTCAATATCGCTAATTTTACCGTTCATTTTTGTGATTTCACTTTTTAAGCTTTTCATTTCCTTGCACATTTCCCTAAGAAAATCTTTCACGTCATCCATTTCATTATTTTTTCTGATGGGCGTCGATGCCCCGAACCCTGAATCATAGTCAGAACTTTCCGTCATTTCTACATTATTTTTTTCTTCCGCCATCATTCCTTTCACACACAACAAAATACTCAATATAACCTCTCTCTTACTCAACAAATTCAGTTCAGAAATCTATTATTATTTATCCCGGTTCGTTGAGCCCCCAATCTGTAATGGTCCAGTCTTTACTCAAAAGGTATGATGGCCGACAGCACCTTACAAGATAAAATTAAATATAAAAAAATTACTAAAAAAAAATGATCTGAAAAGTTTGGGATTATTTCAATAATAAAAGGATTTCCTTCTAAACTGAATTTATTTATTCTTAATATATTTCTTCCATTCATTAATAATATCAAACTCTTACAAACAAAATTCTATTTTTAAAACTAATATTACTTATGATATTATATTGCAATGGAATTCCATAGCCCAATACTAATAATAATACTTAACATATAAATCCTTCCTTATAAAAATATAATTTAACCAAAACCTTATTTATTATATTAATAAACATAAATTCAAAATTTTAACCTCTGTCCAAATACCAAACTTAATTAATAACTAATATTATGAACTTATCTTGAACGATATTTTATTCCTTGTATCCTGTATTATTTCTTCATATCAAAACTTTATTCCATTCAACAACTCTCAACTGTCAATTTCTTTATAGATTCAAAAAAATACTGTCTCTGTTTATTTCACTACCATTCACGTTCTGTCTCTTTCTATATTATATTATTGCAACATAATATTTGTTTATTGTTTAAATATTTTATTTCTTGATTTTTTAATACTTTATTCAATATTCATTTAACATTATACACTGCTTTTCTTTTAATTTTACTGGTTAACTTTAAATATGATGGTTTAAACTTTAGCTCCGTTTTCATTAACACACATGTTTTAAATTTGCTTTATAGCACCCTTTCTTTCTTCCACTGACTAATAATATACTATATCTCTTACTCTTGCTATTTCACTTATGTTTATTCTTTCAATAATTCCGTTGTTACAAAATGATTATTATTATTATTCACTAAATTCTCCTTTCTTAACACTTCTTATTAACTTCTAACTTCAAAACTCACTATCTTTTATTTTAAATACTATTTTTTATTAATACGACGCTTTATTTAATTATTAATCTCAATATATCTCACATCAGTTCTATCTTCTTGCACCACCTAAGGGCTACGGACTCGTCTTCTATCGTAAAATCGCCGAACTATATTTTTTTAAACAAACGTTTTCAAATCAAAAACCAGAGATTCTTAAACAAAATCAAATACACACACTGTAACTCACATATTAAATGTGACCTGTTACAACATCAGCTATGGCCGGAGATATAATGCACAAGTAACGAAAGAATATTTAAAAATAGAACAAATGTACTTTTAAAGCTCTTTTTTTATTCTTAAACTTTTAGGAACACAAATTTTAAAACGATTGGCAGAATTGAGGAAAAGAGTAAAACACAGTATGTAGCGTATGTATTACAAAGGCTTTATCAGCAGAGCGTGGAGGCGAACCGAAACTAACAGATACTGCGTGAAAAAGAAAACATAAAAATGGTCTGAACTTTTATTCGCGGAATAATTTAACAATCGGCTCGCCGATTTTCAAAAATCTTAACGGTGCGAGCCGACTCCAGTACACCCCTGCATACATACATACATACCTACATAGATACATACGTTTATAAATTATACAAATAACTTGTTTTTATCAACAGAGGTGGAAAACACGATATTTTTTTGTTGGTGTCTTAGGCCCCTATTGTCGTTTCTCGAGGGGAGAAATTTGACTTATAAAATAATATAAAATTTTTAAAGAAAAAAACAAAACCGACTTTAAAAAACACTAATTAAATTTAACAGTTTTTGAAGTCGAAATTATTTTTTACTTAAAAAGTTTTTTCCCCTTTTGAGTAGCGTATCTCCATGGTCAGATTCTAATAAAATTTATATGGGACCATCTCGAGAGTATACTTTTTCAAACAAACAAAAATCGCCCAAATTGGTGCATATTTGTCGGAGTTATGCCTGAAAATATATAATGAATTTTTAATTTAGAATTTATGCAATTTTATAGTACTATTTTATTTCATCACTGAGGCGAGGGGGGGGGGGGGGTATAATATAAATAATCATATAATGACACATTTTTATCTTTATTTCTGTATATTCGTACATTACATTGACCATGAAAAATTATTTTTAATAATTCTTTTTCAACTTTCAAAACTTTCATACTTGGATCAATGTACGAAGCAATTGATTTATTTTTATTGTTGTATGTATGTATGTCTGTGAGTCTATGTATATCATTTCATATATGATAAAAAAATTTTTTAAATATATGTACATAGAATTGGTCAAATTTCATAATACATGTGATGGTATTAAAATAATTATTAGAAAGAAAAAAAATTTCTTAAGTTAGTGAGAATTGATATTTAATTTACTACCTTATTTAACACCTACTTGAGTTAGTGTTCCCTAAACTTACAACGTTCATGTAACCATTTTCAAATTTAACTGATTTTACCAAAGTACCCCATATTTGCCAAAATTATTGTATATGCATTACAAAAAACGCTAAATATAAATATATAAATATATGGGGACATAAATTACAAAAAAAAACGTCCTTGACTGATATTATTATAATCATTTTTTCTGTTATGAATCATTTTAAATTAATTTAAAAATCGGTTATCTCCTTAAGTTTTTTTTATTAATAGAACATAAATTACCTATATATTTTTTTCTAATTAATCGAAAAACTTAAAAATTGACAAGAGTCAACATCCGTTTCCGGTTGTAAGATCATTTTAAACATATCAGGGTTTTTTCCCAGACGAAAATCTTAAATATAAAATTCACTCTTTGAATTACAGCGTTTACAGATAGACGGACATCATAGTGAAAATAGTCAGAATGGATTCAGGGAAGGTCAAAATGGATATTTCCATATAAAAATTTCGAATTCTACAAAAGTCTGCTAACAATAAAAAAGAAAGTAAAAATATGGCCATAATTATATTATTTTAACCTATAAGGTACTGGCACCAGTCTTAGCTGCTTTAAAAGCAAGGTAGGTATATTCTTTTTTGTAATTGTCATCAACTCATGTTACTAATAAAACAATTACTTCTTTATTAAATCAATTTAACTATAAAAGTCCGCAAATACATATAATTTTTTTTTAATTATAGTGTTATTTTGTTTGTTTTTCTCCAGTTATGGATAAAGTAGAACCAGTAATGGGCACCCAGTGATAGACACTTGCTAATGATTAAGTGCTACGACAGAAAAATTATAAAATAAAGAATCATAAAATTAGAAACATGTAGGGCAGATGCTATAATAATTAATACATAACACTAATAATAATTAGTTTAAATGTCCACCATTTCGACACCCATTAGCCGATTGTCAACAAATTAAGGTGTTTTAGAGTTAAATGTCTATAGATTATCAAATATCAACAAATATTTCTAATTTAGCACATTTAATTAAACAAGAATCCAACACTGGGGTATAATCCAGGACTGGTGCCAGTACGTATATATTTATTATATGTATTAAGTACCTCTCTAAACTTCTGTTGCCAATACATATCATTACTTTTCTTAATTAGTCGATATTCCTTTTTCTCAAGCATCGCCTGTTTAACATATTTAGACACCATTATAAACATTGTTAACTTAACTGTTAATTCACAACAATTGAAACTATCACAACTATCACTCACAAAGTCACAACACCAAATAATCTATAGCTCCACGCTGTTACGGTTTAAGTGACACGCGCTCTTAGCACCGTATTGGCTTAAATATCTCGTATGCATTATTAGGCCAGTTTCCGGTTAGTTTCTTAGCCAAGAAAGTGGGGGAAGAGGGATTGATTCCGATGAAATCATCCGTCTCTGTATTTGATGTATACCTATACATTTTTGTTTAAATGTTGATTCATCAATAAGGAAAAATGCAGCGTTTATTTGTTTTAATAAATAACATTGCCCCCCAAGGGGGGCTGACATGGGGCTCAATAAATGCATGTTTGAAAAACCTAATAAATTCCTAAAGAGATATAAAAAATTATACAAAAAATTTATTTTAAAAAAATAATAGATTTATGTTATTTCCAAAAATATGTGAGAATAAAAAAAATACTAGTAGTCCAGGCTATGGAGGCTAAAACAGATTATTTTTGCGTACAGTTTTAATACTTACAGGATATGTTACAAAAGTGGTGTAATACCCTAAGTTTGCTCCGATTTTGGTTGTCCGTTGAGTTAACCATATATTAGCCATAACTGGTGCCAGTACCTTAATTATTTTTAAATCGGAAACCAGTTTCGGTCGATTTTAAATAGAAAAATTAAATACTATTAAAAAAAATGATATCCAATTTTTTTAACATTTTTGTTTAGAAAGCATAACTTTACTTACATGTCCAGTAAAAATTTCAAGTATTAACTCCATTTTTCAAATTTTTTTTGTTGACTGTAGTAACGTGTATAATTAGAAGTAAACTATCATAAAAAACAATTTTTGGTTAAATATATTCAAAGGAAAAAAATTTTTTGAACACATTAATTTTCACAATTAATTTCAAGTTAAAAAGTTTATTTATTTTTTTTATTTTATTATTATTAATAATGTTGTTTTATTTATCACAATAGCTGGAAAATGAAAGCTTTCTATGGAAAATGTTTGGTAAAAGTTTTAAGATTTGGCGGGGCAAACCCAATGAAGGTAACAATTTCGACCTTGAGTGGAGGTTTTAAGGTCATTTTGGGGTCAGCAATTTTTTTTTAAATAGAAACTTAGTTATTTTTTTGCAGATTTGTATTTTGCAAAAAAATCGAAATAAGTTTTGTTTGAAAAGTTTTTTTTACATCAAAAAAATTTTTTTGTAATCAAAAATTTTGAAATTATTATCTTAAATGTTTGAGGAAAAATGCAGTTTAAAAAAAGAATTTTTTTATAATTTCATTTTTTAAAGCAAAAAATTTTTTTTTAATGTTACTTAATTAAAAAAAATATGTTAAATTTGAAATTTTTTATAAAACTTTTCAGACAAAAGTTATTTCTTTTTTTCTGCAAAATACGAATCTTCAAAAAAATAAATAGATTTCCTTTGAAAAAAAATTGTTGACCCCAAAATGACCTTCAAACCTCCACTCAAGGTCAAAATTGTTAACTCCATTGATTTTGCCCTTCTAAATCCTGAAACTTTTGTACCAAATATTTTCCTTAAAAATCCATAGTTTTCCAAATATTAAACAATCTCAAGACTTAAAAATCAATCTGTATACATACTTAAATTTCCTGAATTGTATAATTTTTTCAAGAGTTATAAAGAAATAATATAATTTATTTTTTATTTGAAGTATTTTAACTAACTACAAATGGAGTTGAGTTATTTTAAATTAATAACAAATGTAATTGTTGATTTTGAAAGTGGCTTAACTCCATTTGTGGTAAAAAAAACACATATTATTCATTTAATAATTGAGGTTATTTGAATAGTAATTATAAATTTAACTCTCTTAGAAACACTTAATCAATGTGGCATATTGATATCTTACACGTATATTTTTAATTTTATTGAAACGCAAACTCTTTAATATCTCATTGTCAGTTTAAATATAAATGGAGTTAGGCCACTTTCAAAATACATATATTTATTTTACGATTTTGTTTCAACTGAAAACGACAGACAGACAGACAAACGGATGAAAAAGTGAGATTAATATGATTTCTTCAAAACCCTAAAATTATAAAAATGGGGGGTCAATAGTTTCAAAAACGTAATTCAAGTACGTTCTTATCATATTATATTAGTGGCATATAAATGTTTAATACCCTTGGTATAAATTGTAGCACAACTGCCAGCAATCAACTTGTTTTTTGTCTTTTAGTAGGTTGCCTGTACGTAGTAACCAAGTTCACGTTTGTTTACACGTCGTTGTCATGGTAATTCCATGTTGTTATATTAGTTTCAAGAACTCTGCATTTCTGAATATTTATTATTTTTTCTGTACAACTCCATTATATAAACATTAATTAAGATGATAAATAATGCGTACACGGGTATTTACAAATGTCAAGATGATATTAAACATTTCAAAATAAGGTAAGTGGATGTATTACTTTTGTTAACAAAACAAGGGAAGGTTGGGTAATCATTTAATATTGAGTTATGACTTATGTTATATTAGTTCAAACTGAGTTTTCTTTAAGTTAACGCTTAAGGAGGTTGGGAAGTACTTTTGAGGGGCAGGTGGTGGGATAGGACGCAGTATTCGCGTATTTGCCAAATCTACTACCTGTCTTTCTCACTTGCCCTCATGTATTTGTCATTTCTTACCTTTTTACAATGCCAGCACTGTTGCCATGTTACGCATTAGTTTCAAAATCAAAATCATTTCACATATTATTCGAGTTTCTTATAAGTATTGTTTTTTTTTTAATAATGGTATAAATTAGTAGAAACTTCTAATTCTTGTTTAATTAATTACATAAATGTATACTTTACAATATCCTTAATTTTCAAATCAATTTTGCTGTTTTTTAAATTGATTTTTATCATTTTAGAGAACTAATTAAGCAAAAGAAAAACATATTTATATGTCTAATAAACAATTAAAAACAATCAATTGGTATTGTGGGGGCCATCTGGCCCTTACCACGCACGTACCTTCGTCCCTAAAGGTGTTAAACCGCCAAACGTCCGGCACCTGCCACGAGTCGCGACATATTGAGATTACTTAAAATGTTGGGTGCGCACAATGCTCAGATTTTTAGAAAAACATCAAAACATGATTGGCCTTCACGATACCAATCAAGAGTTAATGAAACTATTATCCTTGCCGTTACACTCTTTGTTATCATTGTGCTCCGTAAAAATGCGCTCCGTAATGTAGGCGGCATGAATTTTGGATCTTTAATTATAAAATTCATGACATTTTTCGAAAGAGTTTTTGGCGCAATTACATTAAAATAATTTAATTTTAGAGTCCGTTTTAAGCAAGTGCATTCTACCCTTCCTCTACCACCCCTGGACCAAACTCCAGCCCCCGAGAATAGCTATACAGATGAACTGTCAGACGATAGATGTTTCGGTTGGCAGCAAAAAGTATTCAGTCAGTTGGAAAGAGAGTTCTTCAGCGATTCAAGGAACTGTTATAATGAGCTAGAAAAAGCTTATCATGAAATAATTAAACAAGAGAATGAAGTTATAGAGAATCGATTGTTTACGTATATAAATGAAGATGATTTTTGTCAGACTGATAAGGTAATTTTATATTAATAGACTTTTTTTACAAGGAGTAAGGAGTTCATCATTTTTAAGGTTCTGTACCTCAAAATGAAAAAAAAACGGATCCCTTTTATAGGATCACTTTGTTATCCGTCTGTTTGTCCGTTCGTCAAGACGGCTAGAGGTATCAGCCTCATAGTCCTATAAAAATTCAATAGGAGTGTTTTTTTTTGTATTTATAAAAATACTTGCTGGGCCCACGCGGCTTCGCTCGCGTGGACTACGGAATTATTGTTTAGGATTTAAAAAATATATAGTTGAATTAATTACAAACACGATTAGTTATTAATGTAATAAAAACCAAATAACACTTAAATTACCTACCTAACAAAAACGAATCAGAATAAAAAGTAAAAATAATTTTTGTTCTATTTAAATTTAAAAGTTAATTATTGAAAACAAAATAAACAATTGACAATCAATAGAATACCGGCCTGTTCTTCCCAGCGTGTTGGCATGTTCCCTCGCCGCTCCCCGCGCACGGTCACAATCGCGCGAATAATATGTTCTAATATGTATATTTCGATATTTTCTAAACTATACGACCAAATTGGATGCTGTAAATGGCAAATTATATCTACATTAAGTACTTATGACGATGAAATCATTTATTTTGATAAGGATTAATGTTTTGCAGGTCATAAGTCCATGTAAACATAGGGTTACCAGATGTACTCTTTTAAGAGTACATGTACTCTTTTGGAGGTATGCCTCTTTTGTACTCTTTACTTTTTTTCAATTGTTCTCTTTTGTCCTCTTTTTTCGGCTTTCATTGAAATCAAACAAAACTAATGCAAAAATTTCAAATTTCTCTCAAATTTATTGAAAATGGTTGTTGTTGGTAATATTTTTTCTAATGTGACAACAATGCTCCGTATCTATGCAGTCATTAATATGTTACTCTATATTCTATGGTATTTTGAATGTGTGATTTTTATTATTGCGTTTGTTCTCGGATTCGGAGATAGCTTCAAAAATTTCTTCTGCAAGAACGAAGACGGAAGCTATCGTTAACAATATCTTGGCACCTCATTCATTAGAAATATTATTGAAAAATATAGAGGATGAAAACACTTCATATATTGGAGTTTGTACCGACGGATCAAATCATGGTGCAATCAAAATGTTCCCGATTTTAATTCAGTATTTTGACAAGGCTTTGGGCATTAAACACTGTTTATTGGAAATGCAATCAGTACTTGACGAAAAAGCAGAGACAATCTGCAATTTATTAATAGGTATTTTAGAAGAAAAAAAGTTGATAGGCAAGTGTATCGCTTTTAAAGGGGATAATTGTAATACCAATTTTGGAGGTATTAATCGTAAAGGTACAAATAACATTTACAGTAGACTCGAAAGTTATATCAAGAAACCATTAATAGGATGTCCCGCACATTTATTGAACAATTGTTCGCAACATGCTTTTGATGGATTAACTATACCGGGTATTCCAGACCACCCGTCCACTATGTTTTACGCCTAAACTATTGAAGATAGAGTTTTATGATAAAAAATTTACTATATATATCGACCCTAAAGAATTTCAGGAAAATATTTTCAACCCCCTAAAACACCCCCTTGGGGGGTAATTTGAGAGGTACATGCCCGTTTCTCAGCAAAATCAAATGGAATGGTGTATCCAAAAGTAAATAATTTTAAAGATCATAAAAAAGTAATAAATTTTTGTAAAAAAAAATTTTTCATACATTCAATTGTTTAGAAAATATGGCGACTTGATCCAAAATTTTAGGGTTTTACTAAAAGTGCTCTAGTTTCGTTAAAAGTTAATGAAATTTTATTTTGAAATTTTTCTTTGAAAGTAGAAGTAACGAACTTTTTAGTGATGTATCATTATTTGAGATTTGGATAATTTAGTGTCATTCGCGACATATCAAAATTTCAAAACTTCAAATGGAGTTAATTCAAAATTTTTAAATGGAATGCTATATCAATTAGTACTTTATCTTAAAAAATATATTTAAATTAACAACTTTTGTTAAGAAAATTTTTAATTTAAAATTATATATATTTTTTTTTTTAATAAAATTTAGGTGAAACCTGGCAACCCTAAATAAAGGTCTTCAGAAATCGTGTGTTAAAATAAATGTACTCTTATGTACTCTTTTTTTGTGTTAAATATACTCTTTTTTATAACATCTCATCTGGTAACCCTATGTAAACAGAACCCAAATATTTTATGTTTTCTTTGTAACATAAAAGCAGTCATTGTGGCTTAAATATAAAAGTTAGACATATCGTGTCGCGGACTTTATTGTAGAACTTTTGATTCTACACAATTCTTTAATACATTATTTTGTTCTATATTGAACGGTTTAGGCAGCGTATTACAAAACAGCGCGCCGACGGCAAAATTTTTTCCGACTTGATTTACTATTATCGTCACTGCTTAGTTGTTATGTTACCTAACGTAAAAAAATATAGCCTATAACCTGGCCAGAGAACGTACCTATGAATTAAAAAAAAAACATGTAAATCGGATAAGTGGTTCTCGAGTGATAAGGTAACTAACGGACAGACAGACAGACAGACGTTGAGCTTTATATATATTAAGGATTATCAACTGTGCCTGACTCATCAAACTCCTGGATCTAGAAACGTGATTTTTTATGGGTATCTTCTTTTTATGACGTAATGCAACCCCTAAAGGAAGGAATTGGGTATAAAACTAGTGTAACCCTAATGGGGATAAAAAATTCAAAATAATATAAATGTTCATAAAAATAATACAACGCAAGTGAAGCCATATATAAAATAATACATACAAATAACTGTTAAGAAATACCCAAAAAATAAATTAAATGTAAAATTTTAAAACTGAACAAAAAATATCAATTTGATGTAATTATAAATAATAAAAATTGCAATTATAGAATCAATAATTGCCATTTTTGCGCCACATATTTTGAAGGTTGTTATTACTAAACGTTTCTAGAAAAAATAATTACGAATAAATTATCAATAAAATGCAATTATTATATATACGGAAACAAGCTATAAACATTTTTAAAGAAAATACATAAACTAAAGGTAGACTAAACTTTACTCAAAAATATTTCTATTGGACAAATATTTTAATTTATAAACAAGTTATTTATAAAAATATTTTTAAAACACTAACCAGATTTTTTTTCATAAAATATATTTACGTTTATTTATTTATTATTATTTCTTATAATAATAAGCTAACATTCTATTTTTACATTATTGTAATTATTTCTTCATTTTTTATAATTGATAAAAAATAATGAAATAATGATATTTTTTATGCAATACTTACACATATGTATAAAAGTATTATTAATATAATTAAATTATTTAAGAACCCTAAAAATGAATTTACCCTTCTTTACCCCAAAAATTAAAGTGTACAAAGTAACAATTTTTGACTGTAAAGAATTTAAAATCTACACCACTTAATTTTATCGAAATAATTGCTAATTTTCAAAGTAGTGCTAATAGGCCAAATATCATCGTTTTTAGACTTATGTGAAAATTGAAGTAAATTTTATCTTCTTTTCGAATTCCGGTATTTTTTTGTTATTGAACTTTTTTTTATGACCACACAACAATTGAATAAAAAACATTTAAAATGATTTTTTTTTGTAATTTTAAAAGTTACGCACGGAGCTGTCTAATTGTTTCGTTGAAATTTCAAGTAACCGCTTTTAAGGAAATTTTCTCAGCTTTAAATGTTTTTTTCAAAAAAATTTTTAGCATTTTTTTGTGTTGCGATATTCGAGTTTGAATGGAAAAAAAAAACAACTTTAAACAACCAAAAAGAACCTAATTCTGTCAGTCATCTATCATCAAAAAATGATTAAACTTAACCCTTGAAATACGAAATTAATCATGAGTGCCTGACTCAGAAACATGAGGGGTGAAAGGATGTCAATTTTTTTTTTAAATTTTAATACGTTGTTCTGTATATAAGGTATAATATATATAATTATAAAGGTAATTTCAAGCAAAATATTCTTCTTAAAGGATAAAAAAGATCAACAGTAGTTTTATAAATTATTTAAATATTATTATAAACGCGAGATTAGATTTGATAGCTAAAATAATATTGTGATATTTTAGAGTCTGCCAACTACTGAAGCAAATCCTTTTGAAACTAAACTGTATAAAAATATGACGAATTTAAGAAATAGAAAAAATAAATCAATCAATAAAATGTTTGAAAAATTACATTTGAGTTCTGGAGATAATCAAATATTCTCAGAAGTACTTCCGACTATCGAGAGTCAAGTAATGTATGTAATGGTAGATCTCAGACCGAAAAATAGGTAAGTGTTATGAAAAGTAGTAAAGAGTACCCTCATGCATATTTGTTTAACAGGGATTTGGAATCGTTTTATTATAAAGTTGAATTTTTAGAAAAAAAATTAAGAAATGTAGAAATTTTCAAACCATTTCTTGAGATAAAAGTTTTAGTTTTTAAATATTTAGGAGTAAAATGGCTAACTTTTTATACGGTTGTTTGATTGGATTTTTTAACGATTTTTGGAATCAGCGTGTTAAAATCTTTATAATATGTGTAATACTTAAAAACCGACATTAATTTCCAGTTTTTAAGGTAAAATATTTATTTATATTTTTTGTCGAATTTTAAAATATTATCCCTAAAATTACCTAATAGATTTTCACTCGCTGGTTTTAAAATAAATCTAATTAAAATGAAAGTCTGACAATCGATTTAAGAATTACACCTAATTTTCTTTAAAATTTTGAAAAAGAAAAAAACTAACAATTGGTATTTTATGTATGAATGAAAAATGACATATTTTAGATTTGATAAAAGTACATATGTTTTTATATAGAAAATGCAGGTCTGTATCTCAAACCGTCCTCGTAATGTGGGCTTCACAAAGTTTTAATTTTTTTTTAATTTTTGAGAAAAATGGCCGTAATTTTTGAATGGGTGGTCGGATTTGATTTTAGTTAATGGATTTGAAATCAGCGTGTCAATATGTATATAACAACATGTATAAGGAAAGTTCGACAAAAAAACTTTTCGTCAAAAATCAACATTTTTTTAAGGTTGAATTTTTTCGATTTTGAAAAATCTAAACTTTGAGAGACCATATTTCGAGAACGGTTTGAGATACGAAACTGCGGTTAGAAAATTTCTACTTTTCACATTATTTTAAACACAGTTAGTAAATTTAAAAAGTATATAATAATTTTGGTATTTTTGAAAAGTTAAAAAAATAGGTAAAATAATTTTACCCCTCCCCCACTAGTACCGAAGAAATCAGTTACTACCGCACCGAGTACATTCTCTGTACTTTAAAATACGACGAGAAAACCCAGCTTCTGACGATGTTCCCGGATTTTTCCAAAGGGGAGGAAGATCCTTACACAATAGAGATACACACGGATAGCAGGAATATTTTCCATTACTGGATCTACAACTCTTCTGACGAAGTTGACGATGAATTGAGAAAACAGGAGAACGAAATTAAGAAAAAGGTATATCCTTAATATATATAAAGTTCAACGTCTCTCTGTCTGTCTGTCTATCTGTCCGTTAGTGCACTTATAACTCGAGAACCACTTGTCCGATTTACGTGTTTTTTTTTTAATTCATAGATATGTTCTCTGGCCAGGTTATAGGATATATTTTGTTACGTTCGGTAATATAAGGAATAAATAGTGGCGATAATAGTAAATCAAATCGGAAAAAAGTTTACCGCCAGTGCGCTCTTTTGCAATACGCTGCCTAAACCGTTAAATATTGAACAATATAATGTATAGTAAAGAACTGTATAGAATCAAAAGATCTAAAATAAAATCCGCAATACCATATATCTAACTTTTAAATTTAAGCCACAATGACTGTTTTTATATTACAAAGAAAATTAAAAATGTTTGAGTTCTGTTTACGTGGACTTATGTATGACCTGCAAAACATTAATTCTTATCGAATTAAATGAATTCATCGTCATAAGTACTTAATGTATATATAATTTGCCCTTTACAGCATTCAATTTGGTTTTTTAATTTAGGAAATAACTTTAAATTATTTAAATACGGTAAAATATTATTAATAACGTGCAACCGAAGATCAAGTGCTGCGTCGCAACGGGGTAGAGGGAATGATTCGCATGCGCTCGGCCGCCATACGAACTCCCTCAGCTCGGCCGTTGTGTTTTGATTGTCAATTCCCGGGAAAAAAATTCAGATCTAAAGTGATCAAATCAGATCTGCATTTTTACAGATCTGTTTTGATCTCCATTTTGGAACATATCTACGCAGATCAACACAGATCTGTGTTGATCTGCGTAGATCAACACAGATCAAAACAGATCTGCGTAGATCGGGGATTTGATTATGTTTTTGTACACACACACACACAGCTTGACTTCCCGCAGTAACTGGGTTCGAAGAGCAATCCTGGAGAAGAGAACCACCATATATGTATTGTATTACCTTATTACTAACTGATCCGACTTGGCTTATATACGAATGAAAGTGAAAATACTGTGTTGGCGAGAGCTATGTTGCGATATTTATATATTATACATACATAATAATATGTACCTACTTATTCATAAATAAACTTTTGTTTAAATAACAAATACACATATACTATATAGAAACCTTGTTTATAATTTAATCAATTAAAAAAAAATTGTACAGAAACGTACTGAATGATATTTGAGGCCCGTGTATTAAATTAATAAATAAATTCACAACTCACCCCCTGTCACAGATGAAGGGTTGTAATTGGTCTCATTCGATCCAGCAGGAAAAATACTTCGGGATACCAGGGGTATGGGGGGCAAAACAACCCTCTATCTAGCACAGGAGTCGAGATATTTACGATTTTCTATAATGAATACCATAAGTAGCGAAACAGAAAAATTCAATATTTACTGTTAATACAGCATAGAAACATAAGATATTATTATTAAATTTAATAAAATGAAAAAAAAGTCCAGACACGTATTAAGTGATATTTAAGGCCCGTATTGTTAAAATAACAAATACACATATTTTTTTTAAATTGATTAAAATACAAACAATACGTTTCAATCTCACGATCTACGACGATCTGCAATGATGTACAACGATCTACAAAGATCAACAACGATCTGTAAAGATTTACAACGATCTGCAAAGATCTACAACGATCTATAAAGATCACGATCTGCAAAGATCTGCAACGATTTACAAAGATCAATAGCGATCTACAGAGATCTGCAACGACCTACAACGACCTACAACTATCTGCAAAGATCAACAACGATCTATTAAGATCACGATCTGCAAATATCTATAACGATCTGCAAATATCTACAACTATCTGCAAAGACCTACAACGATCTATAACGATCTGCAAAGATCACGATCTACAAAGATCTACAGAGACCTACAACTATCTGCAAAGACCTACAACGATCTACAAAGATCTAAAAAGATCTGATTTGTTCCAAAATGAAGATCAACCGAGATCACTTCAGATCTGAAATTTTTTCCCGGGTTGTTTATTTTGTTTTCAATAATTAACTTTTAAATTTAAACAGAATAAAAACTATTTATACTTCTTGTTCTGATTCGTTTTTGTTAAGAAATTTAGGTGTTGATTAGTTATTATTTATTATTACAATAATAACTTATCGTGTTTGTACTTAATATTTTTAAAAAATCCTAAACAATAATTCCGAAGTCCATGCGAGCGAAAAAAACCACGGGTCACAGCTAATATACCATAAAATTTAACTCATTGTGTTTTTTTCTGAATATCTGACCTCAAGATTAACTCCAGAAAAATGAAAGTTTCGTCAAAATCGGTCCAGTAGCTTTTTGTGATCATTGAATAACTAACTTCAGAGAAATTCTGTTTCGTTGAAATAATGATGAAATAGTCAATTTATTGATTTTTGTTGAATTTAACAAATTTAAAGTGCGGTGCGATATTTTGAAATGAAAAGTTAAATAGGTAATTTAAAAAACCAGTTCCTTACAATCAAAATTTTCATAAAATATTTCCACCTACGGTTCAAAATCAGTGTCGTCCGAATTTATTTATTTTTTGTGTCTTCTATTTTTCTAGGCAGCTTTTTTATTTGTCAATTTTAATTTTTGAAGTAATACTTTTTTAAGTGCGTTCAGGGTGAAATTTTAGTATTGCAACGTAAATGAAATGCATTTTGCATGTAACGAAACCAATTTAACACCATGAAGTTAGGTTAGGTGTAGATAATACATAGATTTATGGTATGATAGTGATAATCGATAAAACATCTAGATATTTAGTTTTGCATTTTCACGTTAGATACCTACCACTACGCTAAAGAAGTATAACTTCTAATGCGCGCACATAAGTATAACACTCACATGTTTAGGGTTCCGTAGAAAACTAGGAACCCTTATAGTTTCGCCCTGCCCGTCCGTCTACGAACGTATATTGATAACCCAAAAACAGAAATGATGATATTTTTGAAACAAACAATTTTTTTTGGACTTCTTTCCCATCGACTAAAAAGTATATTCAAAAAAAATTTTACTTAATTAAATGATAGATAGGTCTCCTAATTTGCAAAAAAAACTGTCTTAGGACCTTTTGATTTTAACATTTCAGTTACGATATATAATCCTTTTAAATGTCGTTATCAGAGTGTCCTCCCTCTAAATTTATAACTATCAATACAAAAAATCTGAAAAAATTCAAGAATGTAGATTTTAATTAGTACTTTCAACGAACAATGTCAAATTTTTTGGACGGGGAGTCTATGGGAGGGGATCCCATAGACTGAAAAGTGAACTCACATTTTTTTTATTAATCCATTAAACGGGGTGTCTATAGATAGGTATCCTAAATGCAACAAGAAATGTTATATGACTTTTTTAATTTTAACCCTTCAGTCACGAATTATTTGCTTCAAATGTTATCTAAACTATCAATTCAAAAAATCTGAAAAAATTCCAAAATGTAGCTTTTAATTAGTACTTTCAATGAAAATTATAACGAACACTGTAACAAAAACAGTTTATAAAAATTTTGAAATAACTTTTCAAATAATAAATATAAATCATTTAAAATTAACCCTTTGAAAGGCCGCAGTTATCTCACAATTAGTTTAAATTTCCCATTTGTTAACTTCAGAACGACATGAATGATTATTAACATATTAATATTAATATTAATGCGTTTGTTTTTCATTAAAAGATTGATTTTTTTTCTTTACAACTCTACAGTACCCCCCCCCCCCCCCCCGACTATAAAAATATATAATAGCGACCCTGAGCTGTCATATTGAAACCCTGATATTATCATAGTATGTACTGTTATTGTACATAAAGTAATAAGGACTATTATTATTACCATGTGATTGACTAATTATACATAGTACATAGTACATACATATAAATAATAATAATAAAAATGACGTTCATATATTTAATTATATTATTATTATTATAATTATTCTGTTTTTATTATATGTAATAGACAATAGAATATAAAATGTAGAAATAATATAGGTACATCTTTCAAAATCTATTGTATACAAACATTGAAACATGGCCCCCACATTTTCCCTCAGGCGATAATTTTTGATGGCCCCTTCCTTCTAAGAAACGTAGACTTTTTACAACAACCTAAAAATAGTTGTTTACTCGCCTCATTGTCAGACCCCTACCCCTCTCACTGTAGGTATATAAAAAAAATGGGAAATGTATTAAACTTCCATTCTTGATTCAAAATTTTGTATTTTTGCTGTAGAAAAAAAAATACAAACCCACGCCACTGATTTTATACAATAATTATCGTCTACCATAAATCACATTTGCCGAAGAGCGTTTGTATTTTTTGTTCTAGTGTTTTATTGAAAAATATATATGATTATATACATACTTTCTTACAAACTTGCATAGAAACGAACATTCAATGAAGAATAAAATTTTCCTTTACCCATGTAGAGGCCCCATTACATTTGAATATATAGATATCATTAAAAATTATCCACGTTTGTCTCGAGATTAAAAATTTTTCATTTTTATAATTTATATATTTTATAAGAAAATATTAGTTATTAATATATTATTTCACAATTCGGACTTACTCTAATTAAATTATCATATAACCTAAACTACTTATAGGGTCTTAGGCTTTCTATCAATGAAAATCCCATCAAAATCGATTATGTAGTTTTTTTATATCACAGACAAGCAAAATTTAACTTATTTCAATTGTAATCATATTATTTCTTAATACGAGTTTGTCCTATTTCAATTATCATATACCCTAAACTAATTCTAGGGTCTTAGGCTTTCTATCGGTGAAAGTCCCATCAAAATCAATTCAGAAATTTTCATGTTATAGATAGACAAAATTCATTTTTACGTGTCACCCAAATAATAATCTCAGATGCACCCATGTAAACATATGTGTCTCTCTTTAGTTGCAGCTGCGTAACCATGAGTATAATAAACAAAATTTGAAAGAATGTGACTTTTTTTATCCGCAACAAGATGAGTTGCATGTTTTTATCTATGGAGAAATTCACACCGCATCTGATTTCGAATATGACAACCTTTACATCCAATATATTGTAGATTTGCCGGAATTTTGGACAGCTTACGAAGGTAAATAATAATTTTGGCCATAAAAAAGTTACAATAACAATCAAATGTTAAAGTAATGAGAGTTTTAAATCATGATTCAAGCAAAAAAGTATTTTAGGATGAATTAGAAGAGTTGTAGTAATCTTTGGGCAAATATATGTAAAGACTTGTGATTGTTACATTTTGAATTGCCGCCTCAAAGCTAACTGATAAATTTTAAATTAGTCAATAGCGTTTTGTTTAAATACAAGTATTCCTCGACTTACGACCGAGATAGATTCCTAGACATCGGTCGTAAGTCGAGTTTCATTAAAAAAACAAATAACAACAAAAATATTATTAAATACAAAATTCAAAATAGTTCAATCTTTATTCAAAATTATAATAAAAGTACCTATGTATGTATTACATAAATACATATAATAATTTTTTTTCAAAAAGTTTTATTGTTGACAAATAATTGTTGATTGTTGTTTTTTCATTCAATTGTTGAATTTGATTTATTTTGTGATTTGTGTTTGAGGAATATTGTACAATAAAGTTAATGAGAAATTTAATTAAGAAGTGCTGAATAAAATAAATTTGGTCGTAAGTGCGAACCGCCGTAAGTCGAGGAATACCTACCTGTACCTCTAAAAATATTTTTTGAAAGATACAAATAAAACGGTATTCATCAGTTAGTTTCATACGTCCTAATATTTGTTCAAACCCAACTTTTTTTGTTCAGTTCACTAAAATGATATTTTGTAATTTTGAATTTGTTTATCATGAAAATAAAAAATATTATTTAATTTATTTTTATAATTTTTATTTTAGACGACAAAGAAAAACTATCGGAAATAACCCATAGCGTGAAAACTAGACACGGTGGAAAAGCTTTCATTGGATTTCCCTTTGATTTGCATCTTATTTTCAATACTAGAAATTGTGATTACGACTTAGGTAAAGTAAACATAAATGTATTTTGTTTTTTCTTAAGTCAAATTTACACTGCATTTCTTCCAAGAAAAATGATTCGCTTAAAAAATAAAGAGGTCAAAATACTTCTATTCCAACTAACTAATACAAAGAAGAAAAAAGTTTTCAAGCATTGTAAAATGATTTTTTTGAACGTATCATTTTTTATAATTTTTAAATGTTCGTTGATACAAAATTATGCATATTTCCAAAACCTCTTATCCGATTTACACCAAAATGAAAAGGTCTTGAATTCTCATCGATTCGAATATTTTGTAACAAAAAAAATCCAATTGGTGTATTTTACATAAGTTATCGCAAATGAAATAAAATGGGGGGAAACCCATGAACATGGACTACTCTTTTCGTATTAACATAATGTGTAAAATTTGGTTCACAAAAGTGAAGATAGAGATATAACCCAAATCATAGTCTATCTTTTTACACTTATGTTTAAATAAAGACAAGCGTAGATCTACAATATGCTCTATCTCTTTTTAACCAACTTCAAAAAAGAACAAGGTTCTCAATTCGACAATATATGTTTTTTTGTGTATGTTCGGGCATTACTCCAACAAATATGCACCGATTTGGATGATTTTTGTTTGTTTGAAAGAGTATACTTCCGAGGTAGTCCCATATAAATTTTAACTTTTTATAAAAAAAATACAAGCGACAGTTTTTGAAGTCCAAAGCGAATAAAAAAATTTAATGAAAAAAAAAACGAATTCAAATAGCTGTTAAATTTAATTATTATATACTTTTCAGTTTTTTTAGAATCTTTTCTGAAGTCGGTTTTATTTTTTTCTTAAAAAGTTTTTTATTTCATAGACTCGATTTCCGAATCAGATGTACAGTCCTTGATCTAATTTAAATTTACCCGAAAATTTAAACTACTCTCTTAATTACGTTAAAAAAAATCTACATAATATAAAAATTACAATTTTATTCATTTCCCAAAAATTGAATAGTTTCGGAAAATCCGAGCAAATGACGCTAATAAATAATAATATACCTACTGAAATAACCAATACTGATTGAATATTGCACAAACGGACGTCATAGTAAAAAAGAAACGTTGCAAAATATTTCATCAGTACATTTAATTGCGTATGTGTGTGTTTGTGTGTGTGTCCGTCTGTGAACGCAGAAATCCCAAACCTGTCCAACGGTATAAATAAGTATAATAATACAAGTTCTGCGTTGGCGATGAAACGTGTTGTAAAGCCCAGAGCCAGGGAATACCCCGGCCTTCTAGATTCTGTAGAGTGCGGGTATAAACATAATTAACACATACATACACACACGTGGTGTTAAGGTTTGGTATGTATGTATGTGTGTAAATGCGTCATACATTCCTGATATTACAAATACAAGAACGCGCACGCATACACACCCACAATTTGTGTAATAAGTATAGTTGCATGGCGGGAAGGACAGTCGAATTGTGTATGTCCTTCGCAATTTATTTAAAAAAGAAATTACTGTTATGCACCCCCCCACCCCTTAAAAAATATATTTCGATATGACCGTTCAGTTTTAATCCTCATCAAGCTCATTTTCAATTAGCACCCGGTGCGGATCGCCTCACCCCCACCCCCCACAACTTTGAATTCACCACTGCTCGTAAACCAAAATTGGTTTTTCAAAAAAATTAATATTTATTTTAAAACAAAACAAAAATTTCATTTTTTGTCTAGGCACGTTTGCGAGTATATGTATACATGTGTGGTGGGTGTGTGTCACCCCTCCCCCCTCCCCCCGTACCACACCACTTAGTCCGTCCTTGCTCATAAGCCAAAAAGGCTTAAAACAAAAAAATGAGTATTTAACTTAAAAATGTTTCATTATTTGTCTAGGCACGTGCGAGTGTATGTATGCATGTGCGGTGGCGGGGGGAGGGGGGGGGGGCTGCTCCACGCGCCACCTTACGCTAACGATGAGTCATTATCAGTATACAGTTTTTATTTAGAACATTAACTATATTTTTAATTTTTATAAAAAAATTATCTGATAATACAGATGCAAATTAGATGATTCAACCAAACAGCAAATACATAACTTTATTTAAAGAGAGCAAGGGGGGGATTTGATACAAAATGTTTATTTGTTATCAAAGGTG
The DNA here is from genome assembly GCA_961205875.1 of Sialis fuliginosa. Lineage (NCBI taxonomy): Eukaryota > Metazoa > Arthropoda > Insecta > Megaloptera > Sialidae > Sialis > Sialis fuliginosa. Next base: position 20,101,299 of record OY540809.1, on the reverse strand, counting down.
ACATTTATATATTTTGAAATACAGCAAAACGTTTTTATAAGTTCATTAAATACATATATAATTAATATATTATTGAATGAATTTATTTAATTATTTAGGGACAGGACGTGGGGGATTAAGGTTTTTCAGTACATAAAATTCAGCATTTTCTTTGATACACCAAAAAAAGATTTTTTTTATAAATTCATTAAATAGTATATTATTTAATGAATTTAATTAATTATCTAGGCCTCTTGGAGCTGGGGGGGGGGGATTTAAGTTTTTCAGTACATAAAAAACAGTTTTTTTTGCCTATTTGTAAAATTATTCAATACATATAAAATGAATATTACTTATACATGATTATCTAAACTCAAGGGCAGAAGGAGAGGGAGTAAGGGGGTCTGCCCCAACTGCTGTAGCGTAATAAAAAATCTTGTTACGGCACTGGAGAGGGGGAGGGGGTAGTATGTACACATTCCAGCCTCCTTGTCACCGTTGTAATGCATCTGTTGATATTATGATTCACTTATTTCGTTTGAAAGTTAGAACCAAGTCAATCCCCCGCCCCTTGGCGTTAAATAGATGATTCATACATCATACAGCATCTTAAATACAGGAAATAAGTATTAAAAAACAAATATGTGTATCCCCGAAGCAGCTACGTATGTCTATATACAAAAACAGTGGTGAGAATAGAGTTTAGAAAATATCTCTGTGTAGTTTTAATAGGACAACTTTTCTTTAATAAATTGATTAGGATAAGAATAATTATATTATAATTAATATTTGGCGGTAAAGTCCCCATATAAAAAATCCATTTGTAGTTAAAAAAGAACAATACAAAATATTGTAATATTTCATAATATGTAACAACATACATATTCTTTATTTAATAAAAACTAAGCCAAAATATTTTTCTTATAATATGTTTAGGATTCTTGTATTATAAACTATAACAGAGCCAAACAAAAAATAAGGTCTTATTTTTTTTCTTACGTATTTTTGTCTTATCAAAAAATAATACCTATGTCAATTTTGAGAGCCCACACAGATTTTGATAAATTATTTTAATCAAATCTAATTAATGACTTTTGTAGACAAGACTATTCTCTTCAATTTGATTTTTTTGTATCGCGTTATGACCTTTTTTGAGCAAGTTATGAAGAGAAATTTCGTTTTCCAAATCTGTCCTTAAAAGTATGGGTTTTAATTTGATCGCAAATAAATCGGTCAAAAATAGTCGTAGAGCAAAACAAAAAAAGCAAATCGATGAGAAAAGTCTTATCTACAAAAATCATTTATTAGATTTGGAGGAAAAAAATATCATGGCCTGTGGAGGCTCTCAAAATTGATATAAATCAATTTACATAAAAACTAGGGTGTGTAAAAAAAAAAAAAAATTTCTTCGCTCTCATTACGAAATAAGTTAGTTTATGACCTGAAATAAATCCTTGCCGAAGGATTACCCTGTAGTTCAATTTTAAGAGGTGCGTCAAAGGAGGGTCCCGTTTGCCATTTAAATAACATTGAAAAATGATGATAAAAAAATTTAAGTACGTCATTTTGTAGAGAATAAAATTATTTTCTAATAATGCCAGTTGTCAGTTAGTTGGGTCATTCTTTTTCCGATAGCTATATAAAAAATATATTTAAAACGCTTATAAGATTCAACTCATTGCATTTACACTTATACCTCTCTAGACAATTTTTATAAAGAATTAAATTTTCTATAAAGTTCCCATTTAACTTATTTTTATAGAAACAATAGTTTGGTTGTGAGAGCCTTTTAGACGTTGATTTTAACAAATAAATCATTTAGAATGTCTGTAACTTTTGATACATTCAATTGAGGGTCATGATTTTGAAGACACTTTTGTAGAGATTTCTATCTTCTGTAAAATGATGTCCGCGTAAAAAATTTTCAACAGTTATCATGAATCAGTAATACCAACTTTAGTACTAAAATATCATTTCTCCATGTTATTTAAATGAGAAACGGGACCCCAATTAAATAGCAATATTATAACTCTACTACTGAGCTATCGAAAAAAATGACTCAGCCGACTGGCATTATTAAAAACTAATTTTATCCTCTGCAAAATGACGTCCTTAAATTTTTTTATCAGTTATCATGAATCGGTAATAACAGCTTTGATAGTAAAAAATATTTTTTCAATGTTATTTAAATGGCAAACGGGACCCCCTTTGCGACACCTCTTAAAATTGAACTACTGGTAATCCTTCGGCAAGGATTTATTTTAGGTCATAAACTAACTTATTTCGTAACGAGAGCGAATGTTCATTTTTTTGGCACACCCTAATAAACATAATCCGGTTTTTTAATTTAACTTTTGATAAATACCTATGTTAATATAACAATAAAATCAAAATGCACTGATCAAGCGAGCACCACGGAAGCCTAAATAAACAATAAGTCAAATATCTCTTCCATAGGAATCCCCAAACCTCCGACAATATATTTCGAGATAAGTTCGAAGGACACTTGGAGCAGATACCGGACCGAAGGGTACGCTTACACCCACATCCCCGTCAATCGGCCCGGGTGCCACCTGCTGGAGTTACCGTGCGTCCTGACGAAGCCCAAGGGCCCATGCGCCCAGATGCAGAGGTACTTCGTCGGCGGGTGTACCGTACTAGACGACATCACGTGGTTCGGAATACCCTCAGACCACAAGGTATATTTTCAAATTACTGCTGTGTTTGTTTTGTCGGACGTACTGTTCAGGTACATGTAAAAAGCAGCGATCAAAAATTGATGGTTTGAATTTTAGGAAACAAAAGTAGATATGTCTTCGTAAGGAAACATTTTACTACAAAATTTATAATGAACTTTTTTTATAGAAAATTAAATACTCTACAAATAACATAGATCTTGAAATTAATAACAATTTTGGAATACCATGATTTTTTATGATATCAACTACTAGCTAGACCCAACATACAAATCAAGTTTCATTAATATCGGTTCAGTGGTTCATGAGTTCCGCGTATGACAAGGATTCACAAGACAGACAGACACGGAATGGAAAATGTTTATTTTGACCTGAAACGGAAATTTTGAAATCGGATAATTTTATTTCTGCTTTGAGAAATGATCATATAGCTTCCTCTTTCCTTCGGATATTGCGATGAAGCTTGAAATTCAATTGTTTTCTTAGGGTGAAGTTATCAACAAATTCGGAGTATCAACAGAAACTACAGGGAGTATAGAAATCAAAATGAATATTTTGCAACAGTCTCTGGTTACAAACAACGGCGCGAGTGTACATAGCAACACTCCACGCTCTACGAGGCGTTACAACGTAGCAACACTAGTGAAAAGTGTGGACCAAGTGCTCACAGCTTTTCATAGAGCCAGGGAGAACATGCAAAAGGCCAGGAAAAGTCTCCGAGTTAAACATAATAAATGAACTTAATTAATAATCTCCATTATAATGATTATTTTAATAAATAAAAGTCTAATATGTGATCTTGGCTAATCTGGGTGTAAGCTGCGTCTATTTGGTCGTGTTATCGGCCAACGTTTCGTCACATATTGCAGTGGACATCTTCAGGGCTCTTCTAATCAGTGTATTAAATAAATAAAAAATACTTTTGACGTAAATAACGTCTAGAGTTTCAGGCCAGATACTGGATGGGCATTTCAGAAACTTGATGGAACGCGCAGAGATCAGTTTTGCGCGCTAGCGTAAATTTGAAAGCAATATATCTCGAGACTCAGATTAGATATACGAGGTACAAGTAAAAACCAAAACATTTAACCAGTTTTAATGAGTGATAAATTTAATATTATAAAGAAAATAAACAAAATTAAATTTTGTATTTCCACGATTGCGATTTCTTGTAAACGTTTTTTAATTTTTTGATCAAAGTTTTTTAAATTGAATAAAAAAATAAAAAGTAAACTTCGTATTTCCACGATTTCACTTGTAAATATTAATTAATTGAATTAAAAAAAAAATCAGTATATAAGAATATATTCTCTACGCAGTAACGTTTTTAATTTTCTGATTAAAGTTTTTTAAATTGAATAAAAAAAAGTGAATTTCGTATTTCCACAATTTTGTTTGTAAATATTAATTTATTGTTTTTATGTCCGTACAAATCATAAGAAATAACTATATTATAAAATACTAGTCTGAGTTTTATTTAACCCCACTGGTACGTATTCACGTCATTCCCTCGACTGTGCACACCCATTTTTTGCTGATTGTTTCAGATATTTCCAAAAGTAAGTACATCAAGTTGCATATCATTGAAAAGGTAATAAAATCTTCTGTTCAAAAATTGAAAAATTTCATATTGCTTCACCACTGGTCATGTTTTGATGTTTTTCTAACAATTTAAGCATCGTGCGCATCCGACATTTTAAGTAATCTCATTACGTCGCGACTCGCGGCGGATGCTGGACATTCGGTGCTTTAACATCTTCAGGTACGGAGGTACGTGCGTGTTAAGGGCCAGCCGGCCCCCACGATACCAGTTGATATTTTTTATTGTTAATTAGAGCCATATAAACATGTATTTTTTCTTAATTAGTTCATATTAGATAAGAAAATTTTGGTAGGAAGGTACTTAAAACTAAAAAAAAAAAATTTGTAACTTAATTTTGAATTCTCGTAGAAGATAATTTAGTCAAATAATGGTAATAAAAGCTAATTAATTACATAAAATGAGTGTATTATTTATCATTTATAAAGTGTTATCCAGTCTCATAATTGAAACTAGCTTGCCAAAAACTAATCTTTAGTGGAGGCCAAAAATACCACACGATACCAGTTAAGGGTTAAGAAAACATAAGTTTGTCTCATATCTCAAAATTACAAGATTTCGGCGAAAAATAAAAAAATATATACAATACTAAACCCTGTATATTTTATTTGAAACATTTTTTTTTAATCGAGTCGCTTAAGAAATATTCAGGATGGAAAATTTCAGACTAAAACGGTTTTTTGCCGGTATTTTTAAACACCTGTGTATCCTCTATGCTCCCAGTTTTTTTCATCAATAAGTTTCGAAGTTATAGGAGTAGAAATAATTTCTTCAAAATTTTCAAGTTCTACCACTTTCGCAGATAAATAATTTTTAAGGTAAAATATGTATATCAGAATAATATGTATATATGCATCTACTACATGGGCTGAAAAGTCTTTAGTCTAACAATGAAAAAAACTTTTATTCTTTGACATAATCTCCATCTAGAATAATACACTTGTTCCAACAGTCCTCTAACATTTCGATACCGGTCTTAAGTAGTTCGCGTCAACTTTAATATTTATAAGATTAATAGTTTTCTCGAAAAGGGCAGACTATTATACATATATATTTCAAATTTAAACTTAATCAGTCCCCTACTCCCCTTACTACCCGGAAACAGAAATTACTATGCACAATCTGAAAAAAAACACGTAATTTCAATAAAAACATAATTCAATTCAGTACAGTTAAAAATTTTATTAATAAATAAAAAAAAGTAAACATAAACAAACTACTTAAATAAACTGCCCTGGTCCGCACAAGACTTTTTTATACATCATGATACAGAAGAAATTAATTGACACTTTCTGCTAAGAAATTGAATATAAACTACATTACATTAATTGTTGGTTTTGTTAATGTTTGAGATATATTTTAATTATGTTCTGTATTTTATTTCAAACTTTTTTATTATAAATCGGTATAATAATTTTTCTGCTTAAAAAAATGTGGTTAAGATCCGTCCTGTCACAAGACGGATCTACACGACAGTGAAAAACAGACAAAAATCATATCAGTCGTCAGTAGCAGATTAACTAAAATAGAGGTCCTCGGTGTCAACTAATTTCGGGGTCCCTACCTCCCATACTTACCGGAAACAAAATTATAATACACGATCTGAAAATATTGTGATTTTCAATTTAACAAAAAATCAATACAGTTCAATAAAAAATTTATTAACAAACAAACAAAATGGACACAAATATATATTTATACAAAAATATGTAATATGTAGATAAAAAGACGTACTGAAATTTTTCTATTTATCTCAGTATCTACATAGACATTCCCAGTTATTTTAACTATTACTTTCGGAGATGTAGGCAGGGGACAAAATAGTTTTACTAAATTTTTTTAACGAAAATTAAATAATAATAAAAAAGTTCACATATTTAAATCCCTTTAATTATCAGTTTAGTTTGATACCAACTAACGGGAATTTAAAAAAATGTTACCAATTTGCTCCCCTCAATAAACGTCAAAAACATAAAATGTTATTTTTGTATCAGATATGTTATTGGTCCCCCATTTACTATAATTATGCTAATAAGGTAAAACGGTTCAGTGGCAGACAGACTAAGATATTGATAGTAAATAATGTAACCATACAAATAAAAATGTCACTCATTAGAATGTTTTAATTTATGTCTATCCAAAGAAGTTTTTTGATTACAACTATATTCACATTGGTCGCATTTAAAAGACCGCTCATTAGTATGTGTCATTTTATGTTTATTTAAACTACCTTTATGTCTACAACTATATTCACACTTCTCGCATTTAAATGGTCGTTCATTAGTATGTCTTAATTTATGTATATTCAAACGACTTTTTACTCTACAACTATATTCACACTGCTCGCATTTAAAAGGTCGCTCATTAGTATGTGTCATTTTATGTGTATTAAAACCACTTTTTTGTGTGCAACTATATTCACATTGGTCGCATTTAAATGGTCGCTCATTAGTATGTGTTAATTTATGTGCAGTCAAATAACTTTTATGTTTACAACTATAATCACACTGCTCGCATTTAAACGGTCGCTCGTTGGAATGTTTTAATTGATGTCTTATAAAATTACCTTTGAGTTCACAGCTATAATCACATTGCTCGCATTTAAAAAGTCCCTCATTAGTATGTATTAATTTATGTGTATCCAAATTACTTTGTTGTGAACAATTAAACTCACACTGGTCGCATTTAAAAGGTCGCTTATTAGAATGAGTTAATTTATGTCTAGTCAAATCACAATTTCGTATAGAACTGTATTCACACTGATCGCATTTAAATGGTCGCTCGTCAGAGTGTACTAATTTATGCTTATTCAAAGAACATTTTACTGTACAAGTATACTCACATTGGTCGCATTTAAAAGGTCGCTCATTAGAATGTGTCCATTTATGCCTATTCAAATCACAATTTCTTGTAAAACTATATTCACATTGATCGCATTTAAAAGGTCGCTCATTATTATGTGCCATTTTATGTGTATTTAAGTTAACCTTATGTCTACAACTATAATTACACTGATCGCATTTAAATGGTCGCTCATTAGAATGTGTTAATTTATGAGTAGTTAAATTACCTCTTCGTGCACTACTATATTCACATTGATCGCATTTAAAAGGTAGTTTGTTAGAATGTGTTGAATATGTATCACTGCATTTTGTATTTTCACTAAGGTCTTCATTTTGTTGTTCCTCATGTTTAATGTCGACGTCTGGCAGATGTTCTTCTTTAACTTGCAAATCTTCCTGCAAAACGACAATTATCTCATTAAAAAATAAATTAAGGAGGTTGTTCTTGTAATTACGAGTCAAGTGTAGGTATATATAATATTAGAAAATTAATGTAAGTATTGATGTATACAAATTTGAATAGTAGGTACATTGAGATCATGTTAGGCATTTTTGTTTGTTTATAATACGTTATTTAAAAAGAGTTAATAAATGATGCTCTCAATCGGTCATTTGACTCTAGTACAAAAGAGATACCAACCTAAATTTTTCGTCAAAAACATTTTTTAATTTTTATTTACTATTTATTCTTTTCAAATTTCGCACCAACTCAGGCTAACTCCTAACACAGCTCTACACCACTACGCAGATAGTGTAGGTTTACACGTAGATACACATGCAAGCAAATATCGAATAACGATGCCAATAATATGTGAATCTATTATCAAAAATTAATAATTACAAAAAAACGATGCGGTAAAAGTGTTAATAACTTTGTTGATATGACGGCAATTGTTTTCCGAGCTATTTAAACTATTATTCGAAAATTAAATTTGGTTAGAAAAATATATTTTAAATTTCGATAATATAAATCTATCATATAAAACAATTATTAGAATTCAATCTTCAATTTGGTTCATAGAACAATCTCCTTATATTAAATGAATTAACTGTTGTAATGGAATTTTCAACATTTATATGAGAGCTAGAAACATCGAAAATTCACATTTATCATATTCTTAATCATATGATTGTTTGGAGCCGCTGTTTTTTTTATTAACTTTTACATCCACGCATGCGCCCCATATTTCATAGACAAAGATATCTACCTTCACAATTTACTGTCGATGTAATAAATATTTTTCATTACCTGTAATTCTTGCTTACAATACATTGGAAATTCATAATTAACATCAATATCTTGCAAAGGATCGGCTTCTTGTTTTATATCTTCTAGTTTCACTGGAAACATTTTTATATTTTTTCGTTTTTGAGGTTCACTCTTTTAATACAAATTAACTTACAACTCTCGACTTCGTTAGTCAAATAAGATTTACTAAGAACTATCACAAAGTATTGAACTCACAATTAGTGGAATACAACAGCTAAAGTTAAACTACATAAGTGTATTAGATGTCTGATCTGACTCACTAACTCAGGCACAGCTGCTAGGCTACCATAGTAGACATATGCTACATACCAGTGTTTCTCAACCGTTGCACATGTGATTAAGGTTACATTCTGATTGTACTTCAAAATGTGTACTTTTTTCTCATGGAAGGCGGCTGTTTGTAGAATTTGTTATATAAATTTTGTAAAATATAACTTTTAATTATTTTTATTGTTTTTATTTATTACATTATAAAAAATTGTGGGTTATTGTAATAGTGCTAAATAGTAAAAAAAATTAAGAAATATAAAATGCAAACCATAAATTATACAATTAAATTTTATTAACCACATAATATGAGATCCACTGAACATAGAATATATCAAAAATGACATCGGCCAATATCAGATAGCAAGTGTATAATAGAAAAAACGACTTTAAAAAAAATTCATCTCGGGGGAAAAATCACATTTCACAAACTATTCATGATTAAAGAAAAAAACTTGCCTATTAACTTTAGAAATGATGAAACTACACAACAGTGAAAACGAGACAAAAATCGGATCAGTCGTTTCGGAGGTATAAGCAAATAAATATATGTCCGGTTTATATTATAGTGTGATTTGAGTTATGCAGCTAATTTCATGCGTTAGAAGACAAACTGATACACAAATATTGTCAGTAGTGGATTAAGTAAATTAGGGGCCCTCAATGACAACTTATTTTGGGACCACTATCATCCATACTTACCGGAAACTAAATTAATTATAACATACGATCTGAAAATTATGTAATTTTCAATTTAAAAAAAATTAATTTTGTTCAGTAAAAAAATTTATTAACAAATACAAGAAACAAAATAAACACAAACATATCTGGTAAAAAATTATGTATTATGTATCACAGATAATACATATAATAATACATATTGACAATTTTCTATTGATACAATTCTAATGATCATAGAGTGGTTACTTACTATCCACATACATATTAAAAAAAATACCTTAATATTTGACGTATTTTTATGTAAATATTAAATCTAATCTACTATAATATGTATAGCGAGCTGTCCTCACTCACTCATCTATCAGGATTTTCACCATTTCCACTTAATTCAGAACCTCGAAATTTAGTATATATATTCTCTGGAAGTTTTAGAGGATAACTAGTGGGCCTTTTTTGAATAAGTTTATAAATGGGTTAACAAGGGGCCCCCAATTAAAAAAAAAAGTTACAATTTTTTTTTATATTCCTTGGGCGATATAATAATTAAAATTTATAAATGTCAGTGGCCTTTTAAAATTTTGGTACTTGTTAATTATTTCCCATGCGTTTTGAAAAAACTAAAATCACTAGGAACATAAAGTAATTCTAACTGTAGATAGGCAAGTCTTATGTATAATTTTATTTGACAAGCGCCAATGTGAGTAAAGTGTGTACTATTAGTTGAAATATTCATTTGTATTAGATATGACATTTTAAACATTACATATAGGTATATCACAGAACATTATAGGTATGTTATATGTCATTGTAGTTTTGGAAAACGGAGCACTAATTAAATTTTATATAAGATGAAAGTTAAATCATTTTGATTTGTACAGAAGGTATAACAATACATGTTTATTTTTGTGTATAAATAAGTAAAAATTTTATATAGAAAAATGTTATATTTATATTATATTATACATATCGCATTAAATTTTTTTTGCAAATTATTACGAACACATTAATATATTTATTTAGCTGATATATAAATAATTATTACAAGATGTATAATTATATTTATAGTACTAGGTAATTAAAACAAGAAAATATATAATATATATGAACTATATTTAAAATTGTAATACACAGCGCTTTTATTCCGGTTTAACTACAACCGATGTAATAAAACCGTTTCAAGTGGTGGTGTTTACACATACGAGAATAAGTAACGTCAGTTGGAATTATAATTCCGATTTGAAATACGCTATAAGTTCGATGCTGTACCAACAAGAAATCTAAAAAAATATTTCGTCTCTTTTATGTCCTACAAATCACGTTTATTTTGTTTTCCATCTCTTCGTCTCGGGTGTTTTAACCATATTTTAACTGACGACGCTTTTTCAAATGTTAATGCGAGTGCATTACGATGAAATTCCTATACTCCGTAGATACTTATATTTTTTGATTTTAGCTAAACAGGTATAACTATGTCCATGCAGTTTACTCGCATTTTTATTCCTGCTCTATTCCGGTTTACTTATGCTATTCCCATAGACAAAGAGGAATAGCATAACTAAACCCGATTAGTTATGTCGGGTGTAAAGTGCCGTTTACACGGACTTTTACACCCGGTTTTATTACATCGGTTATAGTTAAACCGGAATAAAAGCGCTGTGTAAACGTACTCATAGACGTTGTTGTAAACCACTTGTCGAGTTGAAAAACGACTACGTTTTCATGTTTATTGTTGGTCGCGAGAAATGATTTCTGATTTTGCAAATAAGTAATGGTCACAAGCAGCTGTAGTAGATTGAAATAAAGTAGAGAAATTAGCAAAAAGAAATTTGAAACAAAAACGTGCAGAAATTGGCAAAAAGGTATTGCATGTCGTGATAGATGAAAACAATGAATGTTTCCCAATTGTTCCCAGGTAAGGTGGTTAACAATACCTACATTAGAAAAAACCTAACTTGAATCAATCGATCATCTTGATTACTTCGTGCATATATAAGTATCACAGTATCAATATCAGCATCAAATATCTAAAAATTAAGTAAACATTAAATGATTATATTGTACTAATTGAAAATAAAAAAATAGGCTAATTAAACTGAAGAATATGCATGCACGATATCAAAACTGTCAAAAATCACATATACTCTTATGCAGAATATAGATGCTCTAATAGTATACACGTTAACTGTTCTTATTTAGGGTTGGTTAGTTTCTGTTAGGTTAGGTAGGTTACTCTATTCTAAAATTATATCAATGACTTTTGAATGACTTGTAATCAAAACTAAGGTAAATATTTAAAATTATTTTTATTTATTTTAATTATAAAAAAATTTTGTTTACCTTATAACTGAAACGTTGCTATGTCATGGAGAATCTCATCAAAAGGGTCACGGTTACCCAATGTGGTCCTCCACATAAATTCGGCAAGATAGGAATCCAAAAAATTCCTATTTGTACCTCTTCGTTTTTTATTCCCCCACTTGGCCGAACCCCACAACCGTTCAATACGTTGGGTGTTTACAAGTGTTTGGGGATCAACAAAATTCAATCGATGGTTAACCATTTGATGCTGATATCCACGTTGTGTGATGTCTCTATACGCTCGCCAAGAATCTGAGATGATGATCGATCCAGGCCTAATTTTTTCAATAATTATCGGTATTAGTGTATTAGCCGACCTGTCTGGAACCTGCACTAGAATACATTCATTGGTTTCTCGACACAAGCCTCCAAAAACCCACTGTTGAGGTAAAATCCTTCCAGCATTGTTTTTTCGGCGTGTGAAGAGACTTTCATCAATTTCAACATGTAGCCCCGGTCCACCAATTTTTCCGTTTCTCTGCTCCATTCTCCATATGCAAACTTCTCGCAAATAATTGTTCCAATCTACTACAGATGGCTGCGATATATTTAGCTTTTCTTTACAAAATTTAATGGAAGTCAACTCTCGCGACCAGCAATAAATAAAATGTACAACTGACTTTAAGTGTAGTTTGGTACCTTCGAGCCAATTTCCCTGACGTATTCCTTTTTCAATATTGCAAATGCGTTTACAACAAATCCATCGAGGTGTTCTGGCAGTGTTCAAATGCATAATATGCCCGTTATTACATAAAACTTGTCGTGGTATTATTTGATGCTCTTGTAAAAATTCTATTGCTGTTTCTTCATTACACACTCTTCTTACTAAAATTATTAAGTTCATTTTTTATATAAATATAAAAAATAATAAAAAAATAAATATAAAATTTAACAACTGTACTAATTGTTTGGCTGTGATAATAATAACGCTTTTAAAAATACAACAATACATTTTTAAACTATAGTTGTGGTGGGAGGTGAAATATTATTATCAATTCTAAATACGACAATTGAAATTTTAAATAATAATTGGGGTGGGAGGAGAAATGTTAACATCAGTTCTGAAATACGACAATTATAATTTTTAATTCGAGTTTCATACGTAAATATTTACAGATCAGTTTCTGCTCTTGATGGTATATAAATTAATAAATACGTTTCATGTAAAATTCTTGTTTTATTAATGTATAAATAATATGTAGGTATAAGTATAAATACTTTAATCAATTTTACTGCATTTTAAGAAAACAAATTAAAGCTTTCGCCTTTTAGTGGGGCAACTATACCCCGGCCCCCCTTCAAAACGTTTAAATCTTCGCCTTTTCATAATGTAATTAGCAACAGAATACCTAATATCTTAAAAATTATCCATTTATCAGCTCTTTAATAATATTGAAATTATTAGTACAAACTTTATTCACATTGGCGCTGATCATCTTATTTAATACATGAGACTTGCCCAAGAGAGTTGCCTATCTACAGTTATACTGACTTTATTTTCCTAGTGATTTTAGTTTTTTCAAAACGCATGGGAAATAATTAACAAGTACCAAAATTTTGTGTGAATGTGTTTAATATGAACAATAAAATATAACAAAAAATAAATATAAAGAACATAACGAATGAAAAAATATGCACAACTCTAAAAAAATAAATAATTAAAATTTTCGTCAAAAAATTTAAGAGAATCACAGCATTTGGATGACTAACATTCGGCATAACATAGGTAATGCATTAAAAGAGCATGGCAGGGTAAGCATGAGCGATCTGCCCCTGGGGAAAGTTGGGTCGATATTTTTTTTATAAAAAGGTATGACTAAAAGGTACTCTTCTACAAACTTTTGGGCCCCTGCGCCCACTAATTTTCCGGGAAATATGAAAAATGTAATTTCGAAAAAAAATTTTTTTTGCTGTAATGACTTTATAAATGTTGATCTCTGCGATATATGTTGTGGCTATACCTTAGTAGTATCATATCAATTTTTTTGAAAAATCTCCCATCAAAAATACGTAGAAATTTTCGATTCCAAAATTTTCAAAAAAATTTTTTTTTGCTTAAATGGCCTGGTACACCTACGAAATTTTTTTCATAAATACCCCTTATTATACACAAACACATATATTTTTTTCAAATTCCTACTTTGGGTGGACGGGGGGTAAAATTAAATATGTTTACTGACCTCTATTTCTATAGTGGATTTGCATATTATGTAGTATGGTGGGTTAAAATAAGGAAACATTCGCGGATCGAAACGTAATAGTTCCTTCTCATTAATATAAGTTATATACACGTGCATCCAGAATCAACCACTGGGAACCGCCATGTCAGCATTCCACACATGTTATTTTCATGCATTTGTAACTCAATACATATTATCACTTTTGTAAGACTTATGTATAATCTTGACTCGCAATGTATCTTTAGTCTGTAGTTAGCACTGTAGCTATTAAAACAATAAATGTTAACTTAAATAAATTATAATCCTTTTTAAAAACATACTTTCACGAACCCAAAATCTAAGTGGCGCAGTCGGTAGGACAGGCAAACGAAAATAAATAATTAGTGAATATAATTATTAATTCGGTTCATTTTAATGATTAACTGTCTGAAAAATAAATTACAAGTTTGAGTGAATATCAAACTTCTTAGTACGAAAGTTATCCTGTGCAAAGCTGAGAGAATACCAGTCAAAGCAACCATCGCTGAAGCAGATCAACGAATGGAAAGGATAACAGTTCTAATGTAAGTACGTTAATGTCTTTTAGAGGTTATTTAAGTGATAATAGTGATTTTTCTAACTCTGACTCAGATTTTGAATCCCTTACCCAAATTCAAAATCCTCCATCACATAACTTTAACAACGCAAATTTTACCCTTAATCCGCCTAGACTAAATATCAATATGTCTACACCAACATTGCCAATCCTTAAACCCGAATATATCAATATGATCCCAGAATTTAGAGGTGAAAGAGAGCTTCTACCTAGGTTCATTGATATCAGTGAAAAAATTGTAAAGAAATTTTATAATACCGCGGATCCGAGCGATTTCCAAAACGAGTATTTAATGTCAAGCATATTGGCAAAAATAAAAGGTGATGCAGCAATAAATATTGCTAGCAGTATTATTAATAATTGGGCTGATTTAAAAAAATCATTAATTGATACGTACGCGGATAAGAGAGACTGTTACACACTAAATATAGAGCTAACAGAACTTAGACAGAGTAATTCTGAAACTCCTTTCGAATTCTACGACAGGGTACAGCATTTACTTAATCTACAAATTTCGTATCTGTCAACTCATATAGAATCGATAGACGCGATAACATTAATAGGGTACTTCAGAAATTACGCGTTACGCATTTTATTGCGAGGGTTAAAAGAACCACTAGGATCTCTAATGAGAACTAAAAATCCGTGCGATTTAAATACTGCACTAAGTATGTTAACCAACGATTTCCAGTTAGATATAAACGCACGTAAGGAAGATAAAAATAAAACAATACATCATGTAAAAAGTAATACATTACCTAATAAAATAAATAGGAATTATAATTCAACAAATTTTAATTCGTACAACGCGCGATTTACACCAAACCAAAATAGACCAATCAGTAATAACAATAATAATACGAATTTTTATGCCAGACAAGCAGGTCCTAGCACCAGTTCAAATGTTCCTAGACAAAATACAAACGTATTTAGGCAAAACACAAACCATCAATTTCAAAAGCCAGTACCAATGACTACTTCAAGTAGAAACACATTGTCATATAGACCTCAGTTTCAAAATTCTAACTTTAAACCAAATAGACAGACTTTTATAGCTGAAGAATTATTTAATATAGAAGAACAACCACCTTCTCAAAGTACTGACGAAAATTATTTTTTAGAAGAAGTTGCCTCGGAAAACATTTTGAATTAATGAACTTAACGAACCAAAACGTTAGTTCTTTACCATTTATTATTAATCCAAAAAATAATTTAAAATTTCTCATCGACACTGGCAGTACAAAATCATTTGTAACTATCGAAGTAGCAAATAGATATTTCAAAAATTCTATTACTGATGATCCTTTCTTAATATCAACTGCACATGGAACAACGTTAGAAAAGTATAGTACACTAATGCCATGTCCAGAAATGTTTGAATTAAAAAAGAATCCTATGTTGAAATTCCATATTTTCAATTTCCATAATAATTTTCATTGTTTGCTTGGTTTAGATAATTTAAAACTATTAAACGCAGCAATTGATTTAAATAACAATATATTACGTACGCCGAACACGGAATTAAAAATTCACTATCATAAACTACCCCATGATAATGAAGAAAATAATCAAGAAAATGATAATCAAATAAATAAAAATAATAATAATTTGATTAAAGACAAAAATATGTCTAAACGTAATATCAATAATAATAACACAAATAATAAATATAAAAATAATATGGAAAATATAAATAACGACGAAAATAAAAATACGCGAAAAAATATTGAAACTAATAAAATAAATACTAATTTGTTGATAGTTCAACCGCGAACGCAACAGATAGTAAAATTAAAAATTAAAAATATAAAAGACGGAGAAATTATAATCCCGTATAATAAAATAAATAACTTAGAGATTCCAGAATGCGTTACAAAGGTAAAAAATTATGAAGCCTATTGTACGATTTTGAATCCAACAGAATCTGAAAAATCAATCGACATTGGTAAATCTTTCGAAGTTGAAAAGTTCGATGAATACGAGCTCACAACTAACCCGAATTTTAATTCCATACAAAGCCATAAGGTTGAGTTAGATTTTTCAAAATTTCGCACAGATCATATGAATTCTGAAGAAAAAAATTTTATAACTAATTTAATCAAAGAATATTCTGATATATTTCACTTTGATAATAAACATTTAACTTTTACTAATAAAGTAAAACATGTTATTAAAACTAAAGATGAACTTCCAGTATATACTAAATCATATCGTTATCCTGAAATCCATAAAAAAGAGGTTAAAGATCAAATTGACAAAATGTTACAACAAAATATAATTAGACCATCCCATTCTCCTTGGTCCTCGCCAATTTGGATAGTCCCAAAAAAGATGGACGCGTCAGGCAAACGCAAATGGAGAATAGTTGTCGATTACCGAAAATTAAACGAGAAAACAATTGACGATAAGTATCCATTACCTAACATCACCGACTTATTAGACAAATTAGGTAAATGTCAATATTTCACGACATTAGATTTGGCCTCGGGATTCCATCAAATTGAAATGGACGAAAACGATATTCAAAAAACAGCGTTTAACACAGAAAACGGTCACTATGAATTTTTGCGTATGCCTTTCGGGTTGAAAAATAGTCCTGCTAGCTTTCAGCGTGTCATGGATAACATCCTTAGGGGTATACAAAATGAATATTGCCTAGTATATCTAGATGATATAATTATCTTTAGCACTAGTCTACAAGAACATATTGTTAGACTTAGAGAGGTTTTCAAAAGACTTAGACAGTCAAATTTCAAGGTTCAACTTGACAAATCTGAATTCTTGCGGAAAGAAGTAGCTTATCTAGGACACGTTGTCACTCCTGATGGTGTAAAACCAAATCCAGATAAAATCATTGCTATAAAAAATTTCCCTATACCTAAAACTCCGAAACAACTAAAAGGATTTCTTGGACTCTTAGGATATTATCGTAGATTTATAAAAGATTTTGCTAAGTTGACAAAACCACTCACAAAATGTCTGAAAAAAGGATATGAAATTAATATAAAAGATGTAGAATATTCAAAATGTTTTGAATTATGTAAAAATTTATTAATTAATGAGCCTTTATTAAAATATCCTGACTTCACACAACCCTTTATCTTAACAACTGATGCCAGTAATTATGCAATCGGGGGAGTGCTTTCCCAGGGTAAAATAGGTTCAGATTTACCAAATGCTTACGCTAGCAGAACTTTAAACGATTCTGAGCAAAATTACTCAACAATCGAAAAAGAACTTTTAGCTATAGTATGGGCAGTAAAATACTTTAGACCGTATCTGTACGGCAGAAAATTTAAAATTGTAACTGATCATAAACCATTACAATGGCTATTCTCGTTAAAGGAACCAAATTCGAAATTGGTTCGATGGAGATTAAAACTAGAGGAATATGATTATGAAATAATCTACAAAAAAGGTAGTTTAAACAAAAATGCAGATGCTCTATCTCGCATTCAGTTAAATGTAAACGAAACTTTAAATTGTAAAACACCAATATTTCAGTATATGGAAAATTTTAATAAAAATTTAGAAATTCCTAGTACATCTAAACAAAATGATAGTCAATCATTAATTGTAGAAATCGATGACAGAAATGACAGTGACGATGGCGAAACCGTACATTCAAGTCATGAAAATCCAACAATTAATATACCAATATTAGATTGTCCAGTAAATTACGGAAAAAATCAAATAGTTATTTGCGAAGTAGAGTACGATCCTTCAGATCCAGTAATAATTAAATTATATGAAATGAAACAAAGATTTCTAGTACAATTTTCTAAAAATAACTACGAACAAGAAATCATAAATTTCATCAAAACTTATATTGTACCTAAAGTAAAATATTATTTATATTTTGAAGATCCGATTTACGAAAATTTTAGTTCAGTTCTTCAAAAATACTTTAAGAACGCTGAAATAGACATGATTAAATGTAATAAAAAATTAATTGATATCAGCGAAAACGAAGTAAATCAGACTATTCAAAATTATCACGAAAGTAAAACGAACCATCGAGGTCTCGATGAGACAGAAAAACAAATTAAAAAACTTTATTATTGGCCTAATCAACGTAAATCAATACAAACGTATATTAACAATTGTGAAATTTGTCAAATTACAAAATATGATAGACAACCGTTAAAACTAGAACTAAATATTACACCTACTGCGGTTAAACCTTTTCAGATATTACACATAGATAGTGTATCTTTAGACAAATCAAAGTTTTTAACAATCGTCGATTCATTTTCAAAGTATGGACAAGCGTACAGGCTAAGCTCATCTCAAGGTATTGAGATAGTTAATAATTTAGTCAAATATTTTACACATCATTGCATTCCAGAAAAAATAATATCGGACAATGGTGCAGAATTTAAAAATTCATTAATAAAAGAACTATTAGAAATTCACAAAATAAAATTGCATTTTATTAGTTCACAACACCCAGAATCAAATGGTATTATAGAACGTTTCCATTCAACTTTAATAGAACACATTCGTTTATTAAATAATCAAATTGAATATGAAAATGAAAATATAGAAGTAAAAGTAAACTATGCGTTATTAGCATACAATAACTCTATCCATTCTGTAACAAATCTAAAACCATCTGAGGTAATCACTGGTCATTTAGATACAGAATCTCCATTTAATATCGAAATTAATAAACAACTACTAAACGACTATATGATAAGTCATAAAGATAAAGTTAAACTATTATATAAAAATTTAAACGAAAAAATTCGGTTAAATAAAGAAAAAGTAATAAATAAAGTTAACGAAAGTAAAGAAAAGCTTCCGATAATCCCGACACAAGTTTTTGTAAAAAATAAACAGAAACAGAGTAAAACAAAAAATAAATATAAATCCGAAAATATCGAAAGCGTGAATTCTGAATTAAAAACTGGTAAAATAATACCGCGACACCATAATACTACACAAGGAATTCACCTGGCTAATATTAAAAGGCCAAGAAAACAAACATATAAATTTAAGAAAAAATAATATGATAATATTAAACATATAAATAATAGTTAAGTAATTACAATAATAGAATACTTATTAGTAATAAAAATATACTTTAAACAATTATCTATAATGTTAGAATAATATAAAAATAATAAAATAAAATAAATATTTTATTACAGGTTCCTCGCATACGCGCTAGGAGCAGAAGTAAAAAATATAACGCATAATTTGGGCGTATTACCTATAAATTTAGGCAATGCAAGATTACAAAGGACAGAGCACACTTTTGTTCATTATTATGATTTGAAACCTTTATACGAGGAATATAATAATCTAAATGATCAATTTAAAACTATTGAAATAAATCTTTTAAACAATAATAACTATAAACAAAATGTTGATGAGCATATTAAATATCCTTATTCGATTGATGAAAACTATAGATTTAATACTACGAATAATAACGTAAACAATACTAAAGATATCGAGAATTATAGTAAAATAATAAAATTTGTTAAAGCAACTATCGAAGATAAAATAAACAACATTAAAATACACTCATCTAAAACAAGAAACAAAAGAGGACTTTTCAATGGATTAGGTTCTGCAATTAAATTTATATCAGGAAATTTAGATGCACACGATGGTGAAAAAATAAATAAAATATTAGATGATTTAAAAACAAAATCAACAGAACATACGAAATCAATTAAAAATGCAGTACTCTGTCAACGAACAAATTATTAGAAACTTTAATAATACAATAAGAAATATTAGAGATAATGATTTAGAATTAAAATCTAAAATATTAGAAATTAATAATATTACTAACAAGGCTATTGCGAATCAAAATATATTAAATATAAAAGATATTTATAATCAATTAATAATTCTTTATAATGTCATTCTCAACATAATGCAAGACATCGAAAACTCGATTACATTTTGCAAACTAAGAACACTACATCCGAGTATTATCAAGTCAAGCGACTTATTCTTAGAATTACAAAAGATATCAACACACTATAACGAACAATTACTATTTGCTATCAAATATGAAAACATTAGATTACGAATCAGTAATAAAAATTAAATGTGAATTGAGGATAGTCAAATTAATTATTTCTTATCAATACCTATAAATTTTGAAAATCAATTTGAACTATTCCACCTTCTTCCTATTCCCACAAAATATGACTCAGAGTATTTTATGGCAATGCCAAATGTAAAATATATTTTGAAATCTAGAGATAATATTATTAAGCCTCTAAGTGACATATGTACAAAAAGTAGAACTTTTCAATGTCCAAACCATCTTCAAATCAACAGCGAAGTGAAATGTGAAAAAGGAATTCTATTAGAAACAAATTCCAATAATTGTGAATTCATTAAATTAAACATTACCAATAATCATATGGAAATCATCTCTGAAATTAATCAATATCTTGGAGTCTTCATACAAGAAGAAACAATCACCTTCGAACGAGAACAACAAGCTGAATCAACATTATTAATGGGAATATTCCTAATAAAAAGCAAAAACAAATTAATCTTCAGAAGAAATCAACTACATTACTTGGAAAAAACTTATGGGAAACCGACTATCATCAACAAAATGAATTTTGAAGCAAAGAGAAATGAAATTTCAAACATGAAGATTAACTTGAAGACACTCAATTTTAAAGAAATATCGTCACACCTGGTTCAAACCATTATGGAAGAATCAACAGGAATTTACACACCAAGTATCTGGACTATTTTCCTCTACGTACTAATAGTTATTGTTGTGATACATTTTCTGAAAAAATGGATAGTAAGAAAAATCGCAGCAAAGAAAACTTCAAAGAACCCAGACCCGAAAATAATTATTCGACTTCCGGAGGAAGCAGCGATCTAAAGAAGGGAGGAGTTATATACACGTGCATCCAGAATCAACCGCTGGGAACCGCCATGTCAGCATTCCACATATGTTATTTTCATGCATTTGTAACTCAATACATATTATCACTTTTGTAAGACTTATGTATAATCTTGACTCGCAATGTATCTTTAGTCTGTAGTTAGCACTGTAGCTATTAAAACAATAAATGTTAACTTAAATAAATTATAATCCTTTTTAAAAACATACTTTCACGAACCCAAAATCTAAGTTATATTAATGAGAAGGAACTATTACGTTTCGATCCGCGAATGTTTCCTTATTTTAACCCACCATACTACATAATATGCAAATCCACTATAGAAATAGAGGTCAGTAAACATATTTAATTTTACCCCCCGTCTACCCAAAGTAGGAATTTGAAAAAAATATATGTGTTTGTGTATAATAAGGGGTATTTATGAAAAAAATTTCGTAGGTGTACCAGGCCGTTTAAGCAAAAAAAATGTTTTTGAAAATTTTGGAATCGAAAATTTCTACGTATTTTTGATGGGAGATTTTTCAAAAAAATTGATATGATACTACTAAGGTATAGCTACAACATATATCGCAGAGATCAACATTTATAAAGTCATTACAGCAAAAAAAAATTTTTTTCGAAATTACATTTTTCAAATTTCCCGGAAAATTAGTGGGCGCAGGGGCCCAAAAGTTTGTAGAAGAGTACCTTTTAGTCATACCTTTTTATAAAAAAAATATCGACCCAACTTTCCCCAGGGGCAGATCGCCTATGCTTACCCTGCCATGCTCTTTAAAACTTGAAGTCATTGATATATCAATATTATTACCTACATAGGTATTTTATTATATTAATTTGTAACCATAAATATCAGAAGAATTTATATAATTTGAAATTACATTGTCGTAATTTTAAATATTTTTTTAATTGTTGTTTGAATTTGTACATCTGTTAAGCATCAATATTTACTTATCTATGCAAGCATATGTACATCATTCATCTAAAATGTCAATGTGCATCTATTGTGCTCTAGCTTGATTTAAAAAGGTTAATCTTTTAAACGACAAACAGTTTTTGAAAAAAGTTCATTCAATTTCAGAATTATTAATGAATTATTAAAATTATGATAAATGTTAATTGAAAATATCAATATATTTATATGAGGCATTGATAGATGACAAGCAGGAAAACCAAATTATTTCTAATATCATGTAAGTACATAAAATACAATATAAACATATATTTAAATTCGGCATAGTAGATTATTATAAAAGTAATTTTTTCCTATAGGTTTTCATGGCTGTTGTTAATATATGAACTTGGTTTCCGAACTGTTGTCAATTTTCTAATTTGGCATCTCAACTATCATGTTGAAATAACTAATTGATGTAAAGGAGAGTTCACGTTTTAAACGAGAAGCTTTGCCACAAGAGTTTAAGGTTCGTAGAGATTGTCCTAATCAAGGACAAAATACTTAATTTTAATTTGAACAATGTACACATACGCAATATTGTTCGTTTAGTGTTTTTTCTAAATGTACCTCTATACTTTTGAAATCTTTTGTATTAGACAGGTATTACACGCTCAGTCTGGCATCAGTTCAGTCCACGACTGTTATCAGACTGACGTCAAACTGATCGTATAATACATTGACGAACAAACTAAATATTTTAATATTTTTCGTCAGTCTTGGTACGATGAAGGTCATGGACTGAACTGATGCCAAACTGAGCATGTAACACCTGTCTTAGGATTTTTTTGATGGATAGGTCAGAGTTTATATCGTCCCCTACAAGTCAAAGTAGTGTAAGCGACATTTTTCTAATTTTACAGGAGACAGAAAAATGAAATAATATATAGAAAATGAATAATATGACCCCAGACGACATAATTTTCTTTAATAATATGTACTTTGATACTTTTGACTTAACCGTTATAGAGGAATTAAAAAACGATTATTTATCAATGTTTGGCGCTTAAGATATTTTATAGCCTCCAATTTCAGTGGTCACTGGTGCATACGATAGTTTTAATTGGAGGTTTGAAATATTTTACTGTACACTACCTTAAATACCATTTCAAACCGTTTCATATATATTATGTACAAAATTGGACTACCAATTGATAGTTGATTTATTAAATAAGTAAGCAATAATAGAATTCACAATTAACAGGTAGAGTAGTAAAGATAGAAGTGGGCCACACTTTGGTTTTCTTGCTATAAAATGTTCAAAAATTAATATTTTTCCACACTTATTGCGTCTATTTGCAGAGTAAGGTAATCCTTAGGTTAATACCTAACTGTCTGCAAACACAGATTTTGAAAATTTTCATTTTAACATATCGTTTTACATCGTTAAGTAAAAAAATAGAAATTTGCGATTTCACGATTTTGCAGACAGAAGTGAGCCACGCAAGTTTTTCATCTAAAACAAGCAAAAGGATCAGGCGCTGTATTTTTTTATGTTAAATTAATAATTTTTTTAAGAAATTAAATTGTAAAAACCAATTTTCATGTGTGATATTGTTTATTATATTACTTCAAAAATATACAAAATAAAGTGAAAAAATAAATGATGAAAAAAATGTGAAGAAAAGGCCAACAAATAATTCCTCGTTGATCTAATCGAGATCAGAGTCACAATTTTGGCACGTTAAATAGCTTCTATTTCCCATGACGATTTACTTCAGATGAAACGGACGCTTGCACGTGTTGCATTCGATTGAATTGTTCTTTGTCATCTTGTGTGGCATCAATTCAGTGCAAATCAAACAAAAATCACGATCTTCTTTTGAGGATGACGAAGGTTCCGAACGTTTCACCTTTTTTGTAGGACGTTTCACCTTTTTTGTAGGACGTTTTTTCGGAGAAGTGGTTTTTGATTTGCGTCGCTTTGCAGCTGCCTCTTCTGCTACTTTCCTATTTTCTGGCGATGTTATGATGGCGCTTTGCATTGGTTTTCGTCCACGGTTTGATTTTTTCTTCGGTGTTGATCGAGACGTGGACGCAACATCCGAAGATCCAGCAGAGCTGACCTCTTCATGCGAAGCCGGCTCATCTTCAAAAACTACACGTTCAACATCTTCAAGGGTGACTTCATTGCCGCCTTCTGCAGCAACAAAATCATCTTTTGTAAATATTTCTGGATTGAACTGAAAGATTCCGGTTCGTTGAAAACCATTTACAATGTTACGAGAATTCACGGTATTTTGAATAGAAATGGCAGCGATTTCAGCAACATGTGTAATTTCAAGTGATAAACCAATATGGTTTTTTGTCCAAGCATCACATTGCACAGCATATGACTTTTTCAGTGGACCAAACACGCCAACCTCTAACGGTTGCAGTTTATGGCTGCAATGCGGCGGCAATGTCAAAATCGTAATGCCGTGTTCGATAGCTATATCGATAAGTTCGATTGTAACATGAGATCGATGATTATCTATTAACAGAAGAATTGGATTTTCCTTCGACGCATGTGCAAACTTTACAAAATGCTTCATAAACGCGATAAAGTCGTTCGACGTCATCGAACCACTGCCATTTGCAAAACCGACCGCATTTGGAGTGGCATTATAAAGGTAAGTTGACTGCATATTTTTGCGCGGGTATAAATAAAATGGCGGAATTGTATCACCAGCAGCACTAACAGCGATAGACATTGTGACATTAGTACCGCGTTTGGCTGAACTATGGGAACTAGCACGAGAACCTTTTTCAGCTACGATTTTTACGGGTTTGGTCGGCACAGTTGGAAATCCGGTTTCATCTGCATTCCAAATTCTATTGGGGAGATACGGATGTTCATCCAATGCTGACTTCAAAAGATTGAAGAAAGAATCAACATTTTGTTTATTAAATGCTCTGGCTCTATTCGCACTGGTTGGCGTTGGTTTGAGCAGAGAAAGACGGCCGTGACGTTTCACAAAAGCGTAATACCAATCTCTGGTGGCTTTTCCGGCATCATCCCAATTAGCCGGATAATTGGCTTCAACTTTTCGTGAAAATTGGAACGCCAACTTGCACACGTCATCGATGGTGAGACCATAATTGATTTTGGCACATTTGATGATGTATTGGCCAAGTTCCTTTTCTTGAACATTAGTCAAGATCTGCAAAATAAACAAAGAAATAAAATCAGAAATAATTAAAAATGAATAAATGAATCAATCAAAGAAAGCTAAACAAAATTTTTTTAATACCATTTTTCCACCGTGTCTTGGTCTTTCTTTGAGGAAATCCAACAATTGTTCATCGGTGGCTTTGGCGAAATCCATAAATTCGGTATTGAAGCGTTTCAGCTGACGTTGAAAAGTTGATCGGCTCATACCGGCAGTAACACAAGCAGCGCGTTCCGAAATTTTATTGAATTTAAGTTGCTTTATAGCACTAAGCAATTTATCGTAGTCGATGGGTTTATAGTCAGTCGGTTTATCTTTTTTTGGTGGCATAATCGCTAAAACATTCAAATTAATTCATAAAACCACTTGATTGGTTCATAAAAAAACAATAAATGTCAAAACAGAACGTCAATGCAGTGGCCCACTTCTGTCTGCAAAAAATGGCCCACTTCTGTCCTCAAGCATAATTTTACGCGAAAGCACGTGGCGAGAACACCACGCGACAATATGCTAAAATTTCTCGAATTTTTGAAGGTTACGTCGAAAACTAAATTAAAGGCTATTTACCTGATTAAATTCGATGAAAAACTTATGCAAATCACGATAACTTTGAAAACGAGATAAAAGGAAAAAATATATTTTTTGGTACTAATCGCTGGAGAACACTAATGAACGTCTTCACACTTCAAAAACCTACTTCAAACTGAGCTTCTCTGTCAAAAACAAAAACAAAAATATTCTGTTGACAGATATATCACTTATGAAAACAAATATAGCGGGTGGCCCACTTCTGTCGGTGCTACTCTACGATATTTTAAAATATCTTAAGTGCCATTATGATACAATATCATAGTCGGTTATGATAATTTGTAAAGCATATATCGATATATATCTTTATCTGGCAGTTACAATACTTCAAAAAACAATGCTGGATACAATTATACGATAGTCAAACTTTAAACGAATTTTTTAGCGGGAAAGAGAACTTTGTTGTTTACAAGACTTTCAGAATCGATGTGTAGTATCAAGCAGATTATCGTAACCACTATAACTCAATTTCGCAAAAAATGTCGTTTACGATACTTTGCCTTGTAGGGGACGATATGTAAAAAAATTACGCTAAGCCCTAAAATAACGACACGTGTGATTAATTTAGTCCCTGTATGATAACATCATATACTTTTCAGAATCTATTGTGTAATTACAAGGCAGCTGTAATGTGGACTTCGAAAAATCGTACAGGCGCCGCACAGTGGGTCTAAATCACACTTTTTTGCGCGAAATTTCGCTTCAAGCCAATTTTCAACCAATTTTAATGAAATCAATGGCATTTGAAAGGTAAATAGTTGTAGTTTCTGAAAATTACCCCAAGAATAGTCAATTCACCCTCTTAATTATTTTTTCATCCCCTTAAATCTGAAAAATCGATTAAACGATAAATTCATAAATTAATAAATCGAATAAGATAATATATTCTGCACAAATATAAATATTTATTTGTTAGTACTATTATATAGTATGTGTAAACATGTGTGAACATATTTAAATATATACAGGCTGAGTCATAAGTTCGTATTTCTTCGATATCTCCTCTGTTAATAATTAGAGAAAAAATTTAATTTTGTATGATATTATAAGTAATAATACACATCTAAACTTATATTAAAATATATAGTGTGACCCCGAAAAAGGCGTATCATGAGTTAATAGTGCATGTCTCTTCGATATCTCCTCTTTTTTACAAGATACAGAAAAAATTCAAATGTTAGATAATATAACAAGTAAAAATGTACATTATAAGAATGTATTGAAATATACAGTGTGGCCCCGAAATAAGGTGTATCACAAATATAATGTATTTTTAAATGGGATGACCAATTTATTTCTACCTTATGTAACTATTGTTTAGAAGATCTATACAGTGGTACAATATTTTTTAAAAACATTGAGGGAAAGGGGTAAGATATTATTTTTTTTCTTAGTTGACGTTTTCAAACATTGTTTTGAAAAATCATTTTCGTTTTGGTGTGGCATTAGTTTAACCTAGACACCACTAGTAATCCATTAGAAATTTGTTTTATACAAGGTGCCCCTGAAAAAAACTGGAAATATTCAAAAATTATTTATTTATATTTAATGAAGGGCTTCAAGGGCATTGGGAGGTCAATTTTAAGATAAACATATTTCATATTGCACAATTGTTGTTTAAACTAAACAAAACAATTTTTGTTTGATATTTTTAAAGGACCTTTTATATGTTTTTAATTCAATAGAGATTTTTAAAGTTTTTTCAAAAAAATTAATCTAAATCCTGCAAGTTTAGAGAAAAATTTTGTATTTATTTTTAAGCATAAAATTTTTTTTCATAAATGTTTCATGTAATGTAACTAAGAAGTGTTTTTAGTATATTTATATATTTTAGGTGCAGGATTTACCTGCCGTGAAAAGTTATAGTGTACCGAATATTACATACTTAATGACAAAAAAATATTTTGTTCCATTAAAAAATAGTTTTGTAACATATAATTTTTGAATAATTGTAGTGTTTTTAGAGGCACCTTGTATAAAACAAATTTCTAATGGATTACTAGTGGTGTCTAGGTTAAACTAATGCCACACCAAAACGAAAATGATTTTTCGAAACAATGTTTGAAAACGTCAACTAAGAAAAAAAATAATATCTTACCCCTTTCCCTCAATGTTTTAAAAAATATTGTACCACTGTATAGATCTTCTAAACAATAGTTACATAAGGTAGAAATAAATTGGTCATCCCATTTAAAAATACATTATATTTGTGATACACCTTATTTCGGGGCCACACTGTATATTTCAATACATTCTTATAATGTACATTTTTACTTGTTATATTATCTAACATTTGAATTTTTTCTGTATCTTGTAAAAAAGAGGAGATATCGAAGAGACATGCACTATTAACTCATGATACGCCTTTTTCGGGGTCACACTATATATTTTAATATAAGTTTAGATGTGTATTATTACTTATAATATCATACAAAATTAAATTTTTTCTCTAATTATTAACAGAGGAGATATCGAAGAAATACGAACTTATGACTCAGCCTGTATATATTTAAATATGTTCACACATGTTTACACATACTATATAATAGTACTAACAAATAAATATTTATATTTGTGCAGAATATATTATCTTATTCGATTTATTAATTTATGAATTTATCGTTTAATCGATTTTTCAGATTTAAGGGGATGAAAAAATAATTAAGAGGGTGAATTGACTATTCTTGGGGTAATTTTCAGAAACTACAACTATTTACCTTTCAAATGCCATTGATTTCATTAAAATTGGTTGAAAATTGGCTTGAAGCGAAATTTCGCGCAAAAAAGTGTGATTTAGACCCACTGTGCGCCGTGCGGAGATTTCCGTCACTCATGACGCAAGGTGAACGTCCCATCGCAAAAAAATTGCTGATCATACTTAACTGCCGATGGTCTACACTCTACAAAACAAAATCTGAGTGGTCAATACCTCATTGATGGCTTTCTTATGAAACGGACCTAAAAATTATTTAAGGCCGAGCGTAAAGATTTATCATACAGACATTGATCTATCCATCAAAACAATCCAAATGCAAAATATTACATAAACATCGGTATATTAAGACCTGATTAAGAGGTATAAAGCTAATTGTAGAAGACTTTGTTTTGTTTATTATATACTACAGTAAAAATATCTTTCAGCAACGAACATTGGTACATGTGTTTTTATACCTACACTTTAAGAAACCGATGAGCGTAGTTGACTAAGGGGTGCAGGGGTAATTTGGCATGGAGTGAAAAAGTGTTTTTTTTTATTAATAACATGAAAACAGCTAATTTTATTAAAAATTATTTCAAATATTTTTTGTAGTTCTTTATTAAACCTTGAATTTGTTTTTTTTACCTCTGTGCATTGAGACTAGAGATATCATGTTGTGGCATATGAAAAATAGAAATTAATTAATAGAAAGTCATAGTTAAAATTAAAAAATTGTTGTAAATAAAAATTGTTAATTATAGACAGAATTTCAGTGTAAAGAATGATATTATCGATACAATATTAAATTTAAAACTGAGGAAATTTTTCATATTGAAGTTTTATATACAACACAATCGTTTACACTTATGATACACCAACGTGTCAAGGCGAAATTCAACATTAAATTTAAAATTTGGATATTTGTTGATCTGGAAATTATTATATTCCAATATAGAAGTAAATGTTTTTTAAAGAAAGTTTCAATTTAAAGAGGTTAACAGTTAGGCAACATCAATAGAGACCATATTTAGTTTGCGTAAAGGAGATTTTAGGACCCGATTCTACTGTAATGTGTGTGTAATTTTTTTTTTATTCAAATAATTAACTGTGTATTTTATTTTAAATTAAAATTTTGAAAATAGTCAACTTGGAAATTACTTGATTCCAATATAGAAATAATTTAACTGAACAAAATATTACAGAATCTCTACTTTAACAGACTAAATGTATATACCCGGGTAACACCAGGTCCAGCGCACTAGTATATTTATATAGCGAAAAGCCCTCACTCACCCATCTATCGGGATTTTGAGCATTTCTACTTATCATAGAACCTTGAAACTTGGAATATAAATTATCTGATTGGTAAAGGCAAAAGGTATGTTGCCGTTTTTGGAATAAGTTCATAAATGGGATAACAAGGGGTCCGCACTTTTTCAAATAAAACGCTATAATAACATATAATACCAACAAGTAAAAAATATACAATCAAGTTCTGAAATTCTAAGATACAATATGTATTTATTTAATTCTAAGATACAATATGTATTTATTTATTTAACTACGTGGGAGATTTAGTAACAAACAACTCGCTGAAACCCGGAGTCTCCGGGTCAAAGGACCAAACCCAAAGAGGTGGCAACCTTGGCTGTGACAGACAGATAGATATAAATACAGACAATCTCAGGTATTTAAGATAATAAATAATTTATGTAATCAAAAATTTAATAAATAAATTAACCTTACAATTAAAAAGGTCACTCATTAGAATGTTTTAATTTATGTTTATTCAAAGAATGTTTTTGATTACAACTATATTCACATTGGTCGCATTTAAAAGGTCGCTCATTAGAATGTGTTAATTTATGAGTATTTAAATCACATTTTCGTGTAGAACTATAATCACACTGCTCGCATTTAAAAGGTCGCTCATTAGAGTGTTTTAATTTATGTGTATTCAAACTAGTTTTTCGATTACAACTATATTCACATTGGTCGCATTTAAAAGGTCGCTTATTAGTATGTGTTAATTTATGTGCATTCAAACAATCTTTTCGTGAACAAGTATACTCACATTGGTCGCATTTAAAAGGTTGCTCATTACTATGTGTTAATTGATGTCTATTTAAATCACAACTTCGTGTAGTACTATAGTCACAGTGTTCGCATTTAAACGGTTTATCTTCCCATTGATCACATTTAAAGGATTGTTTATTGGAATGTGTTAATTTATGAGCATTTAAACTAAACTTATGTCTACAACTATACTCACATATGTCGCATTTAAATGGTCGTTCATTAGAATGTGTTAATTTATGCCTATTAAAATCACATTTTCGTGTAGAGCTATATTCACATTGATCGCATTTAAAAGGTCGGTCATTACTGTGTGTTAATTTATGGGTATTCAAATGACACTTATGTTTATAACTATATTCACATTGGTCGCATTTAAATGGTCGTTTATTGGAATGTGTTGATTTATGTGTATTTAAATTAAACTTATATCTACAAGTAAACTCACATTGGTCGCATTT
Organism: Sialis fuliginosa; assembly: GCA_961205875.1. NCBI lineage: Eukaryota > Metazoa > Arthropoda > Insecta > Megaloptera > Sialidae > Sialis > Sialis fuliginosa. The sequence goes on along the minus strand of OY540809.1, from coordinate 20,070,013 downwards.
AAATGGTCGCTCGTTAGAATGTTTTAATTTATGAGTAGTTAAATTTCCTTTTCGCGCACTACTATATTCACACTGGTCGCATTTAAAAGGTTGCTCGTTAGAATGTGTTATATCACTGTATTTTGTATCTTCATCAAGATCTTCATTTTGTTGTTCCTCTTGTTTAATGTCGACGTCTGGCAGATTTTCTTCTTTAATTTCCAAGTTTTCCTGCAAAACGACAATTATCTCGTTAAAAAATAAATAAAATGAATCAACTGTTGTTAGAATAGAATTTTAAATATATAGATAGATAGATAATTTATTCCATGTTACATAAGAAATTCATGTAACGAGTTAAAATTATTATAAAAATTACAAAATAATAATAATAACAATTATAATAGTAAATAAGAAGTTTCATTCGTTTAAAAATTCGTCAATATTATAATGAGAACGTTCTGACACGAATACTATTAATTGCGTGTTTAAGTTTTTACTGGATAATAGTTTAAAATTCTCAGGTAGTTTATTGAAAATTTTTATCGCTGTATTACACGACCCTTTATATACTCTATTTATATTTGTAAGTTTAATTTTTAGTAAATATTTATTTCTTGCTGGATATTGACGATTCTGAATACTATCCAGAAAAAGGTCAAGATATTTTTTTACAAACATAACGTACTCTAATATGTATAATTCTATCACTTTGAGTATACAGGATATCCCGTAAACATACTGACAAACTTTCAAGAGTTGTCGAGGACATTAAAACAATCGCTTTTTGTACATAATTTTTATTCGAAGGGGCATCGAAACATTTAATGTTTAATACATGATTTTATGTTTATATTTATTTTTATCCCCTAAAGTCTAAAGGATCAGTTTAAAAAAATTGTATAGAATAAAAAGTGCTTCGAATTACGAAATGAGTACAAAGAAAATTTGTTTACAACTTTTGGTGACATTCTTTAGTTTTTTGATATAAAAAAAATCTAACAATAATTTTTTACTGTCCGGCTTTTTACTTTTTATTTTTTGAAAATTTTTCTAAAAGTTGATCCTTTAGGGGATAAACATAAAAATAAACAAAAATATAGAATGTTTGGGTGCCTCCTACAGCAGCAATTACAGATTTATGTATGTTGCTCCCATTACAACTTTTGATCAGCATACTTTGAACATTTCAAAATTCATTGCTTTTGTGCGAAGTCCTTTCTTTTTCTCTACTGCTAAAACGGTTCGTTTACAAAAATAGGTTTATTGACAAAACGCGATTGCTTCAATGTCCTCGACAATTACTGAAAGTTTGTCGGTATGTTTACGAGACACCCTATCTATGAGAGCTAGAAACGTTGAAAATGTACATTTACATTCTCAATAATATATTTTTAATATGATTGTTTTGGAGTCACTGTTTTTTTATTTACGTTTACATCTACGCATGCGCGTTATATTCCATCGACAAATAGCTATATGTTTATTTATATTATATATGTTATTTATATTTTTCATTACCTGTAATTCTTGCTTATAATACACTGAAGTTCCATAATTAACATCAATATTTTGCAAAGGATCGACTTCTTCTTTTATATCTTCTATTTTCACGGGAAACATTTTTATAGACTTATTTTTGAGGTTCACTCATATAATATAAGTTAAATAACAGAACTCGACTACGTTACTCAAATAATAATTACAGATTCACTGAGAACTATCAGAAAGTATTGAACTCACAATTAGTAGAATACAACAGCGAAAGTTTAACTTCATATAATATTAGATCTCTGATCTCACTTACAAGACACATCTGCTAGGCTACCATTCATATGTAGACAATGGACAAGTGCAATAAACCAGTGTTTCTCAAGCGTTGCACAGGTCATAAATAATAATAAAAAATAATCGAATTGATTGATTTCTCAGTGACAACTTATTTCGGAGCCACTACCCGTACTCCATACTTACCGGAAATAAAATTATAACATACGATCTGAAAATTATGTAATTTTCAAATAAAAAAAACAATTCAGTTCATTAAAAGAATTTATTAACAAATACAAGAAACAAAATAGACACCAAACGTACGTGCTTATAAAAAATATGGTTTATGTATCATAAATAATAATACATACTATTGATTCAATTTTAATGGTACATTACACATATTAATAAAAATACTTTAACATTTGACATATTTTTATGTATGTATTTCATGTATTAAATAATAACATATAATATAAACAAAAATAAAAATATGAAATGAAATCCTGAATTTCTAATATCTATATACAATATTATTTATTTTTTAATAACGTAGGCGATTAACAGCCCGGAGAAATAATACTTAAACCCAGTGCCCGGAAACAACTTGCTGAAACCAAGAAACTGCGGGTCAAACTTGAAGAGGTGGCAACTCCAGCTGTGATAGACAGATGGACAAACTCAGAAATTTATGATATTAAATAATTTATTTAATAAAAAAATTAATAAATAATTTAAACCATGCAATTAAAAAGGTCACTCAATAGTATGTGTTAATTTATGTCTGTTTAAACTACTTTTATGTTTACAACTATATTCACACTGTTCACATTTAAAAGGTCGCGCATTAGAATGTGTTATTTTATGTGAACTCAAACTGTCTTTTCGAATACAACTATATTCACATTGGTCGCATTTAAAATGTCGTTCATTAGTATGTGTTAATTTATGTGTATTAAAACTACCTTTATGTCTACAACTATAATCACACTGTTCGCATTTAAAAGGTCGCTTATTAGAATGTGTTACTTTATGTGAATTCAAACTGGTTTTTCGATTACAACTATATTCACATTGGTCGCATTTAAAAGGTCGTTCATTAGTATGTGTTAATTTATGTGTATTTAAACTATCTTTTCTTGTAGAACTATATTCACATATGTCACATTTAAAAGGTCGTTCGTTAGTATGTTTTAATTTATGTGGATTCAAATGACTCTTTAGTATACAGCTATATTCACATAGGTCGCATTTAAATGGTCGTTCATTGGAATGTGTTAATTTATGTGTATTTAAACTAAACTTATGTTTATAACTATTGTCACACTGGTCGCATTTAAATGGTCGCTCATTAGAATGTATTAATTTATGAGCAGTTAAATTATTTTTTCGTTTACTACTATATTCACATTGGTCACATTTAAAAGGTCGTTCATTAGAATGTGTTAAATATTTATCACTGTATTTTGAATCTTCACTCAGATCTTCATTAGGTTGTTCCTCATGTTTAATGTCGACGTCCGTCAGATTTTCTTCTTTAACTTCCAAGTTTTCCTGCAAAACGACAATTATCTCATTAAAAAATAAATAAAATAAATCAACTGTAGTTAGAATAGAATTTCAATGAGAACTATACCTTTTCAACTTCAAATTGAGACTAATCAATTTCAAATTGGGAATAATCAATTTCAAATTGAGACTAAACAATTTCATATTGGGAATAATCAATTTCAAATTGAGACTAAACAATTTCAAATTGGGAATAATCAATTTCAAAGTGAAGTTGATTGTTCCCAATTTGAAAATGTTTAGTCTCAATTTGAAATTGATTATTCCCAATATGAAATTGTTAAGTCTCAATTTGAAATTGATTATTCCCAATTTGAAATTGATTAGTCTCAATTTGAAGTTGAAAAGGTATAGAAACATTCTCAATAATACATTTTTTATTTGATTGTTTTGGAGCCGCTGTTTTTTATTTACATATTTACTGTTACATTTACGCATGCGCGTCATATTTCTACCAACACAACCTTTATTTACTGTAAAACTATATATGTACATATTACTGAATATTTATACTGTTTTTCATTACCAGTATTTCTGGCTTAATATATATTGAAAATTCATCATAAACATCAATATCTTCCAGAGGGTCGGCTTCTTCTTTTATATCTTCTTGTTTCACGGAATACATTTTACAATAATATACTTTCGTTTTTGAGGTTCACTCTTACAATATAAATTAAATTACAACTCGCGACTATGTTATTCAATATTCAGATAACTATCACAAAGTATTAAACTCACAATTAGTAAAATACAACTGCGAAAGTTTAACTATTATACATAAATATAGACTGATATCACAGCTATCAATGAAGATTTATAGATGGACATGTCAACCATGTCAACATTTACTATATACCAGTGTTTCTCAACCGCTGTGTGCACAGACTATAAATTAATTATGTTAAGGCAGGCGACTGTACAATTTAATTTGTTCATGATAAATTCTGTACCTCAGAACCAGACCAACGTCCAAAAATAAAGATTTTCAGGTTATTACTTTTACATGTAAAATTTGAATTTGCATCGAGCCATGATAAGAGAAGTCCGTTAGAAATTCTCCTTTTATAATTTTTACGTGCTTAAGTTCTGAAGTCCTGACCTATGTTTGAGCCAAACATTTTTTATGTAAACCATAAATGATACAATAAAACTTTATTAAACATAATATAAGACCCACGGAACATAGAATATACTAAAAATCACTGGTAATATCAGATAGTAATAAGAGGAAAAAAAACGAATTTAATTATAATAATAATTTATTGATGATTAAAGAATGAAAATTATCTATTAACTTCAGACAGAATGAATCTACACGACAGTGAAAACCAAACAAAAATCGGATCAGTCGTTTTAGTTATAACAGCGAATAAATATATGTCCGGTTTATATTATAGTGTGATTTGAATTGTGCAGCTAATTTCATGCGTTACAAGACAAACATGACACAAACATTAGATTAACTAAATTAGGGGCTCTCAGTGACAACTTATTTTGGAGCCACTACCCCCCCCCCCCCCCATACTTACCGGAAACAAACTTATAACATACAATCTGAAAATACTGTAATTTTTAATTTAAAAAAATCAATTCAGTTCAGTAAAAAAATGTATTTACAAATACAAAAAACGAAATAGACAAACATAATAATATGTACGTGTATATTAAAAATTATGTTTTATGTATCACAGATAATAATACATAATGATAATCATCCATTGATACAATTCTCATGATATATAATACGTATTAATAAAAATTCGATTTATTTATGTATAAAATAATAATAAGAAGAAAAATATGCAATCAAGTACTGAACTTTTAATATTTATACGGAGAAATAATACTTAAACAGTGTCCGGATACAACTCACTGAAACCCGGAGAGGTGGTAATCCTAGCTGTGACAGACAGACAGACAGACTCAGATATTTATGATATTAAATAATTTATGTATAAGTAAAAAAATTAATAAATAAGTTAAACCTTACAATTAAAAGGAATGTTTTAATTTATGTTTATTCAAACAATGTTTTTGATTACAACTATATTTACACTGGTCGCATTTAAAAGGTTTCTCATTAGAATGGGTTAATTTATGTACATTTAAATAACAATTTCTTGTAGTACTGTAGTCACATATGTCGCATTTAAACGGTCTCTCTTCCCGTTGGTCGCATTTTAATGGTCGTTCATTGGAATGTGTTAATTTATGTTTATTTAAACTTAACTTATGTTTATAACTATTTTTACATTGGTCGCATTTAAAAGGTCGCTCATTAATATGTGATAATTTATGTGTATTTAAACTAACCTTATGTTTATAACTATTCTCGCACTGGTCGCATTTAAAAAGTCGCTCATTAGTATGTGATAATTTATGTGTATTTAAACAATCTTTTCGTGAACAACTATACTCACATTGATTACATTTAAAAGGTTGCTCATTAGAATGTGTTAATTTATGTCTATTTAAATAACAATTTCGTATAGTGCTATAACCACATTGGTCGCATTTAAATGGTCGCTCATTAGAATGTATTAATTTATGAACAGTTAAATCTTTTTTTCGTTTACTACTATATTCACACTGCTCACATTTAAAAGGTCGCTCGTTAGAATCTGTTAAATATTGATCACCGTATTCTTTATCTTCACTTAGATCTTCATTATGTTGTTCCTCATGTTTAATGTCTGGCAGATTTTCTTCTTTAACTTGCAAGGTTTCCTGTAGAACGACAATTATTTCGTTAAAAATAAATAAAATGAATCAATAGTGGTTAGAATAGAATTTTCAAGATATATATGAGCTAAAAATATCGAAATTAAACATTTTTCTAATTCCCAATAATACATTTTTAATATGGTTGTTTTAGAACCGCTGTGTTTTTTTTTATTACCTATTCTATTACATTTACGTATGCGCGTCATACAAATATCTACCAACATAAACTTTATTCTTTATTTATTGTGAAACTATTTTCATTACCTGTAATTCTTGCTTATAATACTTTGGACATTCATAGTTTACATCAATATCTTGCAAAGGATCGGTTTCTTCTTTTATATCTTCTAGTTTCACAGGAAACATTTTTATATACTTTCGTTTTTGAGGTTCACTATCGACTATGTTACTCAAATAATAGTGACAGATCCACTGAGAACTATCACAAAGTATTAAACTCACAGTAAGTAAAAAACAATAGTAAATATTTAACTTCATAGATAGATACTCGTATTTTGATCTCACTCGCTAACTCACAGAACACAGATAGGCTACCATAGGTAGACAATGGACATGTGCTAAATACCAGTGTTTCTCAATCGTTGCACAGGTCATATATAAAATAAGGTTACATTCTGATAAATCGAATTGATTTTTTTTTGTATAAAAAATGACTCGGCTAATACGGAGAGTCTGGGGGTCCTCTGTCAGATTTGTGAAAAATCACGTATATAGTTATTCAGAATAGGGTTGATGCGCATGCGTGACTAGATCAGTGTTAACAACTTTTATAAATCACGCATTTTATAAAACGACTGGCCACGTTTAGCTGTGTTATATTTAATTATTTAGTTTAAGTTAGAGTAGTCCAGATAGGTTGGTTCGTTTTCAGGTAGGGTTAGGTTAGGTTTATGAATTTATGTCTATGCACTAAATAATATATTAACATAGATACAACATACTCTACTCTATTCTAACACATCAACACGTGATTTTCAGAGTTTTTGACAGAGGACCCCCAGACTCTCCGTATTTACCAATGACTCTTCTGTCCGGTATTACAAGCTAGCAAAATTGGTTAATTAAACTGAAGAATATGCGGGCATCCAGAGCCGTAATTAGAGGCTCGGGGGTCTCGGGGCAAGAAGTGAACGAGAGCCCCCCAGTATATGTATGTAAAAATAAAATTGAAGACCTTTTTTTGATCTTAACATATTTTACACTTATTACTGATTTTTATTTCAAATACCTTGTTTTTCGTTGCTAATTTAAAATTTTACACATATTATACAAGTCTTGAGGCTTCCGCGGTGATCTTGATATGAATCATGGCTTCTGGGTGTAAGCCGCGTCGATTTGGTCGTGTTATCGGCCAACGTTTCGTCACACATTGCAGTGGGCATCTTCAGGAGTTGAAACCAAGTGTGTTGTTTTGAAAAATGAAAGATCCTGTTTTAGAGCGGTTAGAAAAGGATAGCGATAGATATTTAGAGAGGGGGAAAAATTCAGAGCGTTTGGAAAACCCCACGTCGGCATGTTTAAAACCTTAAGCTTTATTAGACCTTTACCGCCGATCCTGGGATATCCAAATCGAACGAAATGGACAGGCTTACGAAATTTAAAAGTTTTTTAGTATTGTAAACAACTAAAGAAATTTGTCGCCTAACTGCAATAAAGTTGTTTCTTAAAAATAAATGTGTGTATGAAATATTTACATTAAAATTTTGGAAATCTAATATTTTAGCGTGGGAACGTCGCTACAATCTTCAATAATTTTTGTCAGTTTGCATTTTTTATTTTATTTTATTTTGTTCTTGTTTATTTTCTTACGCTGCTGCGTGCCTCCCCCCCCCAGCATCGTAGGCCCCGGGGCAAGAAATGACCGAGGGCCCCCCAGAATATGAAAACATATAAATTGAAGACCTTTTTTTGGTCGCCGTCAATTTGAATTTTACACTTCTTCCTACTTAAGGTATTTCTCGGAGAGAAACAAGGTACGCTATATGTTAGAAAAGGAAAAAAAAGTGTAGTATAAAATCAAGATAACTATGCTTTAAATTAAATTAAAATTTGGCAACGCTGAGCATATATTACGCATGCGCGACTTTTGTATTCCTGATGACAGCTACATATTATTTAATGTTTTGATGTGATAACGTGTACTATTATTTGCAGCTGAATGTTTATAATTAAGAAATAGTTTTTATTATTTTTATTATTCCTTGAAATTAAAAGAACAATATATTCAGCACGTACGATTTTTAAATACTGCGGCAATTGTCAATATTTTGCGGCGTTGTCATAGCTTGTACCGTGATATTTTTTATCAGAAAATAAGTTTTTATTTTACTTATAACTTAAAAAAGGGGTGGTGAAAATATTTAAGATTTTTTATATTAACTCCAAATATATTAATTTAGTTTTTCTCAAAATTTCATAAATTTCTTGATCTTCCTTCGCATAAAATTATTTACTTTTTCATTGGAAATCCGCCTAAAATATCGTAATCCCTATACTCGCAATGTTAAATTTTTGATTTTATTTTGACGATATCTTCGCTCACAGATGGTCAATCATTTTAAGATTTTGAATGAAGCTTCTAATAACCTTTTTTTAGTTTTTTTACAAAATTTGAGCTTACTCTTGAATATTTTAATTTTTCCGAGAAATACCTTAAGTGTAAAATTCAAGTTGACAACGAAAAAAAAGGTCTTTAAAATCTAAATTTCTAAGTAACATTTTCAAGTTCGAACCAAATTAAAAAAAGTTTTTCTCTGCCGCGGGAGTTCCCAACCTCGGGAGGCCCGGGGCACTGCCCCGGTGGTAGTTATGGCCCTATATCATAGATGGATATATGCTAAATTCCAGTGTTTCTCAACCATTGCACAGACCATAGATAAGGTCACTTATTTATGTATTTGTACCAACTTATAAATACTTTTTTGTATGGCAGTTATGTCTGTCTGCTGGGGTAAAATTTTGTTTCGTTCATAATAACTTCTGTAAAATGCACCGATTCTTTTTGTGTAAATGTCAATTAACAATATTGTATTATAGGTTATATGCGAATTATAAGGAACCAAACCAAGATAAATTTTTCAGTAAGTTTATTATTATATAACTTTCAAATTTAACCGAGTTTTATTTCTTTTTAATTAATCGGTTAATATCGTTTAAAATTAATAAATTAAGTGACGAGAGAGTATGGAGTCTAATTTCAAGAACACATTATATATTATTTCGTTTCTGTTTAAATATAAGTTGTACATAATATATTCTGCACGTGTCGTTCTAAGAAGTAATAATTTTTAGTAATAATTATTAAGAATTCTTGTATCATTCAATAAATGACATGTAGAAAATTTGCGTCTTTTAGAAATGTATTTGCATAGTAACATTCTATATTTTATATAAGAACTAGCTGGGCCCACGCGGCTTCGCTCGCGTAGACTACGGAATTATTGTTTAGGATTTTTGAAAAATATAGTTTAATTAATTAAGTACAAACACGATTAGTTATTATTGTAATAATAATTTATCAATACCTAAATTACCTAACAAAAACGAATCAGAAGAAAAAAGTACAAATAATTTGTGTTCTGTTTAAATTTAAATGTTAATTATTGAAAACAAAATTAACTCAAACGTCAGCCGAGGGACTCCGAATATCTACCGAACGTAAGCGAATCCAGTCTGATGTACATCGCTTCGATGCGGCACGACACCATACATTTAAAATGTTACCTTTATAAATATATTTTAAGATATTTTCTAAACTATACGACTAAATTGGATGCTGTAAATGGCAAACTATATCTACATTAAGTACTTATGACGATGAAATCATTTATTTCGATAAGGATTAATGTTTTGCAGGTCATAAGTCCATGTAAACAAAACCCAAATATTTTATGTTTTTTTTGTAACATAAAAGCAGTCATTGTGGCTTAAATATAAAAGTTAGACATATCGTGTCGCTGACTTAATTGTAGAACTTTTGATTCTACACAATTCTTTAATACATTATTTTGTTCTATATTGAACGGTTTAGGCAGCGTATTACAAAACAGCGCGCCGACGGCAAAATTTTTTCCGACTTGATTTACTATTATCGTCACTGCTTTGTTGTTATGTTACCTAACGTAAAAAAATATAGCCTATAACCTGGCCAGAGAACGTACCTATGAATTAAAAAAAAAACTCGTAAATCGGATAAGTGGTTCTCGAGTGATAAGGCAACTAACGGACAGACAGACAGACAGACAGACAGACAGACAGAGAGACGTTGAGCTTTATATATATTAAGGATGATAGTTATGACCCCCCCATCACCCCGCCCATTTTGAATTTTTTAAAAGATCAAATAATCATTTTTGAAAAGCAACCTTGAAATTTTAAAGAGACTCAAGAACGTAAGAAGTAAGAAATATTTGTCTCACTCTTCCTTATAATAATGATTAGTTATAATTGCTAAATTAATTAATTTTGTAAATAAAATCTAATGAAAACAAGTTTTCTATTAATTTGACTTATAATTTTATACTTGTAGATTATGCTTGTAGCGACATTTCTTATTCATTTTCGAAACCATTACAAAGTTCTTCTGGTTTGTATCTTCGATACTTCATATATTCTTCAACAGATGGGGTTTAAAAAATAAAATTCTATAATTTCTATAAATAAATGTTTATGTCTGTTTTCTATTACGTTTTGCACTAAAATATATCGTATTTTTTAAGTAGGGAGGTTTGACTTTTCACAATTATCTCTATTTAATGATTAAATATAATAAAAACATAACACATATTTATGTTTAAACACGACTTTTAATTTCGTGTTAGTTACTTTTGTACGCTTTAAAAAAAATACATTTTTTCAAATTTCATTTTCTTACAAAAACAAAAATATTTAATTATATTTTGAACGTAGACTTTCGCGGTTGTTCAATTGTATAAATTGCTTCCTCGCAATATCGAAGATACGAGAAGCTTTGTGATCGTTTTAGAATGAGACAAAAAAATTGTTCTCCGATTTCAAAATTTTAAATTTATCTTTCCGTTTCACGTCAAGACACACTTTTCGTTCCGTGTCTGTCTGTTTGCCTGTCCCTCCGTCCGTGTGTCTGTCCCCTGAATTCTTGTCACACGCATAACTCATGAACCACTGAACCGATATTATTGAAACTTAGTCGAATGATAGGGTCTGGTTTGAGGACGGTCCTATTTCAAAATCATCAAAATCGTGTTTAAAAATATTAATTTTTTCAAGATATCTCAAGAACGATACACGTTACGTAAAAATTTCGTAGGATCTTTTTTGTAGAGCATTCAATTTCCTATAATATAGATTTACGTTTTTTTTAATATTCCCTTACAAAGATTTATCTCAATTTGCTTTTAAAAATTGTTTTTTTTTTTAAATTGATATTTACTTTGATATATTAAATGTCATTTTGACGTTTTAAATGTTGTTGTGACGTTTACATAAATTTAGATTTAGATTGAAATTGTCAAAAAATTAAATTAAAAAAAATAATCAGGTGCGTCTTAAGAAAAATTTCGAACTAATATTTTTTAGTAAAATTTTATAAAAATTAAATGATTAACCCATGAATTTGGCACGAGGAAGCATTGTGCATTTACTTGGCTGATGTTTTTTTATTATAACATCTCGTGGTCTCAGTGATGCCGGAGCCGGGGGGTAGCATTTGCCCCCCCCCCCCCCCCCCCCCCCCCGTCTAAATTTCAGTGGGGCGGCAATCAGTACATTGTAAGTATTTGTATTATCATTTTACATTTTATGATATATTTTTGTATTACTTGTGTTTTACGATTTTTTATATCGATGTATTTTACATTAGATTATAAAAACCTATGAATATCGGAATATTCTGAATAAAAATAAAAATAGGTATTTTTCTTGTATTTAATTGCCAAAATAACTAAGTCAATTTTATGTCGATTTACTCAAATTAGTCCTGGCAATGTAAAAAATTTGATATATTAAAAAAACTACTGAACCGATTTTGATAAGACTTTCACTGAATTAGTTAAGATAAAGTATTAAATACAAAGACAAAGGGCACAGTAGAAACTGGGCCCATTTACGTCGGAATTGTATATACGAAATCTTGTAATTTACTGAACTTTTTTATGGGTGACTATAATTAAAGGTTGAAGGATGAAGGGTTAAAACTGGTTTTATTATAAATGAACTATATACTCTCTAAAACTTAATTAGTAGTTATTTCACTAATTGAATTAGTCACTTTAAATTTCACTAAAATAATATTGATTTGGAATCGAAAGTGGCGCCATTATGACATTTTCAATTTATCAAATCTTAAATAAACTGCAAATTTTCATATTTCTAGTTATCCGATTTCACCGAGTTTTAATAAGGTTCTATTCTGTAAATAGCAGGGCCGTAACTAGAAGCTCGGGAGCCCCAGTGCAAGAGGTGACCGAGGGCCCCCCAAAATATGCAAAAAGAAAAATTGAAGAACTTTTTTTTTTTTTTTGATCATAACTAACAAATTATACTCAACTAAAAATTAGTAATAATTGAAGACCTTTTTTTTTGCTCTTACAAAATTTTTACTATTTACTTACTTACTCCAATTTTTACGCTGCGGCCCTGGCAAATAGTTTAAGTGAATTCAGAAGGGTTGCTGTTGATTTATTACGTTATGCGACCTGTAGTGTGTTGCCGTGTTGTAAAAATGGGTAAAAATAGACAAATTTAACTTTGTTTATATTTTTATGACAGAAAATTAAAACCGATCAATATTAAATTAAATATATATGGATCTTGTAATGTTCTCTTTTAGAAAATGTAGATTTTTAAATGGGTTACTGAAGAAATTTAAGATATATCTACATAATGCCCATTTTATCTATGTACATACGAAAACTTTAGAACGAGAATAATACACACGACTTCCAAGTACAGCTTGCTTGGGGTGTGCAATTTTGACGTTATAGCCGAAAAAAATAACCTTATTTATATAGAGATATTAATTTATCAGATGTAATTCTGACGTTATAACAGAGTTTTCGTTACATCCGATTTTTCTTTTTTATTATGAAAACATAAACAATATATGCAAATATTTATTATCTCCCTATAGAAGCTAAAAAGTACGCGCAAAGATCACTTAATCGAATTTCTATGTACAACATCCATTGTTTTCACTATAATCATTCTTTTCTGCTGCGTCAGATATGTCTGCTATAAAATACCCCACCACATAGCCAATAAAAAAATTACAAGGGCCATCCGGGTAAGATAAAATAACAAAATATTCCGGCAACACCGCACGCGTTCCAGCCCAAAAATCGATAACATATTCAATATCAAGACAACACGAAACCACTTCGGGAGTTTCCGTAAACGATTTTATATTAAAATATAATAGATTTTTACCGTACCCCGAAGTTACGTCACTTGATCCCGAGTTACGTCTCTTTAGCTGCACGATGTTACAACCTTATTGGTATTTCAATATATAAAAAAAAACTGAGGAACAATTGTTAGTTTTCATTTATACTATTGTATTTAATGGTTGAGGGATGGAGGGTTAAATTGGTTTTAAGTCACGGTGCTTGCTTCAGAGTTACGTCTCTTTAGCGGCACGATTCTAAAATGTTATTGGTACTGCGATATATATAAATAAAAAAATGGGCATAATTGTCAACTACTATTTACGGTACTGTACCGGGGTTGAGAGATGGGAGGGGGGTTAAAACTTGTTTTATAATAAATGGAACCGTATGAGCCAAGTGTTGGCATTTTATTTATTGCTCTATAATTATTAGTTCCGGAGATATGAGCTTTGCATTCGATACCCCTTAAAATGGGCGTTCGCCAAGAGGGCCAAATAGGTAAAAGAATAAATTATTGCAATTTTGTCTTATATAATCTGGTTATGAAAAAAAAAACGGTTTTTTAATGTAATTTTGTATATATTCTTTACCCCCTTCCCCACGGGGACTTTTCTGTGGGCGCTCATGCCCTCTGGTTTTATATGCATCCGGAATATCCCGAATGTGTGCGATGCGAGCTTGTTCCTTGTACTGCTTGCATGTGTGTGTTCGTGCACGACGTTGCCAGATCTAGCGATAATGTTATTGACGCACTGCCGCTTGGACGCGGGAATTGCAACGTCGCATGCATCGGCGCATTTAAGTCAATGACACATTTATGTAAATTATTACTTTGGCTCAAACGTTGAGTTGAGTAAACAACAGACAGATGGTTTGTTAGTTTGTTGTATTGGAAGTTAGTTGTTTTTTTTTTACTTTCTTATAATAAGTCTTGAATCATACCCCAGTGTTGAACACTTGTTTAATTATATGTATTAAATTAAAAATATTTATTGATATTTAATAACTGCCATTACTGAATTATAATCTATAGACACATAACTGTAAAACAACTTCATTTGATGACAATCGGTCAATGGGTGTCAAAAATCGTCATTTATTTTTTTAAATTGATTTACTTTAACATATTAAACGTCATTTTGACATTTTAAATATCATTTTGACGTTTGTATAAATTTAGATTGAAATTGTCAAAAAATTAAAAATTTTAATAAATATTATAGTAAAAGTGTATAAAAATTAAATGTTTAACCAATGCCCAGCAATTTATCTGAACACTATCTCGGTTTTTATTTAAATTGTTCAATGATCAATTTAGCACGAGGAAACACTATGCATTTACTTGGCAGACGTTTTTTTACACGTATTGATTTGATTTTACACGATTCATTTTTTTTAAATTAGTATTTTACACCAATTATTATTTTCGTACAGTACTTTTTCTTGTTAAATTTTCCTTTTAAATTAAATAAATAAATATTTTTTTACACGGTGATAGGCTGTACGTATCTACTGTGCAAAAATAGAATTGGGTGTAGGTATATAAATTTCCAAAAAAAAATATTATACCATTTAATTTATACCTACCCACGAATATTCGGAATATTATTCTATGTATGTACAATAATGCACATATCAATAAATTTCATGGTATTTTTATAATTTAAAAATTCTACTGTTATTTTTAATATGTATAGTATAGTCTTGCTTTATGCACGTATACTACGTATACTACTTATGTATATATATATACAGAGTCGGCCTTAGCAAGTCTGGCGCCCTGGGCGAGATTTATTTTTCCGCTCTCTCTCCCCCTAAAAAAATGTTAAAAAATTACCGAAATTGTCAATTAATATTGCTAAATTAACAAGAATAGTAAATACCTCAGCTTGGTGGGATCCTACAGACCCCAACTTATTTTTAAATATATAGCTTACATCATTAACTTTAAGCTATCAAATGCTCTAAGACCGTCGAGACCTCCTTCCCCTATTATTAACAAATTTAAAAAAAGTTTACTCAAAAATTACAGTCTGTACATTGACTTGAACCAAAAAAGTCACTTATGCCCTAATGTGCGCCGCCCCACCTGGCCTGACACCACAGGCGGTCGCCCTGGTCTTCCCCTCCCCCCCCCCCCCTCTAAAACCGGTGCTGTATATATACAATATACATATATATGTATGTACAAATACTTATTATAAAAATAGATTTTTTTAATGCAATGTTTATTGTATTCTACTAATACTAACATACATGAGTATATTTATATATGCATGTATGTATGTATGTATGTATGCGCCATTCAATTTAAACATGTTGCTTGCTTTTACAAACATTTTGTAGAATAATGTCCGGTATTATAAACGAGTTAACAAAATTTGCTAGCTAGTAATCACTTTTAAATGAGGTTTCAAACATATCTGACAGTTATCTTGAAGTTTCATGAAGTGTTTGATAAGTTTCGCGAATGCGTGATAAATAAACACCAACGGTATTAAAACAGTGGTGATATTACAAAAATTATTTTATATGATCAGAGTCGCTAACTCTGTTATAATAAGTTGAAGTATCACTGCTTTAAATATAACATAACTAATCTATAGATACTATCACAGAATTAATATAGCTAGCAAATTTGTTAGCTCCTTTATAATACCGGACATAAGATTGATTTTTTAAATATATAACATACCCTCTACATCTAATTGTAAGTCGGGTTTTTAAATAATTTTAGTAGAATTTTAGTTCAATAAACTTCAAAACATTGGGGCTGTAGACGAGAGTTAGTATTCATAATAAATTATTGCTCTACAAAAAAGATTCTATAAAATGTTCATATAACATGCATTGTTCTTGAGATACCTTGAAAAAAATTTCTGTTTAAAATGTTATCCCTCCCCCTTATACATGATTTTGAAATGGGACCGTCCTCAAGCAAGACTCAACCAACCAAGTTTAATTAATATCTATTCATGAGTTATGAGTGTGACAAGGATACAGACACATACCTAAAAGACGATCGCAAAGCTTCTCGTATATTCGATATGATATATTTTTACGTGAAAATATATTTTACTTATAAATATTAATATCAAATAAATTATAATAATCAAATTATTTATTATTATAATCGGGATTCTCATCTCGTCTGAATTTAAATCTATATCGTTTAGGCATGAAAATTAGGAATTTTCAATCATTGTTTAGTTCAAAATAATTGTTTAAATATTACTTTCTCGCAATATCGAAGATACGAGAAGTTTTGTGATCGTTTTAAAATTAGATAAAAAAATTGTTTTCCGATTTCAAAATTTTAAATTGATCTTTCCGTTTCATATCAAGACAAATACTTTTCGTTCCGTGTCTGTCTGTCTGTGTTTATGTCTCTGTTTATCACACACATAACTCATGAACCACTGAACCGATATTAATGAAACCTTGTTGGTTGGTTTGATTTGGTTTGAGAACGGTTCCATTTCAAAATCATCAAAATTGTGTTCAAGGGGGAGAGGTGACATCCCAAAATATTTATTTTTTCAAGATATCTCAAAACGACACATGTTACGTGAAAATTTCATATAATCTTTTTTGTAGAGCTTGCAATTTCCTATAATATAGATCTACAACATTTGTTGTAAAATATTACCTTACAAAGATTTTTCTCAATTTGCTTTAAATATCGTCATTTGTTTTTTTAAATTAATATTTACTTTGACATATTAAACGTAATTTTGACATTTTAAATGTCATTTTGACGTTTGCATAAATTTAGATTTTGATTGAAATTTTCAAAAAATTAAAAATATACGAAAAAAATCAGGTGCATCGAACTAATATTTTTTAGTAAAATTAATCAGAACACTTTATCGGTTTTTATTTAAACTGTTCAATATTAACTACCTTTGGTCTATATAGCACGAGGAAGCACTGTGCATTTACTTGGCAGATGTTTCTTTATTATCAACTGTTTTGAAAAATATTATTAATATAGAAAATGTAAAATGTATTTTCGAATAGCATGAAATGACTGTTATACTTTTTTTTAGATTTTTTTTACCCTACATGGGTAATATTTACATTAGGGTAAAATATTGTATGTCTAACGTATAATTGTAAACATATGTATACAAAAAATGAAAGAAAAAAACTTCAGACCTGCAAAAGTAGCAGGTAGCAACTCCGCTAATGGCTATAGTAACCAAGTTCATGCGCGTATACAGGAAAATTGTAAAGAGGGTGGACATTATCACGAAATGTTTATATTTTTTTTGTAAAACCTATCAGTTATATATTTATTTGTTTCAAGCAAATGAAAATTAGTTTTAATAGTGAAAAATAATTTTGATACATAAAATTTAGAATTTTCAATAAATTTAATACTTGATATTTTCTTTATCATGTCCAATTTGAGACCGATGCGGTATCAATTATATTTATGTCTCATCGAGAGTTATCGGTTCAGTGGCGTAATGAGTTTTTAAGGGGGGGGGGGGGGGTATTTTATGGAGAGCCATTGACATAAAAATATATATTTTACATTTATTTATATTACGTAATCATATTCAATTTTAAGCTAAAGTAAATTTGATTGGTTAATTAAGCGAATTGTCAACGCCCATTACACACACAAATGTTATATATCATTATTACAACTTGTATATTCTTGCAAGAAATTTTTAGTTTCTATTCCTTTCTTATAATAACATATGTTTTTTTCTTATATAGAGCAGGGCCATAACTACCATCAGGGCAGTGCTCCGGGGCCTCCGAAGTTAGGGGGGGCCCGCAGCGGCGTCAAACTTTTATTTTTATTTGGTTCTTGAAAATGTTACACTTATTACAAATTTCGATTTTAATGAACTTTATTTTTTCGTTGCCAACTTGAATTTTATTCATGAAGTTATATATAATAAAATTAAATAAAAAACTAAGGATTCTCGACAAAAAATATATTCTGGGAGACCCTCGGTCACTTCTTTCCCCG
Organism: Sialis fuliginosa; assembly: GCA_961205875.1. Taxonomy (NCBI): domain Eukaryota; kingdom Metazoa; phylum Arthropoda; class Insecta; order Megaloptera; family Sialidae; genus Sialis; species Sialis fuliginosa. The sequence goes on along the minus strand of OY540809.1, from coordinate 20,051,596 downwards.
GGCCCCCCGAGCCTGTAGTTACGGCCCTGATATAGAGTGTCTCCTATTATTCATAAAAATGTTTTGTAAGTAATTTGTGGAATAACAGTCTGTTGATTTTTGGTAATTTAATATTATATCAATATATTTTTGCCGTCTTTTTTTGTTTATTATCGTATGTACCTACCTAAAACAAAACATTTTTTTCTTCAGAAAAAATGTATCAGAGAACAGTGTGGTATAAATAACAGTTTCCTGGGGGAGGGGATAAATTAAATTAATTACAACTATGAAACTGGAATAATTGGGGTGTTAGAGGGAGGAGGGTCTGGTTTGAGGTCAAAGCCGATAAAACTTTTTTCGTCTTTTATTTAAAACAATTATCAATGCTAACAAAACTTCTGCCAAGAAAATGCACAGTGCTTCCTCGTGCTAAATTCACCAAAGGTAGTTAATTATTTAACAATTTAAGTAAAAACCGATAAAGTATTCAGATAAATTGCCTAGCATAGGTTAAGCATTTAATTTTTATACAATTTTACTAAAAAATATTAGTTCTAAATTTTTCTTAAGACGCAAATGATTATTTTTTTTGTATATTTTTTATTTTTTGACAATTTCAATCTAAATCTAAATTTAAACAAACACCAAAATGACTTTAAATTTGTCAAAGTAAATATTAATTTAAAAAAAAAACACACGATTTTTTAAAGAAAATTGAGATAAATCTCTGTAAGGGAATATTTTACAATAAATGTGTGGACCTATATTATAGGAAATTGAATGCTAAAATAAATATTTTGGAATGTCACCCCTCCTCCTTGTACACGATTTTAAAATGAGACCGTTCTCAAGGCAGACTTAACCATCAAACCAATTTTCATTAATGTCGGTTCAGTGGTTCATGTGTTATGCGTGTGACAAGGATTCAGGGAACAGACACACACACACAAACAGACAGATAGACACGGAATGAAAAGTGTTTGTCTTGACCTAAAACGGAAAGATCAATTTAAAATTTTGAAATTTGAGAACAATTTTTTTTGTCTCATTCTAAAACGATCACAAAGCTTCCCGTATCTTCGACATTGCGAGGAAGCAATTCAATGTGTAATTTTAGTATTTTATAAATTCTTTTTTCGCAAAATAATGATTAAACATAAAAAAATTGTTAAATTTAACAAAAAATCGATTTTCTGCGGAAATGGAATTTATAAATTAATTTTTTTAAACTAATCTTTAAATTAGCCAGCTACCAGAAAAAGTCATAATATACAGGAAAAAAGGGTAAAATTGAGAAAAAAGTAGAATTTTCAGAAAAACGTGAAAATTGCTATTTAAAATACACGTTTTTGAAGTGCATTGAGCATATCCTAAATATTAATTGTCAACGCTACCTTATTTTTTGGTCACAAAAAACAGATTTAGGGGGTGTCCCGTTAATATTTCAATTTGTACGGACATCCTAATGAACAACCTAAAAGCAGTGGTGACAAGTGCACATCAAAAAATTCATAGAATTTACATTACTATAATATGTAGCGTTAGCACTTTTTTTTATAAGATCCTACATAAGTAAGAACATTTTCTCTGTTTTACAGTAGTTTTTCTTAATTCAAAATTCAAATATAATTCTATATGGATAAATGTTAATATATTGAACAAACATCTATGCAAATGCATATAACATTAGTGTCTATATAGCTGATGTCAAACTAACGGAGAATTGTGATTATTTATAACTTGAAATCTCAAAATGGTTACCTCTGTAAGCTGGATTAAAGTCGATATACTGTTACTTGTATATCGTTGTGCAAAACTCACAGGTAGATATCGTGTGTGTGTGTGCATGGGCGCACGTAATGCTATTCCAAGAACAAGGGGGGAGGGGTATTATTCATTATTATTCATACTAATATTATAAATGCGAAAGTGTGTCTGTCTGTCTGTTTGTTACATTTTCACGTCTAAACCGTTGAACCGATCTTGATGAAATTCGGCAGGGAGATATCTTGCATTCTGAGGAAGGAGGTATGCTACTTTGTATTCCTAAAATTGAGTAGATATAAAAATAAAAATTAACAGCTAGTTATAATATAAAGAAAAAAATATTGAGTGATTGATTCATCAACGCCCAGCCCAAACACCTGGATCTATAAACGTGAAATTTCTATTTCAGGAGGAGGGGGGGAAGTATTTTTTATTATGATTGTCAATCTATATACAGGATGATTTACAACGAATGTTAAAATAAAAAAAAACTTTTTAAGAAAAAAATAAAACCGGCTTCAAAAACTGTTAAATTTAATTATTATCTATATTCTTTTTAGGGTTTTATTTTTTTTCTCAAAAGTTTTTTTATTTTTCCCTTTTGAAATCCATGGTCAGATTCTAATAAACTTTATATGGGGCAATCTCGGGAGTATACATATATAGTTTATATAGGACTAGCTGGGCCCACGCGGCTTCGCTCGCGTGGACTACGGAATTATTGTTTAGGATTTAAAAAATATATATTAATGTAATAAAAACCAAATAACACTTAAATTACCTACCTAACAAAAACGAATCAGAATAAAAAGTAAAAATAATTTTTGTTCTATTTAAATTTAAAAATTAATTATTGAAAACAAAATAAACAATTGACAATCAATAGAATACCGACCTGTTCTTCCCAGCGTGTTGGCATGTTCCCTCGCCGCTCCCCGCGCACGGTCACAATCGCGCGAATAATATGTTCTAATATGTATATTTCGATATTTTCTAAACTATACGACCAAATTGGATGCTGTAAATGGCAAATTATATCTACATTAAGTACTTATGACGATGAAATTATTTATTTTGATAAGGATTAATGTTTTGCAGGTCATAAGTCCATGTAAACAGAACCCAAATATTTTATGTTTTCTTTGTAACATAAAAGCAGTCATTGTGGCTTAAATATAAAAGTTAGACATATCGTGTCGCTGACTTTATTGTAGAACTTTTGATTCTACACAATTCTTTAATACATTATTTTGTTCTATATTGAACGGTTTAGGCAGCGTATTACAAAACAGCGCGCCGACGGCAAAATTTTTTCTGACTTGATTTACTATTATCGTCACTGCTTAGTTGTTATGTTACCTAACGTAAAAAAATATAGCCTATAACCTGGCCAGAGAACGTAACTATGAATTAAAAAAAAAACATGTAAATCGGATAAGTGGTTCTCGAGTGATAAGGTAACTAACGGACAGACAGACAGACAGACAGAGAGACGTTGAGCTTTATATATATTAAGGATGTTATTTTAAGCAAAAAGTTTTATGTGAACATGTATCCGGAAATTCTACAGCCCTTAATAGTTTTTATTTAATATATGGAGACCCCATTGTAATACAGTTATGAACTTTGATAATCGGTTTAGTATTAAAGTATTAATACGTGTTATCGATTTCCAGTAACAAACAATAATTATTTAAAAAAATATTTTAAAGTTAATGATTTGCTTGCGTAGACTACGTTGCACAGTCTAAATATTGGAAAATGTTATTTTGTCGAATAGTGAAAATATATTCTAGATTTTTATGAAAAACAAAATTTTCACATTATTTGAAAAGTTATTTTATTTTGTTTGGGTACAGAAATAATATTAAACAGAGACTCACAGAACCTTTTTTATGTACGTCGACAGAAATTCTTCACTTTTTATTCATTCAAGTTCAATTTATTGTACATTTCGGCTGTCATATTTATTTCAATTTTTATAGACGTCATTCAATCTGTATATACCAGCCTTTGTAAAAATGTTACCTAATCCCGAAACGAATTAAAGTTATTTATATGCATTCCTTCTATCTGAGCCCCCCCCCCCCCCCTCACTCAATGATCTTGCAAATTTAATATTATATACTTTTTTACAGTTTAGTAAAAACAAAAATTGAAATCGATTTTTTTTATGTCTGTGTGTCTGTCTATCTGCCTTATGCTGTAACTCAGAAACAAGTAAATATATTTTTCCTCTTCTCAATTTTTGAATAGTTAATCATGTGTCCTAAATAAAATCTAGAGTTCAGTAGTTAACAGAGAACCAAATTTTCAAAAACGACTAAAATATAATTTTCAAACCTTTGAACCTAGAAATATAATTTTCTTTTAATTCAACCCCTAAGTTTGAGAGCAGGGAGCTTAACTTATTTTTATTAAGTTTATCTGCATAACTATAATATTAATAACTTACATATGTATTGCAATTTTTCAAGGTTTAACTCTGATATGGGTAAAAAAACATTCCATATTAACAATATTTTTAATAGTTATATAAATGTACATAAAAACGAATACAACACGGTCGAAGCCGCGAGAGTAATGCAGATTGTAGACGAATATTTTTAGTATGAAAATCAAACAAAATGACATCCCCACCCCCCCTTAATGCGCCCCTGCGCGCAACATGTTAGAAGCAATACTGCATCACATTATGTACAATGTACATATACATAAATATGTTATATATCTGAAATTCAAATCAATAATATACCAACTGTTAAATATTAAACTTGCATTCGAAATTTTGATAACTATTTCATACGACCTATTTTATCTATCTCAGCGGCGCACCCAAATGGGGAGGGGAGGGGGGGAAATTTTTCTGTTGTAATTATAGTTCATTTTATTTTGTTATCTATTATATTTGATTAATTAAATAATGTACTATATTGAAAAATTCGGGGAGTGGGGGGGGGTCACACCTCCCCCTATTGGTGCGCCACTGATCTCTCTATATGGATTTATATTATACTGATGTTGAGGTAAATGTATTGAGGTGTCAGTCAATTTTGGAATAGAGTTGAAAGAAATGTCAAATTTAAGTAGAAGACCCGGACTTGGGGGGTTATTTTTATCTTTTTTAGAGTTCCGTATCTCAGAATGAAATTGTTTTCCGCCTGTCTGTCCGTCAAGAGTGCCAAGACCCTTTTTCTCAAGAACGATTGGAGGTATGAATTTGAAATTAATATCAAATACCAAAATGTACAGCCTCATAGTCTTGTAAAAATTCAAATTTCTAACTCAATGCAAAAAAAGATACGAACTTTCAAAGCATATTTTGATACTGACAGACTGCCTCATTATGGGGTACTTCTTACTGACCTAAAACCTTGAAACTTGGCACAAAGGAAGATCTCATAGCACAAATAAAGAACAAAATCTAAATTTCTAAATCTATATGGATTTATTACGTGACAAACTTAATTTTGCGGTTTCTTTGATACATACAGCGTCTACGTAACTAACTATTGTCAGTATACAATTAAGTTTTATATAACGGTCTGGAACTATAGCCTATGTCCTTCCTCAGAATGCAAGCTATCTCCCTGCCAAATTTCATCAAGATCGGTTAAGCGGCTTAGACGTGAAAAGGTAACAAACAGACAGAGTTACTTTCGCATTTATAATATTAGTTTGGATATAATCTATATATTAATACGTGAACATCGAAATTTGTCGTACGTATTTTTAGTATTTATTATAAAAGGAGGTGAATGAAATATATATGAATTCATAATAGATGTGTACAAATCATGTATGTATGTTGTTAAGGCAGGTAAAATAAAAAAACATACAGACATGATTTCCCCTCTCACTTTTTGTTTATTTTCCCTCGCATAGTTCAACAGCATAGCATTACTCCTAGCGCCACCAAGTGGCAAAAATAAATTGTTTTCGATTTCTGTCAAACGTAGAGAATGCGTCTAGAGATTTCAATTAGCGTTAAATTGCAGTCTTTTTATTTGAAAATTTTTGTTGTAAAAGCAGGTATGGTTAGGTTAGGTACTGTGCCATAGATGTGCACAAAAAAAACGTGTATATGTTGCCGTTAAGGCATGTAAAATATTGGTCGAATTTCGACTATAGGCGATACTAGTATTTACTAATGTGCCACCGGGAAGGAGGGGGAGGGCTTTAACTAACATTTCTCTTCGAGCCCTAATCTTCCTTAGTCCATCTCTGCTTATCAGTGACGTTCTTTTGTATGTATGTTCGTCCATACATATTTGTACAGTTTATTTTCAGAATATATGATAAAAACTCTTGTTATACTCAGGGTATGTGAACTATGACCCGCCCTCGCACATTTAAAGTGTCACCCTTTGTCCTTGCAACCCTTCACCCGGACTACATCTATGTTACAACCCTGTTGAGAGTACCTCAGTAAAATGCCTACAACATTTAATTTTGTAGCGTTCATATTTTTTATATTTATATACAGTGTGTCCCAGGATAGATGTAACAAGATGTGTAATGAACTAAATGAACAAAAAAAAATCGAATTTCGGAATGAAATTTGGGGATCGAGTCCTACCTGATGTAAAACTAACGTATACCAAAAAATAGTTGATTTGGTCTTTTACAGGATGTTTTATAATTTGAAAAAATTGCCAAGAATAAAGCTCCTTTATTTTTAAAAATTAGAAAAAATTATTAAGAAAAGTTGTTTAAAATGTAATTTTGGCACCTCATATCCAATTTCAGAAAAATAACTTTAAAAAAATTGAAATGAAAGAAATTAAATAATTTGCATTTTATTTTGAACAAACAGATAGTTTAGAAATTAGGGGGGAGGGGACACTCTGATAACGACATTTAAATGCAAGTATATCGTGACTGAAGGGTTAAAATCAAAATGTCATATAACATTTTTTATTGCATTTTAGGAAACCTATCTAAAGACATCCTACTTAATAGATTAAGTGAATTTTTTTTTAATATACTTTTCAGTCTATGGAAAGGGGGTCCAAAAAATGTTTTTTTCAAAAATCTTATCATTCTGTTTTTGGGTTTTCAATCTTCGTATACCAAATTTCATCTTAATCGGTCTAAAATTTTTAAGGACGGACGGACGGACGGACATGGCGAAACTATAAGGTTTCCTAGTTTTCTATACGGTAACTTAAAAAGGGAATCGTGAAAGCAAATTGCTTATCACTAAAAGAATTGCTCAGAAAAATCAGAAAAAATCATGAAAACTGAGAATTATGTGTAGATTGAGTCAAAATTATCAGGATTGAAAAAAAATCTAGCTCAAGCAATTGTTTATTTCCTTATAACTGCTGAACCATTGGTTTTAGAGAAAAAGTTTTTCGACAGAAAATATTTCTTACGATGTAAAGAACAATTTTTGTCCTTACACGTTTTTCAATAATTTAAGTGGGGGGCTGATGGCATGGAACACTAATCATGCAAGTATAGCTTAAATTGCACTTATTTTTTTTTTCTTTTTACCCTAGGTAGTTTAAGTTAGGTTAGATTTAATATGATGCCTAACCAGTCGAAAATTTTACTATCGAAATTCTTCAGGATCCTAATTCGGGCCCCAATTTTAAGAAGGGCCAGTCCTGCATGTAACAAAGGTCACATTATAATGTCTGTGTTCTATATTGTACATACGTAAATATATAATAGAGTAAATTACATATAATTTCTTTAACTCACCACATAATTCTGTGTTCTTGTATGAAATTATTAATGCCATTTCAAAGAGGATCCCGTTTCCATCTCTCTCTCTCTGTCTGATCAGCAGTCATTGATTGACGTGTTTGTGAATTATTGATATTTCAATAATGTACGTATTTAGGCGTACAGTGTGTTTTGAACAAACTGTTCTTTAATAAATAAATTTAATAATGAATAACAATTATTTTTGGGTTTTCAGTACAAAATACAGAACCCTTGAGTATATCTACACTTAAAATGTTAGCACATGGGGGTGAGGGGGTCGGGTGGGAGTCATAACCCTATCTGAATTTGCCAATATGCATTATTTAATTTAATAATTACGAACTATTGACAATAATTGACATATTATAGTATAATAAGTATGTCATCTAACGCATGTAGGTTCAAAACTAAAATATCGGTATGGAGAACCATACATGACTTCCATGTACTTTAATATATTTTTAAATAATTTTTAATATATGAGAAATTTCAATGGGATTTGTCAGAAATAAAACTCACCTTTGTATAAATAATGTCCTAATATCAAAAACATAATACACATTCGTAAAATAACTAATTTGACAATTTGAATTTAGTTGCATTTGTTTCCAAGGCAACATAAATTAATGACATATTAATTTGTATTTAAAATTCAAATTTTGAGGATGGTTCAATTGAACTACAAATGTACCAAGTCTTATCAAAATTAGTGAGATAATACTCGCAACTTTCACTTTTTAGACGAAAATAGTTACAAAATTTCGAATATATCTAAAACCCCTAATCCGATTAGCACCAAAATCAATAAGTCTGGAGTACTCACTGAGACAAACATTGTCCCCAAAAAGAATTCAGATCGGTACATTTTTACATTAGATATCGTGAACTAAAGAAAATTCTAAATCCAGACACACATTTCTTTCAGAACATGGAAGTAAAATGAAGTTGATTAAAAACCTAATAAAAAAAAACAATTAAAATTTTTCGTACGTCAAAAATTTTTAATTCTATATTTAAACTTTTAAACAATTATAACGTGTTTGAAACATGATTTAAACATTTTATTGGATTTGAAATCATTTACTCCACTGCATTACAAATTAATGTAGGTACTTCATTTATAAGGAAATCGAAGAATTGTTTATCAAGTGAACAATGCGCATAAATCAGGTAGATGTGTAAAATTTTCTTCTATTATAATTAAATTTGAAATTTATAATTTTTATATATAATTGATCTATAGCTAGGTAGGTATTTTTTGAATTTATAAAGTGCCTATAAGAGTAAAATAATGATATTTAAAACGATTGGAATTAGTTGTTTATTTCTGCAAAATGCAAGTATGTGTTTGACGCACAAAAATGTTAGTATTCTTTTATTGACAAATAAATATATTTAGATTCATCTTAATTAAAATTGTGAATATACAAACTAAAAATGAAATATACGAAACTAATAGATAAATAAATATGGTTCGCATCAACAAAAAATTACATTAACAACGTAATATTTCTTGGCAGGTATTATTCTTGTTATTTTTCCAAATTAAAATTTCATACGTAACAGATACTTACCTATGTTATTATTGTTTCTTTATTGAAAATTAATTAAGAAAAGTTATGACGGTTTAGAGTTTTCTTATTAATAACGTCAGCGGCACTCAACATTTGCATACTCAAGGGGGTGATTCTTTAATAATCGATAATTTTAGGCAAAACACTGTATATACATGACATATATCTATACAGATGTTCTATTTGTACTGTAAACTGTGTGATTTTGGAGGGGGGGGGGGGGGGATTTAGAAACCAAATAAGTTTTATTTAACAAACATTTACTTGAAAATTTATTCCATTCAAAATATTCCAGTGAGAAAGATAAAATAAGACACACTGTATTAGAGCTGGGCGCGTGAGTAATTTTTGCTCACGATCACGCACGCTCACGAGAGAAAATTTTTTAGTCACGCCCGCTCACTCACGGTTACAAAAAAAGTATTCACGATCACGCACGCTCACGAATACTATTTTTTTACTCACGCCCGATCACGCACGACGGGTCACGCGCGTGACCCGATTTAATATTAAATTTTGAAATGATGAAAATTAATGTTTTTACGTGCAATATATTGTGTTTATTTTATATTCATATTATTTCTTCTAAACTACATTCTAGTAAAAGAAATTACAAACAAAACAATAAGAAAATAAAGCTACAATGCGTTTTTAAATCTTTTTTTGGTGTTCTGATATAGTTGGCAATACTGACCATGTGAAAGTGCTTCCTAAAATAACATTTATTTTTCATACTATATTTTTTAATGTCAAAATTCGTTTTAAAACACTATTATAACTATGCATTATTAGTTCAGATATTAAAAAAAGATCAAATAAGTTTATAAAAAAATTATCTTCAAAATATACTCACGAACTCACGCACGAGAAAAATGTACTCACGCACGGTCACGCCCGATTGTTTTAATTTGACTCACGATCACGCCCGCTCACGATTCAATATTTGAAAATCGCTCACGTCACGTCGGGTCACGGCCGTGACCCAACGTAACCCGAAAAATTCACAGCCCGCGCCCAGCTCTACACTGTATATGATTAAGGCTGTACTCTGATGTATGCCCCCTCCCCACCCCGGCATTATTCTAACCAACGAGGTGCCATATATACATATGTATATGTAAAATATATATTTTATGTTAATAACTCGGCATAAAATCCCCCCTCCCCTAAAAAAATCTAATACGCCATTGGAGACGAGATTGGGACGAGACTTGCCTAACTTTCGTCCTATCGATTGTATTATTATTTTTGTAAAAACTATACAATTTATTTCAGTCGAAATTATGTTAGAGGGTTTTCTGTCACAGACCGCACTAAATTAGTTACGCAATATTACATTCGACCCCCAAACCCCAAACCCTGGCATTCGTTGAACTATTCATCTCGCTAAAAACAAACCGATCACACACGCGTGCGTCACCATGGCAACGTGGTGCGGGATTAACATTGCACACTTTGAAAACATATAAATTTACGTCCATTGATAATTTCGCAGACGTTATCGACATTTAATGAGCTTATTTTCGAATCTTATTCACAAAATATTCACTCTCAAACACACGGACACGCAAACACAAACACACACACAAATATATATGTTCACAATATTTAATTCAACAAAATTCAAGTTTAATCAAAGGAGTGTCGAATCTTAAAATTTTACTAAGAAATTGATATTACACACCTTAAGCAGGCTATGCTTGGAAGTGTGTTTATTCTCGTTCTAAATTTTTATTGGGTATGTACAGTCGCCTGTAGAACTCGTCTGGCACCCTAAAGGCTAGAATCGCTTACAACAGATTCCAAATTTAAAGACAAACATCACCGGTTATCTTTTTCTATCAAGTTTAATATATTTAAATACTAAAATTCGGAATATCAAATATTTATTGCCACAAAATTTACGTATACAATTTTCAATAGATTACATAATAATTTAAATGCACAAATATATATGAGTACTATGAACGAAGAGTAGTTCTTTATCTAGCAAATGAATTTCAAAATATCTTTCTTTGTTTGATACATGGAGAAATGATTTAAATATTATAATAATCAAATGGGAGGAGCCTACTAAGTTTGTGATAAACGAAAATGAATACAAACTGCAAGACCATTAATGCAGGTGACTGTACATTGATAAAATGAGCATTATATCTTAAATTTCTTCAGTAACTCACTTAAAAAGTTGCATTCTCTGGAAGAGAACATTATAGTCTCCATATTTACTTAGTTTAACATCGATTGGTTTTAATTTTCTGTTATAAAAATATAAACAGAGTTCAATTTGTCGAGAAATTGAATTTTTTTAGTAACGGCAACACGCTACAGGTCGCAAAACGTAATAAATTAACAGAAATCCTTTTGAATTAACTTCATCTATTATCAGAATAGAACTCTATTAAACTCAGCCAAATCGAATAACTAGAAGCAATGAAATTTTCAGTTTATTAAAAAAAAACAACGATATTTCTGAAAAAATTGAATCGTGAAATATTAGTTAGTCTGATAGTTAAAAAAATATCCGCCGAGAAGCACCACAGTAGCTACAATTGACATATTATAATAATCTGTTATATTTTAATTATTTTATTCAAAGACTTTTTTTGCAAATTAGAATGATTGAATGTTTATCTTGAGTTCTGTTGTTTTTATCAGGGCTTCGAACCGGAACTGAACCGAAAACCGGAAAAACCGTTATTTTTTGCCGAAACGAAAACCGGAACAGAACCGAAATAAAAATATCGGTTTTTACGGTTCAGTACATGTTAAAATATGCGCGTTAACTAACATGATCTTATTTCCCACTTCAATTGTCGTTCGGACTATCATACAAGTACCATAAAATATTCTAAACTATGGTAGAACATTATTTTTTAATACAAATAATTTTTTTTTAATTAATCACTCGGAGCTGAACCGAAAACCGAAAAAACCGGAAAACCGAACCGAAATATATTTTTTGCTCGAACTGGAACGAAAACCGAAACGAAAAAAATAACGGTTCGAAGCCCTGGTTTTTATGGGCAACATGAACTTCCTGTATATAAATGTAATATAAAACAAGGATTTCTTGATAATACTGAGTCTGTAACTGAAATTAATATTGAATCATTTTTTAATAAATTTCAAAAATAAAATACTTCTATATATAATTTTTTATATATTATATAAATATAGCTGTGTGTTATTCAGTAAGAGCGGCTCCGGGAGGTTTGACGTTGGCGGGAATCGCCCGGGCTGCTTTTCCTCGATCGATTTTGGCACGACCGGCGTATGCCCAGACACACGTAACACGGGACACAGCCGGGTCTGAACCGCTAGCTCTGTGCTACACTGGAACTCTACCACTGTACTCTGCGCCGGAGGGTACAACGAGTTAATAGTTTTTCTACAATTTAATTTGACCGCAGAACCCTTTTACACTTTTCAAAATGTATAAGATACTGGCACCAGTCTTGGAGACTTTAAAAGAAAGGTTTACTGTTTTTTGGGATTGATGGGTTTCTTTTTTGTAATTCTCATGAACTCATGTTACTAATAAAACAAAAGTACCTCTTTATTAAATCATTTTAATTTTATTTGTTTCTGATTTTTCTCCAGTAATGGATAAAGTAAAACCAGTAATGGACACTTGCTAATGATTACAAAATGAGAAGTACTCGGACAGAACAGTTATAAAATAATAAATCGTAAAATTAGAAACAATGTAAAGCAGATGCTATGATATGAATAATTAATAAATAGATTACACTAATTATTAATTTTAATGTCCATACCATTTTGACACCCGTTGATCGATTGTTATCAAATTAAACTGTTTTAGAGTTAAGTGTCTATAGATGATAATTCAGTAATGGTAGTATGTAATCAAATATCAACAAATATTTCTAATTTAATACATTTAATTAAACAAGAGTCCAACGCTGGGGTATTATTCAAGACTGGTACTACCTTACCTTATTTAACACAGGATTTTCTTATAACTAATTCAAGAGCCACCGCTAAAGCCTCAGACTGTTAAAATGTATCTTCTGTTCGATATGAATAAAACTGATTTTTTTAATCAGAGTTTTTTTCACATTGAAACAATTTCTTCAAAATTTGCACAGATTCTCCCACTTTTAATTAGCGCGGATAAATTCAAGAATATATTTTATTCGTATTGTTTTTGTTTTTTGTGATGTATTTTTATAAATAATTATTTAAAAAAAATTATATAGGCAATTTCTCATATATACTCTATTTTTCAGATCAGTCGGTCCAGTATTTTTTTAGTTATTCAGGGGACAAACAAATTTGATGGAACCCAAAAAATGTATCAAATAAAATTTTTATAAAATTCAAAAATTCTATTATATTTAAATTTTAATTAATATTACCCATCTTTTGAAAACTGAGCACATTAAGCGATTGATTCGATTAACCATTGATCATAATAATAAGGATCTACCGTTATACCACCCACTCCTCTCCTTTTATAAACTAAAAAATATGTTTTGGCAATGACAATAAAAAGGTTTTTTTAACTTATCATGACGGGTCCCCTTAACCGCAGGCCCGTAGATTAGAGCTAGAGCTGTCAGCCCCCTCCTCTTCTTTTTAGGGGGTACGATTTTAGTTTTTAGCCACACTAAATGTCATACAAATTTGAGTCGAGTTTTTATTATTAAATATAGAAAAAAATATTTATTCAAAATATTATTTTGCATTAGAACAAAATCCGTACAGAGAAAAAAAATCTAGTACCTGCTGAATTGAATCCTTCATCACCCACTCACACCAACACCCACCCACCCATACCCACCCACACCCACTCACACATACGTATTAGTACACTTATATACAGTTTGTTTTGGTTCAAAAATATGTCAAGATCATGGCGTTATTATGTGGTACATATATTATACTCAAACGTATGTGTGTCTGTGTGTTTGTTTATTGAACTAACAGGGGTTTTACAATTTGGGTCAACTATGTACATACGTCTATTGCGAATGCATCATGTGGAATGATTCTTCGAGTACGAACGTTTCAGGTTTAAGTTTTTTTTTACATTTCACATTTTACATTTCTAGTGTTGGTAGTGTGCAATAGATATCTGTGTGCACAAAAGTACAGGGTTAGTCAAAAGTTTCGATAGCAAAAGAGGAAGGGTCGTGTATTCAGAGCTGGCCTTACTAAGTCTGGCGCCCTGGGCGATATTTATTTTTCCGCCCTCTCACCCCCTAAAAATATATTCAAAAATCACCGAAAATGTCAATTAAAATTGATAACTTAACAAATAAGTTGAATAGTTAATATCTCAGGGTTTATTACACTTTTGTCAATCAAAAAGACACGATGTTGCTGTTTTGTTATTTCATAAACACGGTTTTACAGTTTAGGTTAGAGTTCGGGTTAAAAATGTACGTTATAAAAATCACCCAATATAATTACCTAGATACGCCATTGGATTCCACCAGTTGCACACTCAGAAAAATTCTCGGTGAGGATTTTAATTTTTTAAATCTAATTATATCATTTTTATTTTATTATCTATATCACAATTTCGCAATTGTTAAATTTAATAATGTATTCTGATAAATTCGGGAGAAGGGGAATGCGCCACTGGATTTTACCCTCGTGCAACAATCACTTCCATCAATCTATGTTGTACATATATATTATACAAAATGGACAATTGTAGCTACATTCACTCTGTATATAGTAGTAATAAATAATGTTAATCTTATGTTACCGATCACAAAATAGTTATTTTTGATTAATTGTGTTCTTAAGGGCATTGATGAAACACTGGTATTTATAAACACATTACTATAGCTAATTATTGCAAACGCATGCCTTTGTGTGTGTGTGTGTATGTGTGTGTGTGTGTGTGTTTGTGTGACACTGCACATTCTGCATACATTGTTGTAGGTAATGTATCTTAAGTTATATCAGTGATACTCAACATTTTTAGATGTTCTCGGAAATATAATAAAATCAAGAATAAGTCCAAATTTTGTAAATAATTAAAAAAGATTATAAGAAGCTCCATTCAAAGTCCTGAAATGATTCGCAATCTGCGAGCAACGATATCGTCAAAATAAAATCAATAAATTAGCATTGCAAGAATTTTGGGAATTATTATCTAAATATTTTTTGTTCAATTTCATTCAGGTTTGTTTTATTCTAAAATATATATATTGACGTATGTTTACAATTTGTTTATGAATATACATGAATACATGTCCCTCGATGCGGTTCCTATCTATAGATTACTGGCAGTCGGTTGATCTGAATCAGAAATTTTAAAGATTTTCTTAGAAGTTAACTATGATGCCTTTTTTGTAATAGTTTATTGTTTTCAAATATTCATTTATTATTTTGATTGTTGTTATTGTGATTTTTGTTTAACAATTTTTCTTTTTCATGGCCTACTTAAATGTTTGTAATAAAATACATTATTATTATCACTAGTATTTAATACTACGATTTCTTTTTGAAAATAAATATGACACGTGAAATATCGTTGTAAAGTAGAATAAAAACAGGTTCAAGTATTCTATAGCCAACTTAGTGTTAAAAATGATACAAACATTTTAAATACGCCAATCAATTCTACATAAAAGGTGCTTTAAGAAACCGCAAACAAAAAGTACCTATTTACTTTGACAAAAAAGTTATAATTATTAAAAGATTTTCTGAATTTGCAGGTTTTTGAGTATATCGCCGAAACTACATAGAATTATTAATATTTTTTGATGTAGTAATACTCACCCCTTCCTTACAAATAATTCATGTCATTTAACTAAATCTGTATTTCTTACCATTTTGGAAATCCCCATGCATTTCACGCTTATCTTGGATAAACTGCATACATTTTTTTTTTGAATTTTGAAAAATTGATTGCACCTTATTTGACTGAATTAAGGGTTCTAGTCAATTTTCGATTAAAAAAAAATTATTGCGACATGTTAAGAACTAGTGTCCGACCGACCGAACGTTCTGCAAAAAACCGACCTTCGGTAAGACAATATTTAGAACCACTGTAATATACGTGCAAACATGTCATATTATACAAGAAATTAAATCTTTGATATTTTGTATGTTCTTACAATTATTCTATATAATTATTTTCTCGTTAGTATTTTATATTTACATATTTATGTATGTAGATACGTAAAGTACAGTGGCGCACCCATGGGAGGGGATAGTGATTACACCTTCCCCACATCCCACCCGAATTTGACAATATACATTATTTAATTTTACAATTATGATAGACAAAAAAATGAAAATTATATATAAAATTACAATAACAAATTTACCCCCTCTCTGAATTTTTTCATGGTGCGCCGCTGATAAAGTACATAAGTAAATGTTTACTCTCCCGAATATTTCATAACGACCCTTGAATTGATCCAGGTTTCTTATTTGAAGTCACAGTTATAAATACGAATTACGAATATTAATTATAAAGAACTGATTTTAAATTAAATAAAATTCTAACCACTCTTAACTGTGTGCCAAAAAACGTAAATTCTGTATATATAGACAACAAAACATATTTCCAAAAATACCCCTCAGAAAGATTGTAGTTAATGAATTGTAGATATAAAGTTATTTTTTTATCTATAATTAATTTTTCTGGATGTAGAGTAGCCTATGTCCTTCCTTAGGATTCAAGCTATCTCCGTAGCAAATTTCATCAAGATCAGTTTAGCCGTGAAAAAGGTAACAAACAGTTAGAGTTACTTTTGCATTTATAATATTTGTATAAAAAAAATCACTACTAAAGAAAGATAGAAGGTGTAAAAATGATGCGTCAAATGTATATCGTCCTTATTTATTCTATGGCACATATTTTCTGATAATGTATTGAATTTTGTGGTATATAACCCATACCCCATATAATAAATTCTTTATTTTCATTTCATATATTCGTATGGATTTGAAATAAAATATTTTATAACCATATAAATCTTAAGTATAACAAAGTGTGGAATATTTTTGCCATATTCACTTTTAATTTTTATATACAGCATATATTTTTGTGACATGTATTAATATTTTATTATAAATTACGCCAGTGATGTAAGTACTAATATTTTCACATCAGTGGCGGATAATTTTTTATTTTTATTATTTATTTTGAATTTTTTTTCTTTTGAAATTAAAAAAAGTTCTAGGTCGTATTGTTACGCCAGAATGTATTTTTGCAAGAGAGGTTATATTATTCTATATTTCACTCTCTCTCGTTTTACGTTTACGCTTTTTTTGTTCAATAATATATTTTTTTTCAAATTTGAATTATTCCCCTTAAATTAAAAAAAATCTAGGTCGTATTGTTTACCCCAGAATGTTTTCTGGCAAGAGGGGTTATATTTTTCTATATTTTCCTCTCTCTTTTTTTATGTTTACGCTTTTTTTTGTCCTAATTTTTTTTAATTTTGAATTTTTCTCCTGGAATTAAAAAGTCCTAAGTCGTATTGTTAGCCCAGAATGTATTTTTGCAAGAAGAGTTATATTTTTCTATATTACCCTCTCTTTTACATTTACGCATTTTTTCTGTCCGGAATTAAATTTTGATTTTTTTTAAACATTAATGATTTTTTTAATATTGATATGAGAGAAAAGTACATTTATATGTGACCTATTAAGTTATTGTTTTGACGCATAGAAAAAAATGCTATTTCAATCATATAGAAACGTTTGCTTCAACAATAATATGCTAGAGATTGTGTAGCGCAGAATAGCAAAAAATATCGATTCAAATTATAACAAAAAACACTAACACAGGGGTAGATTGGTTAATATTTTGGCTCTTAATAATTATTTTTTGTTATTGTAATGATCAAGAAATAATTATCAATGATTGTGAGTAATGTGGGAGATAGGGTTACCTCCCCCTCTTAGATTTGTTTATTTTTATACTTTTTTAATTTTATTATAATCGTCGTATACTTCACCTCAGAAAAAAATGCTACGGGCGTTCTTTGTTTTAAATTATTTAAAAATATTTTGAGTTTTTCAAATTTTGCCTGTTTTATGTGTCAGAAATAAATTCATCTACAAATAATTAATTTTAAGAGTTTAAATTTTAAAGAGACTTAAAATTTGTCCATTTTTTAATGGGGGCCCCGAATTTTTTTTTTTTTACCCCATCTCTACATTAGATACGTGCCTAATGCCTACACATACTAGTAAAGTTGGATCGACACAAATCAAAAACAATTGTAACGCGCAATCGTGCGAGATAGTTTGTTCAATTGTGCATGCACTCGCAAACTTTCTTAGGAAAAACTATTTGAATGGTTTCAGGGAAATTACAATCAAATCAAATGACGAATGCCGTTTATTAAAGCACCAATGTTAATGCTTTCAATCGAAGTCATTCAACTATAGATTGTTATTCAATTGCAATAAATATTATGATTCATCATGAAGCGGATCTTCCGGAAGCTAAAATTAACGAAATATATAAATATAATAACCTACAGTCTTACAATTTATCACAGTGAAAGTTTCATCAAGATCGGTTCAGTAGTTTTGTACTCTTTTTTTTATTTTTACACATTTTTATTATGAAGAAAATTTTAATTGTGAATTTTTCTTGATACAGACCTGCCTAATTTCAATTACCACTTAACCTTAATTAATTCTAGGATCTTAGGCTTTCGAACATTGAAAATCCCATCAAAATCGATTGAATAGTTTTAAACCATTTTTTATTTTTACAGATTTTTATTATGTAGTAAATTTCAATTTTCCTTGATACAGACCTGCCTAATTTCAATTATTATCGAACCCTAATTCATTCTGGAGCTTTTGACTTTCGAACAGTGAAAGTCTCATTAAAATCGGTTTAGCAATTTTAATACATTTTTTATTTTTACACATTTAAAAAAATCAATTGTGAATTTTCCACATGATACGGGCCTGCCTTATTTCAAATATCATTTAACCTAAATTATTTATAGGATTTTAGGCTTTCGAAAATCTAATCTAAATCGGTTCTATATTTTTCAGGTAAACCAGGTTTAAAAACTATGTTTTATCATTTATGTGTTACAGACAGACACACAGATATTGTGATGAAAATAGTCGAATTGAATTAAAATTATTTTTTCATTATCGCGGACCCACGGAACTGGATTTTTGACAGGCCCCCTTTTAACGACGACCAAAAAAGTAGCTCGTTGACAAGCTAGCTGAGCTGTAGAGCCCTGTTAGCCCCTCCTCCTATCCCCAAGAAATTATTTTTAGTTCAAGTCATAACGTTGTTTACTGACATTAGAGATACTCCAGTAAGAGTTATAAACTATTTATTCCATATTTATCTATATATCTATCTATTCAAAATTTAATTTATGTATTATTTTTAACAAGCGCAAAAATTGAATAATAATAATATTAAGTCTATTGCACACCTTAAGCTATGCTTGGTAGTGTGTTCTATTTTCGTCCTAAATTTTTTTACGTATGTAAATTATTAAATTTATTTAGCAACCCACTTAAAAGTTTACATTTTATGAAAGAGAACATTACAGTCTCCATATATTTACTTATTGTTAGTTTAATATCGATTGGTTTTAATTTTCTGTTATAAAAATATAAACAAAGATCAATTTGTCGAGAAATTGAAATTTTGAAGTGACGGCAACACGCTACAGATCGCAAAATGTAGTAAATTAACATAAATCCTTTTGAATTAACTTCATCTATTATCAGAATAGAACCGTATTAAAATAAAGCGGATAACTAGAAGTGAGGAGATTTTTTGTTTATTTAAAAGAAAAACGATATTTCTGAAAATAATATAATTGGATCGTGAAATATTAGTTAGTTTGATAGTTAAAAAAATATCCGCTGAGAATTTGTTATATTTTAATTATTTTATTCAAAGATATTACTATTTTTGAAAATTACAATGATTGAATGTAATCAAGATAAAATTTGGTAAGTTTGCATTAAAAAATGTGGAGTATATTTATGTATATCAGACATACATCAAGTGACAGCTTTGTTTTCTGAAATTGAATATTTTTAATTCCAAAAATTGTATTATGACAAATGTAAGTATTATTTGTGGAATGCTTTTTCCAGTTTTTGTATTTATTTATTATTTTGTTTCGGATCAATGTAAGAAAAGACATGCTTATTAATGATATTGATTGATAAAATGAGAAAATACAGCTGTGGGTGAGCCTTGGTTACTATAATCAACCAGAAATCGATTCGGGCTGTCAGAACTCTTACTATGAGTGACTCTAACTGGCATCGCGTATTTCTACTAATAAAATAAAACCAAATCTAATCTCATTCGCGAGAGATACACCTCGAAATGTTATGGTAAGTAGATAGGTCATTCGAGATCCCGTAGAATTGACATGCATTGGTGAAACCGGTAAGCAAAAAACATTGTAAAAGCTGTTTAACTCGTTCTTTTTACACCAGTGGCGTCTCACGCGAAATTATACTGACAATGAGTAACATATAGCAACTATTATTTTAATTAACAAAAACTGACTCACTATATAGGGTACTTCCCGTTAACCTAGAATCTTGAAGTTTGGTACAAAGGAA